>OY101440.1:27060966-27660966 GCA_956483585.1 Gymnocheta viridis | reverse complement strand
AAAACTTTAAAAAAACCAATGAGAATTTCTTATACTTTGAAATTCGTTTAATACTTATCAGCAATATTGATTTAAAATGAAGAAATGTTGTCTTTACACTACTCAATGTTGATTTTTTAAATGCAAATTTAATTTAACGTAAACTGAGTTGAGTAAATTCAACTTTATTTTAACTACGAAAAATATTCAATCTACTATTTGTTAGTTCAAATTTAAAGTTTTAAACGTTGAATCAATATGAATATATGTTAGCCTTCAACAAAGTGAAAATATTTGACAAAAATTACATGACATGAAATTAACATTGTTTAATTTTGGTTTTACTTGATGTTTTTTTCTGTGTGTAGAAAAATTAAATTTATAAAGAACTTTTTTATTTATTTTATTTATTTTTTATTTAATTTATTAAATAAATAAAGACTCAGCAAAAGTTGTTTTGCCATATAACTTATTTATTGTGAATATTTTGGTTAACTTTCTTACCAAGTTTCAAATTATGGGAAATATAAATTTTAGATATATGGAAAAAACTGGGCGTAGAAATGAGCGTGGTCCATTGAAATAAAATTTACTCTTTTAATTAGACTACATGCATTATTATGTTTCATATTGTTGCTAAATCCGTTGAGAAAGAGAGTTTTTCATACCGACTGCAGCACCATATTCTGTGCTGATTTGTGAATCTAAGCCATCCAGGGTGCCACCCAAATGCATACAAAAAAATTCATTCAAATCGGTCCAGCCATTTAGGAGAAGTTTGGTGACATACTCACGTACAGTAGAATTATGTATACTAAATTCTTATTAAGCCAGTTTAACAAACTTTAGGAGAAGAGGAAAATTTGAAAAAATAATTGAACAATATAACCGACAATGCAGACTTCTATTATCAGTAATAAATCCATTTGTTATATTTAATAAAACTTTATCTGCTGTCTATATTTGCAATATGTTAAATTATTTCAACAAATCTTTAACCAAACAGCCAAAGCTGCTTTTGAAATATTGCTGATTCACTTAAACAATGTCATAACACAAACTAATTTGCTCTTCAGAAAACAATTTTAAAGTTTAATTACTCACACCTCCATTGAAAAAAAAACAAACAAAAATATTCCCCTCTCAAGAGAGAAAGATAAAGAACGATGCTTTCAATAATTCTGGATTCATACCTCAAAAGTCCCTTTTTTTGAGTTATGACATTGTTTGAGTAAATGAGCGATACGTGCAACTATAATACGACATATCGAAACTTAATTCTGATAATTATAAAAAGGAAATTTATTTAATTTTCCATTGCACGTATCGTGCGAACTGTGCACACAAAAACCACTATTCAAAATAAAAATGAAAATTGGTCGTAAAATTTTTTTTACAATTTAGTGTTCATCAGAATTATTTTGCTAAAACATTTATCAAACACTTTTTGTTTGTGCATGAATTAGTGCGGTCGCTATGAAAAAGGAAAATTTATTTTATATTTAATATCACATCAACACTTTATCATCATAAAATAGCAAATTTTCGCTTTATTAATAAGAGCGAGACACGAATTCTGTCTGTTTGACAAACTGTCTATGTGCTCCTCCACTGCAGGGGCGAATAAAAATCAAAGAAAGTACGAGTACATAAATTTTTAAGCACATTCCGTATGCATGTCGTACCCGTTGCTCCTGCCATCAATAAATATAACGTTCAACTAGTTGTCATTAATTTTGAACAGCTAATAATGACATCGTTAACACCATCACCATCATCATTATGATTTTAAGCCATTCATTTGAAGTGCTCCGTTACCGTTGCCACAAAGGAGTATAGAAATGCTCGCGAGAACGTTAAACAAAATTCCATAAATCTTTTCCCTGTTTTTTTTTAGGTTTGCAAAATAAAACAAATGCTGTCACAAAACTAGCAATTAATTACAATATAGTGGAAAATTAAATATTTCATTGCAAAAATTCATTAAACGATGTGTTAATATGGTGACAATTCAAATATTAAATTAATGTTTTTTGCGAAAAAAATTCTATAGATATAAAAGTTTTATTGTTTTTTATTTTTATATTCCACAACACAGTTTGCATGTTTTTGTAAAAATACAATCAGTTTTGAGTTTAATATTATCAACTAAATGGGAAAATAAATTTAAGTTACAGATAAGAAATTGTCATAGAGGGAATAGAATTTGTCACACAAAGGAAGTCACGTGACAAGATCATAAGTGGTAGCGACCGGCTTTAGTCTTCGAACTTTACATAGAAAGATCATATCACTTTTACATGGCATTGTCATTTGTGGGAGTCTGTTAGCACAATTAAGATACTGGGCCACAGGTGCAAGATCCTTAGTGGAAGTTACTATTCGTGTGTCTTGATGAGTGAGGGAAAATGGGCTCTTAATTTTGTGCCGATTATAAAGTCAAAAAGTAATTATTAGATCATGACGGTATATTTTAAAATGTATTAATAAAAGCTAGCTTTGAATCAAGTATTATCCGGTTTTGAGATGGCTTTAATAAGTTATTTGAGATTTATACGGAACGAATTTCTATTACAATTTGTTCCTTCTTGTTAAACTGCTACTTGAACTGATATTGAATAGTGAGTATTTTTATGAAAATTTTGTATAGATCATGTACTGTGCAGTCCAAATAAATTTATCACTAATTGCTAATTTATTCCTTACAACATCGTTATTGAGTTATGGCATCGTTTTTCTGGAGTTCATGTTCAGTATTACCGAAATTTTTTGTTTAATTTATTATTTAAAGAATTAATATTGTCAAGTAATTGAGTTTTTTAAAGTGTACAAAAATAAGTCAGGATAGTAGTAGTACGGTAACAACAATATCCAATATATACCAAAAAAAAGTACAATTGCACCATGATTTCCATCCCTAATCTTTTTATTCGTTTTACATAAGACTTCAAGAGAATAACAAAATTTTAAATGAATAGAAAAGATAGGCAGTCGAGTAAAACTTTTCAGTTTAAGCTTTAAGCTATTTGAAGAAGAGCTTCCTCGAGCTACCAAAGTTTTACATTTCAGCTTGCTTTCCTTGCACAAATGTACTTTTGTTTACTACAGATATTCTATGTCTACGTCACAACACAACACAATCAAAATAACGGACCAGCGCAATGCGCAATCTTGTTTTTTTTGATTCATGGGAAAATTATTTATGTAATGAAAAAATACGATCAATGCATCTGTTGGTGCTAATTTCAAACATTCACATGACTTCGCGCTGTTGAAAGCTAGAATTATAATAATTGAAATTGTAAATGGTGTCCCACAATTAACGCAGAATTAAAATCAAATAGAAAACACATTTTTTGTCTTTTGATTGTTAATTTTTTTATTGAAACATAAAGTACGCAGGAGAGAATTATTTATGGAATAACATGTCGGGAAAATGCCCTTCACAGCTTTGCATGCCCATACGCACTCGCTTGTCGAAATTTCCTAGGACCATTTTGCACAAAAGTGCTGAATGTCTTTGATGCAGCTTTGAAATTCCTTTTTTAATGCTCGGGAGGTTGTAAGCCTGTGGAAATAGACCTGTGATATGAATTAATAACATAAAAAGAAATCTAATCTAAAGTAAAATCAAATGTTCTAAGAGACGAATTCTGATCATCAAAAAGAAAGAGTACACGACCTGGAATTGTCTAATGCAGTAATTGAATTATTTCACAGACTGTATGGCATGTGGCATCGTTTTGTTGAAACCACACATATTGGACACAACAATATCATCCAATTGTGACAGAAAGAACTGTAGTTATATCGCTCACCAGTAACAGTCACTGCTTGACCAGCCTCATGTTAAAAAAATGATGGTCCAATGAAGCCAATTAAACGGGTGCCAAACTTTTATTGATTTTCAAATACTGTTTAATAATGAAGATATGATGTTCTATCGTATAACGCTCTATTTTTTACAAACCCTAAACTGTCAACTGTCGAATAGTTTGTTAAGGTTGCCAACACTTTACCGCACAAATGGCGGTAAATTCAATTGTTTCTTTAATTTTTTTTTATTGCCCTGAATTGTATTTTTTGTGGAAGTTCATGTTGTGATCTGAAAACTAAGAAAATCGCTCGGGCACTAACAGATTTATTCTGCTTTTGTTCAACTCTAAGAACAATAGCTAAAGTTTTCATAGCAAACTAGTTATGGGATGACTACAATCGATATATATTGAAGAAACGTCTTCTTGATTTATTTTTTAATAAAATAATTTTAAAACAAAAATTTTTTATTTTACACTTAAAAATTAAACGTTTACTTTCAAAGATCGCATTGTAGTATTTTTAAGAAATTCAGATAAATATGTATGTAATTTAACTCTGTTGTGTTTACTTATCATCTGTCAAATAGTTAGTTGCAGGTTAAGTCATAACAACTGCTAAAGTGGCGGGTTATTGAAAATAAAACGTCTTATTGAAAAACCCTGTATAACACTTATTTATGAAAAGTTGATAGAAACTTTAATAACCGAATTTACTGCACTTTTAAAGTGCATAGCAGTATTGTTCTTAAAAAGAAGTATGGAGTGTTAATTACTTTCCAGCTTTAAGATGTTACAAAACACAATTAAATTTTAGTTAATAATTTTACATTCTCTTTGGGTAGTCTTGTTAAAGGATTATTTTTTATCGGATATTTTATCACTTTAGCACAGCTTTATTGTGTTATACAGTGGAGTTTGTTTATAACGTACATCGGTTAATACGAATTTTCACTTATAACGTATAAATTCTCCAGTCACAAACCATTTTCATTAAAAGTCTATAGAAATTATAGCATTTATAACGCACTTCCGATATAGCGAATGAACACTTCTTCAAGTAGCTAATAAACCGAAAAAAACATTATTAGCGGTTATTTTCCAAAGTGTTCTCTACAATGGAAAATAAGAGAAATTCATTAATACATACAAGTAAAATATATTTATAAACATATCGAGAGATGAGAAAAAAGTGTTTTATTTTAAAATTGTTGTTACTGTTTTTTCTAGAAAGAAACAATTATTTACTCCTGCTATTACGAATTTTGTCTATACCGAACAAAAATGCTCGAAGCAAAACTCCACTGTAAAAGAGTTTCATAATAAAATTTTTTTTAAGACATCTTAGCCCGTTGAATGCTTGTTTAAGATTACTGTTGGCCCGTTTTTAAAGAAAGAGCAGTTGCAGGGATAAAATGCTGCACAAAAAAGGGCTACGTAAATCTCATATCCAAAAATGTAAGCATTACAAGATTTCCATATGCCGATTAACTTTAACTTTAATTCCCCCTAAAATAAATATGAGACATAAATTTTAAAAATGCCGACACACATAATATTTTATTTTTGCTTCTTTCTACCAGAACCGTTTAGAAACTTGTTATTTTGAAAAAAGTTCAATTTTGCTGTAGAGTTGAATTAGACGTCTCAAAAGTGGACAGACTTCCGAATGCGATGTCAAGTTATTGCTATTTGACTACCACAATTTTAGGGTATTATTCTTTTTATAATAAATCAAGGCGAATTTATTTTACAAGTGGAGCTGAAAAAGCAGCTGCTTGTTTCTTCGCGGTGATTGTAGTTTTCAGAAATTATAAGTATTTGTGTCTATTTTCTGGTATTTTCAAATAATTTCTTTCAAGAAACAATAATATGCTGCACTAATGAAACAAATACTTTCGTTTGAGGATGCTAAAAATACATTTTAAATAAATTTTTTTTTTCTGTTTTTTACAATTCGTTGTAAAATCAACACAACCTGTATAATAAATTCATTTCGCAATGTACTTGACCAAGAACTTGCTTAATACATACATTTTTTTAAATACTCATCAATTTCGAAAAAAATATCATGTTTTTAAAGTTACAAGCCAAAAAAAAGTGATATATTCTAAAGCAGTAGCTTGCTTCACTTCACAAGAAAAGAAAAACAGTTTGATAAATCATTAAACTTAAGCAAACAAAAAATGGGCAATAAATCAAAAGTGAAAATAGCAACAACAATGAACAGCAAGCAAATTAGTGGCAAAAAATTTAACCAACAAATGAATTGAATATTTAATTTCAATCAAATTACATCAATACATTTTCATTTAAGCGAACCCAAACACTTGTACACACTCAAAATCTCACGCACACACATCCTATCTCTCTCTCTCTCTCTCTCTCTCTCTCTGAGGATTTAAAATAAATTGGCGGACTTTAAATAATGACTTTGGAGTGGTAACGACAAAACAAAAAGAAAAAACCAAAAAATAAATTTGTAAGCAAATTGAAAAACATTTATTCAGTGATTCGCAAGTTTTTGTTATTGTTATTTATCATTTAAATTGTATATTTTTTATACAAAATATTTTCGCTGTTTTCATTAATATAGACGCTCAAGTTCGCTCTTATTTTTTTCACTGCTGCGTAAAAAAAAAGTTATTTCATCAATTGCACAAAATCATACATAAATAAATAATTTTCAATACTCATGCAAAGCCATGCATTCATACATACATACTTATATACTTTCATTAATTCCAAAAAATTTTTAACAAAACCATAAAAAATGACGGTCATTTATCAATTTTTTTTGTTGCCGCTTTCCTCTCATTGCTGGTCATATGATTTATTCAATTGAAATAAAACGTTGGTTAGGAGGGATATCGAAAAAATTTAACGAAATATTACAACGAAATGGATAAATTTAAATTGACTTTAATTAGAAAAATAATATAGATATCAAAAATACGTGCTATTCTGATTTTTTAATAACGCATGTGCGGCATAAATTCCAGTAATTATTCTTTCTAATTTACCTGAAACTGTTTTGAGTGAAAAGTATCTGAATATATACTAATGACATGACGCGCTACTATTCGGAATCACCCAAACTATTTCAAAGATATTTAGGGATATATTGAAATGAAAATGTTTGGCTTGAGTTCAAATATGAGTTTACCCATTTCCTCTTAATTTTTTAAGAAATTGTTGTTGGATAAAATCATTATTTCATTAAGAGATTACTTTTTATTTAAAACAATTTACTTATTATATTTAGGGATTGTGCATGGTTGCTTCCAGATTAAGAGATATGTAATATTGGGGAAATTTTTTGAAGGCATTTCTAAACGAAGTCTACTCAGGCAAAAAGAATCGATATCTACAATTGGTTTTACAACCCAATACCCCTGGCTTACATACCATGTATACATACTACGGCTTTTTATAGTAATTTAGTGTGACAGACTTGTAGTATGTGTACTATAATAACTGTGATTTTCATGAATAACAGCTCATGCCTAAAAATCAAATTTTTCAGTCAATATCAATATTTTTGAAGCTAAAGGCCAGGGAACATAGAATCCGTCGTACGTTATACGTTGGTTTTTTCAACTGACAACTAAGTTGAAATACAGGGTCTCTTATGAGCTTTGTCACATTCGGTACGTCTCCGTCAACGCAAAGTACTAAAGTTGGGCAACTTTTAACTTTTAACGTACGTTGAGTACTTTGAAAAATATGATTTTTTTGCTTTGCTTTTATAAAGCTTTTTGTGTTGTGTGTTGACAAAAATAAATTAAATAAAAATTAAAATAAAAAAATAACAGAATATCCTCTAATTCTATTGAAAATGTCTACTTTAATCAAATGAAGCTGATTTAATGTCGGTCAGCAAAGTACTCATTGTGTCAACCTCCTCCGCCGATACTTTAATGTCAGTTGAAGAAAGCAACGCATAACGTACGACGGATTCTATGTGCCTCGGCTTTAAGATCCTAGTTTCGAAAAATTTTAAATCGTTTTTTTATACAATAATGGACATTAGTTTTTAGGACATATTTCCTTATGAATCAGATCCCACAGAAATTGGAAAAAAAAAATTATTTTAGACATCGAAATTGTGTTCTGATGAAAATAATGCCAGTTATGACCAGACAAAGCAAACACCAACACATATCAAAATATAATTTTCAAACATGTTCAGATAAAACGGCGTATGTGATTTTGTGTTTTTTAGTAAGAAAGATATTTTTCAGGAAGCCACTATTTGTCAACATAATACGTTAAGGTAGTGGGTCACACTTGGCAAACATTTGCCAAAAAAAAATGTAACCGCTACTTTTGTTTAGGGTTATTGTGATTTAATTTGGTTTTTATATCACGAAATCAATTATGCCGCAAAAAGCTTATTTTATATTATTTTTAATAAATGCAAAACCATATTTAAAAAAATTTTTAATTAAGTAAGGAAAATGCAAATTTAGCTTGTCTGTTGGTTACGTTTTTTTCGGCAAATATTTTGCAAGTGTGACCATATCTTTAGTGATGAAACGTATTTGAAATAATGTAGAAGTTGTGGTGTTGTTGTGTAAGAAAAGAAAAATATATAGGTCCATATTTTCAGAATTTTATTTTACCTTTTAAAAAAGCTTTTAAAATCTAACAATTTGGTATCATTAACTCAAAATGCGAAAAATTTAACTTAGGCTGTTATTCATGAAAACCACAGATATTATGCCGTTTTCTTTTCTAAAAAAATGAAACATTTCTTTTACTTTTTATCAAAAAAAAATTACTGTTCAAAGTATTCTCAAGACAAAAATTTTTGCCTCGTAAGTGATGATACAATAATTTCACTATTTAAAAAAATCATTAAATTGCTAATTTTTAATTAAAAGAGCAAAAAATGTTGCACTTTTTTTTGGAAAAGAGAACGCCATTAGTTCAAAAAGGCAAGTCAATTAGGTGGTACCGTTTCTACAGTACAGTACAGTAGTGCAAATTTTTTGTACAAAATATATAGTTAGTTGTCGAAACAAATAAAATGCCTGGTCGCACTGTCGGCACAGGTGAAACTTGAAGAAAATGTCAAGAGCAATATAAAACGGAATACGATGTTTTATAATCTCAAATAAAACCAAATATGAGTATATCATCAACATGAACAAAATTTCTAGTGCTACTACCTTGTTAATGTGCACACTTGACTGGGTTTCCGCAGTTCCTATTAAACACACCAAAAAGCCGTCTTTAATGAGATACCACATTTATAGTACGTACGTTTTCATAGTATACGAATCAGTTTTATACCAATTTGCTCGATGGTTTAATTGTAGCTTAGCTTGACACACATGTGGTATACCGTTGTATTGTAGTATAAAAATAGTATGTATGTAAGGGCTATAAATTATGCCCAATTTAGGACCAAGTCAAGCCAGACTCACAACAGGTAGTCCCAACCGAATTCGACTTAAAAATATGAACAAATGTGTCAAAAACTGTTGAAAAATTTATGAGAGAGTCAATAGTTCTGGAAAAAAGTGGGAGAGAATAGAATTATTGAATATGTCGAATAATTAACCATCAGAGATGGAATTTCGCACTAACTGAAATTGATTTAACTTGTAAGAATCGAATAAGTTGCACTTCTCGTATTCTAATTCTTTAAATAATACGGTGAAATAGTTGATATTCCCAGTCACTAATATCCATCGTCAAAAGTGGCAAAATCGAACAAACAATGTTAATGAGATGGTGTAGCGACCTCGAAATCAGTACTGATCGGTTCTGCTACTCTGATGAATAAATTGTTTAAAAAAAATACCCCTTAATAAAAACAATGAATTTATCCAAAACAAAAAAATTAGGAAGAAATAGGCAAGCTCCGGTTTGCACTAAAGCCCGAAATTCATTTCAATATGAACATTTTTTTTTTTATTTATTGTATCTTCAAATATGAAATAACAATAAGTGTTCAAATCTTAAATCTATAAAAAAAAAATATGAACATAAAAAATTTGTAATGAAAATGTGAAATAGAAACGGCTAAGGAAAATAAAATTGTACGAAGGAATTACTTCGGATGCTCGAACCGTATCCACCAAGTAGTACGAAATGGGTTAACAATAAATCACATCAGTTTGTTGGATTCACAGATGGCAGAAGCAGCAGCAGCAGTTGCTGCTCCTAGAGCTCTGGCCATATCAGTGTCAAAAACTTCGATTCCCTTTCTAATACAGCAACGTTGGCCATTTATTTACGCCGTGCTAATGTTACGGCCACAGAAATGTTAGATGTCAATGTAGGCGTACCTGCAAGTCAACGTTTAGTTACATCCATTCGCACAGCAAAAGCGTCGGTTACAGCTACTGGCACTCTGGTTACGGTTACTAGAATAAATATTACAGAAAATTTTGTTCATTGCACATTTGTAAGTTGCAGTACAGAACAACTTGCATGGCGGCTAGTCCAGCCAAGTGCAATTAATACATGGCATACTTTTTCAATCCCAATAATAACATAATAGTCAATCACGGTATTTGTGGCTCATCAGTTTCCACAGCTGGTTCAAAATAATGTCGTTTTGAAAATGGCAGTACAAAATAATGTAAAAAAAATGTTGACAGCCGAAATACAATCGAATTCAGTCACCTGATCTCTCGAGGCCGTCTGTTGTGAATTCGCCTTGAACCAAGTAAAGATATTTATATACAGTGTAAATTCGATGATCCGGACTCCACTAATCCGGAATATTCGGTAATCCGGACAGAATTTTGCAGCTCATTGCGTATTCTCTAATCCGGATTGATTCCAACACTATAGTCCGGATTGAATAACACCCGTTTTTATTTATTTAGTTTTTTAATCAAATCACAGCATTCTTTGAAAAATACACTTAGAATAATGAGATATGAGTATGTTTTGGAACGTTGCACATGCGTTTTTAGTTTAGTATTGATGCAAGATGCCTTCAGTGAAGAGAGCACATAAGACTTTATCTATTTTAACTGAACTGTATAAATTAATATTTATGTTTTTATGTTTAATTTTGCTATGAATTATTATAATTTTTAATAAATACATACATGTGTAGTAATCCGGATAATTCGCAATCAATTATCCAGATTATCGAATTTTTACTGTACTTTTATTTGCATTAGATTTTTTTCATAAGAAAAACTTATTTCATAGAAAATTCGAATTAACAACTTTCGTTTTAGTTAAGCCGTACGATTTTTGTCTGGGCAAATTTTTTTCATAAATGTTGTTTGAGAGAAATAAATTTTTTGGACATCTCCAAGGCGAATTCATAATAGGTGGATTTAATATTACAACAACCACAACACTACAAAAACCACAAGCATTTTGTTTTTGTAAAATCAAAGTACATTGTCAAAAATATTTGACTGAGGCGAACAATAATAAATTGAAAATTATTATTATTTCAAAAAGTTTTGTTTTTTAAGGGATGTTTTTTTTTAAATCCCTTGAAATATTTTACAAATATTATTTTGTTGAAGAAATCTGTAGTGTGGAAATATTTTAAAGATCCGCTAATCAATTTTGGCTCCTGCCATCCTTAATATCGTTCAACGTCGTTGTTAATCGGTGATTGCCTCACCACTCATCCAAAAAAATTCCACGGGTGTAAAATTAAAATTCCGTTGATGAACAAAGTGTTAATGCTTTGATGGCCTGTGCTGTGGTTGCTGAATCGAAAATGAGTTTTATTTTGCACTGCAATTTAATTTAAGAAATATCTTATGATTGAAACCTTTATAAAACATTTATTAAATTTACATATGATTTCAATCTCTTCAGTTTATTAAGCTTCATAAAATGAGTATTTTTTATGCAACCCTTATTTCTTGACCCTTAATTTATACTGATATAAGAAAGTAGTTTCTAATTAAAATAAAATAACTTTTACAACTTGATATAAAAAAGCCATCATTAAAGAATTACATTTCATATTCACAATTAAATTTTTTTAATTATAAAAATGTTTAACTTGAATTTTAACAAAAGAAATAAATAAATTTTGACATCCAATTAAAGTTCGCCTTGAATAAAACTAAAAAAAATCAGCTGCGCTTTAAGTCCACCTTTTATTAATTCAGCTTGGACATCTCTCAACAGGAAATGCTTTAATTTTATTTTTTTCAGGACAAAATTGATCTGAGTTGCCGTATTATAATGTTTCAAAAGTAGTTTTACAGCAATTCTATTATTTTTTAGATTTTTTTCATAAATTTGTTGAAAATAATTTCTCTTTATTTTATTCATTAACTTTTAACAAAATCACTGGTCTTTTCTCATTTTTCATACACAATTTGTCAATGTTTTTATTTCTTTATATAATTCATACGGTAGCCTTGATATTCCGGAACATTTTTTTAAACGAATAAATCGTGTTGCAGAAACCTCTCAGTCAGCAAAATTTTCTCCAGATAGAAATTGTGTTTGAAACAACAAAGTGAATCCGCTTGCACGCTTTCAGAACTTTATTCACTTATATTAAAAAAATTTAAAACATTCAATTTAGAGCCCTTCAAAGTCAATACTTTCTACAAAAATTTTAATATTAAATATATATACTTTGCATAAATACTTTACTCTATCACAATCATTAAAAGTTTTTTTTATTTACTTTTTTGTATTCTCCCCATTCATTCACTTTATAGGGATATTACTTTTCTCTTGTAAGCCTGGTTGTATTTGTGTGTGTGTGTGAGTGTTGTTTTTTCCTCAGCTGGACCACAGAAATCAAACCAAAGCAACATTTCATTTCAACCACTAGCATCATTAATTATGGTACCGAAAACGACATTGAGCTGAAGCTGAAGCTAATTACTTTCATTGGCATTTATTACATTTAGCCGGAGAAAACCAAAACCCAACAAGAAGCCATTTTGCTCCCTTAGCTGCCTTTAATTCTATTGAAGACCACATTAATGCTTCTCTTTACAACAATATGTGTGTAGAATACTACGTTAATGTGTGGGTGGTGGCTATTGCTACGAGTATTTAACTAAATACGGAAGAGTGAAGAGAATATGTTACTTTATGTGTACATTAAGGTATTGATATTGTGCACTTATATGCATGTATGTATGCGTAAATGTGTGAGGTAAATTTCTTGAAGAGTACGGTGTATGGCTGTAACATTTGTAGTAAAATCCTTTAATAAATGGTTGTTTATATTCGATGTTTTATTTAGTTGCGATAACGATATTAATGAATGCACTTAACTGCATTAGGAAAAGTTTTGTTTTTCCTAATGGATGTAATTCAAAACTTAAGTAATGCAATTTATTTGAAACAAGTCAAAGCAGTTTAGTCGGCTGAAATTAATAATCAATAATTTCAACAATAGCAAATATTCATATTTAAGAAAGATAAAATATATTAATAATAGTCCTGATGGAAGCTAGGTGGTACCAAGGCGAATTCACAACAGGTGGCCTCGAGGGATCAGGCAACTGAATTCGCTGGAAATTTGGCAGCCAACATTTTTTAAATTATTTTGTTTGTTTACATCATGATCCAATAATACAGGTCTGTTTAATAGTCCAGATGATTTTTTGTAGCGTTGTGTTTTTTAATGGCCGAAAATTGTGAAATTTTCAAAAGTTTTGAGTTGAAATCAGTGATGGAAAATTATATTTTTCTTCAGTATAAAAAACATTTTAAACAGTACTTTTTTGACCCATCTTACTCCTCCGGTTCATTTAGTATTTTCAAACTAATTTGACCACTACGTGTTGAACAATCGCTTTCCAGTATATATCAACATATAAAACAAAGTGAAAGTATTTTAAATGAGTACAACGTCTTAAGCTTGTCATTAAAAATGCTTTTACTGGTCTCGCTATATATTCAAGTAATAAACAATTTCTCGCAAATGAAATAATTTCCAACCAAAATGAAAAAAGAGCCAACGGGAAAAAATGAAATAGCTAAAGTACAAAATTAATTAATTTGTAAATTGAATGATTTCCAATACAATAATTCCAATAGATATTAAATTTCTCCCATTGAAGGAAGTCCTAACAAGAGTTAAAGAATTCCTTATACAGAAAGTCTCAACAGAAATGAAATAAGAACAAAATAATTGTATGAACCGTATGAAAAATGTAACTATTATTGAATAATTTAACTATTATATATATACTGTTCATTTTCTAAGCTCCAGAAGGAATCTTTACTTCCACGGTTTTATACAACTTTATACAAAAATTTTGCGAACAGTAATTGAAATCATAATATGTGACCTGCTCCACGAAAAGGGACCTCTTACTTTTTGAGTGATTCTCTCTTTCAAATGCCGCAAACCGAAAGTTTCTATGTCTTTTAGTTTTTTTACAAATCACCTGTAAATATGAACATAATTAATGAAAAAATTGAAAAATTTGATATAAACAGATAATATACATACATATATAATATTTGAAATTTAAAAAAAGTTCAATATCAACGGTACAAAATTACAAAAATATCAAAATTTTACTCTTTTTTACTCCTAACACGCTTTTTTGGTGGTTCTTCTGTATTTTGCTGCTCTTCACCTTGTCTGATTTTTTTTAGGAAGTTCTTCCAGTTTTTTTTTTTTTGTTATTTTCATCTCCGATTTATTCACCATTGTAGCACGTTTCTTTATAGATTGTTTATCTCCGTCTCTGTTTCTGGTTTTCACATCAGCTTGAGCTTTTTCAACTGCAGCTGCCTTCTTAGGGAGTTTTTCCACTTTTCTACTGATTTTTTAAGAGTCTCAGTTTTGTTTTGAGTCAGTTTTTTTTTCTTATTTTTTTTTGGTGACTGCCTTGTTTTCGGTTGATGTAAATTCTTCGGATTTCGCTGCCTTCTTCTTGATCGGGTTTTGTGGCTTCGGAGCCACATCATCACACTTTTTCTTATCGAAAACAAGCTCTCTTATAGTTTTGTATAAATACCATTGTCTTTCTAAGTTTAATCCATCCGGAGTAATAACTTTAGGATAGGATAAATCATCGGTGCAGATACGTATCTCAAATTTTATTGTATCCTGGCTATCTGCGAATAATTTCGCTTCCACGCCATCCTTACTAATGGTGAAGTGGTGAAAGGTCGTAATTCCAACTAATGGCATAAAAAACTTCTTGAAATATTCAACCCAATCATATCATGTGACGTTTTCCATTGTCACTGGTTTATTACAGCCGGAGGGAGAAGAGGCAGTCCCGCAGTTCTTGATATCTTTGTAAGTATCAATATTACTGATGGCGTACGCGGCTTTAAAAATTCCAAAGTATCTATCTGGCGAAAATTTGGTGTGCCCCGTTAGAAGAAAGTTGAAATATATCTGTTTGTTTAATACTCTGGCCACACTCCACATAAGGTATCCAAGAACCGCATTATTGTTATTTTGCGCAACGCAGTTGTCACTAAATAATATCATGGTTTTGCCAGGTACAGATGAGGTTGAAAGATGGTGATGCTATAAGCTGATGGTACAATTTGGGTCTTTTCCTATTTCGTCTTGTTCATCAATCAAGTAGAAAAACTGAAAAGAAAAAAAATGTTAAGATCGTCAAGGTCACATTCTGTGATGGAATTTTAATTGAAGGAAGAGTTGCATAACCATGCGCAAAACACGGAAAAACGAAGCGCTTTTTTTAAACGTGTTTTTCTCAATAACTTCTTTTCGGCGCAGAGGTCCCTTTTCGTGGAGCAAGTCATATATGTATAAACTGTTGTATTTTCAAAACAATCAATACAAAGTTTATGAAATAAAATTTAAAAAGCGACACAACAGTTTGTAGATTTTATGAACTCTTTTATAGTTTATAAAATTCTTATATAAAATTAAGCTGTGAAAGTAATTATTAAATTTTTTCAACAGCTCTTCTTCACAGGCAGCTACTGTAGTTCCATCAAATCGGAAACTTCTCTGTGAGTCATATCTTTTTGTCGTCGTGTACAGTAAAAATAAAAAATTACAATACAACGACCATCTGAAAACATAACGAATAGTGTTATAAATCTTACAATGAATTATTAATAAATTATTGTACGTTCAACTTACTTTCACTTATAATTTCGATTACCTTCATACTTTGAAGTTTAAGTTTACTAGAATGGCCTTTGATGCGATCATAAAATACAGAGTAAAATTTTGGAAAAGTAAGTTTAAAATTGCACTGAAAGCAATCAATTTTCGGATATAATTGATTAAAATCCATATTTTTTTAAATTCTATAACGCAAACAGGCAGTTACCACGCCTATATTCAATTAATTAATCATGCGTTGTTTGCCTGAAGGGAAAATTACCCATCAGTCTGCTTCCTGTTCAAACGAAGACTTTCGAGAATTCGCAGTTAGACTAATATGGTTTTCTGAACTGCGTTACTTTAGGTCCATCGATGGTGCTCTCACTCGCCAATTCGTTAAGATTATTTAACGTTTTCTATTCTAAACAAATTATATACTATTATTTTAAAACTTTCCCTTTATGCCAACTGTTTTAATATATATTGTAGCAAAAATATATTCGAGATAAATCGGATAACTCAGCTCTGTTTTATGTATCTTTAGTATTTAAAAAAATATATTTCCATTTGATGAGAATACCTCTGCGGCCTTTTAGTTAAGAAAACTCTTCGTTCTAATAAAAAATTTATCATATCCTAAGTAGTTAAATATAATTATTCAGTTTATCTACAACATTATGTATGTATTTCAATTTATTTCTCTATCATTGCCCGTTGATATGCCATTTTTATCAGATGCTATTGTTAAATGACATTGTAAAATTTGACATATTAACATTTTTCGGTCTATCTCTCGAAACCTTTTTTCCTTTCACAAATAAAGGAAGTGGAAATAAATAAATTTTCTTTTAATTTCATTTTATTTCTATTCGAGTATGTTTTTTTTTTCTCATTGTTGACCCAAATTTATAATGGAAAAATTCTATTTAAATTTAAGCCACAATGAAAGAAAAATGGAATATAAAACTTTGTTCTTCTAACTTCATGTTACATGCAACGGAAATGCTCAAGAAATTCAAGCAGACAAGAGCCGCTGGCGAGGAAGTTATTTTTTCCAATCTCGCTCTACTCTTTGCAGTGATTAGTTTTTGCTATGAGAATTGTAGAAGCAGTACAACTCATAGAGTGTAGTAAAACTAAATAAATTTTTCAATTTTACTTTTTGTATACAGTTTAGTTTCTTTATTTCCCCTTTTCTTTTTTGGGCAAATAAATCATCGAACCTGAATTAAATTTTGTCCTTTAGCTCATGAATAAATTTCAAATTAAGAAAAAATATCTACGTAAAAGTAGCATATCTTCGCCATACCTACTTTATGCACAAATCTCTTTAAAAATTGCTCGACTTACAAATAAAAAATATTTGAGTATGCAGTGATATTAAAATACTCTATAGTGCTACACCTACGAAAAAAAGTATCAAATATCGTGTAACTTTGGAAACTGTTTCCTTACTAGAATAACAAACCCTTTGAATTTTTTAAACAAAAATGCATTTGAGTTCTTTTTTATATCTTATCTGCGTTAATTTTTCTCCCAGTGCAGCACCTAATTTTTATTTTTTTTACGTATTCGAACATATTTCTCAATTTTACGAAGATATCAAAAAGAATACGTTATCTTCTTTTTCGAAAAAAGAGACTAAGCGGTGCTGTGACTTTTACATACCACGCAAAAATTTAGTCTTAAATTCAATTAAGAAAAACAAGCTTTTCCACATATAAAATATATACATTACTTTACAGTGGCTATAAAACAACTTACAAATATGTAAAATATGCTTTAATTATCGCAGTACTTAAACGAGCGCGTAACAGGCAGATTATCAGCAGTTCAACCTCTAGCGAAGGAATGTGGGTTTTTTATTGTGTGCGTGTCACCCTTTGCCTTTGTGCAAGATGTCCGCCGGGAAGGTATACTACTTTCTTTTGCCGCCATTTTAGCAAACATTAGTCTTGACAGTTTATATTTCGCAGTCGTGAAGTAGACACGTGGCAAATATATTATGGAAAAATATTCCATAAACCAACGTGTTTTAATTGTCAAAACATTTTATCAAAACCAATCATCGATTACTGTGACGATCAGAAAGTTACGTGAAATTTTTGGGGAAATCTACGTGCCAAATTAAACTCACTAGTTTTCGTGTAGTGAATGATTTCGAAGAAAGAGGTTCTGCAGGTGACAGACCCAAGCATAGACCACAACATACTGCCAGATCGGCTGAAAACATTACTGCTGCTCAAGAAAGTGTTTTAAACAATCCAACAACCTAAATACGACCCCGTGCTCAGGAGCTTGGTCTTCAAAGAACAACTTTGGCCACAATTTCGCACAAGGATTTTTACTCGTTTCCATTTAAGATTCAGTTGACACGAGAGCTTCTTCCACAAGACCATTTACGACGCCGTGTATATGCCAATAGGATGTTACTGCTCTCCCCCATGACAACCCCGATTTTCATGAAAAAATCATAATGAGTGACGAGGCACATTTTTATTTGAATGAATAAGCGAATAAACAGAATAGTCGGTTCTGGGCAATGGAAAACCCTCAAATTAGGCATCAGTCACCTGGTGTGCAATTTGGTAAGGAGGAATCATTATGCTTTACTTCTTTGAAAATGAAAACGGCGTAACGGCAATTGTGAATGGGGAGCGATATCGTGATATGATTGAAAACTTTTTAACGCCACGACTGCTTGCTTTGGGCTTGATTAACATGTGCTATCAACAAGACGATGCCACATCTCTTACAGCCAGGATTACAATAAGAATTACTCCGAGACCTCTTTCCAAAACAAGTTATTTCAAGAAATGGTGATGTTGATTGGCCTCCACGGTCACTTGATTTGACTGCTCCGGACTTCTATTTGTGGGGATATCTGAATATCAAGGTTAATGAAAACACACAAGAAACGTTTGAGCAGCTCAAACAAAATATTCGTGATGAAATTAATGAAATATCGCGTGAAATGTATTCAAAAGGGCTCACATTTGTAAGGCTAGCAGCGGCAGATATTTGTCTGATATTGTATTCCATATATAACTGCCGACATTAAATAAAAAGATCCATTCTCTTTCAGTTAATCAAAAATTATAAACAAACAAAGTAGTATGTATACCTTCCCGCCGGACACCCTGTATATTCAATATTCTACCGTACATTATAGAAGGTAAATTTTCAAATACTGAGTGTAATTGGAGCTTAGTAAACGGCTACTTATGATAATTCTATGATGAATGCCGCGTTTAAGCAAAGCCAATTAAGCTAAATAGATCTTCAACACAGAATGATGTCACAGATTATGCTGGATCTCACCAACATTTGGAAAGGAATCCTTATTTTAATTCCATTTACTGCCAAACCACTCTCATATTTATTCGTTTTTTACTGAATCTTTCTACAACCGCTCTATATTTATGCTCAAGTTAAGTGATTTTTTCGAAATCATTTCTATAAATTTTATAGCTCTAATAAACCAAAAATTTCCTGTGTAGCGTGCCTCACTATAATCTCAGCAAAATTTAAAATACATTCCGTTTATATTTACACACGTTCAAAATGAAAAATATAATAACATTGCAAAATAATGCCGTAATTTAAAAAAAAATTCAAACTAAACTCTTATATGTATGACTTTTAAATCTTAAAATATATTGCTGTGATTTCAAAAAAGAGAAAAAGACACATTTGAAGTAGAAAGGGACATTACCTTGCTTTATGTGCATAAATGTTGCAGACCATAAGATGACTGCAGTAATTCAATTCGCTTTAAACGATTTACATTTTTATATGACACACCAGCAAATAAACATTAGAGCTCTCCAAAAAAGCAAGCACTATGAAAGTCAAACACACGAAAAAAATATTCTCATTATTCAGATCCAAAGAAAGTTTTTTTTCTGTGTTGACATTGCCGTAATAAGTATTTTTGAGGATTATCATAAAAAAGCTTTATATTTTTAATGTGTTTGTTATTATAATTTGCGAAAAAAAATAAGGATATTCATAGATTCATATGCAAGACAAAAGAATATGAATACATTTAAAAACATTCCCATATAAAGAAGCACTGTTCACATAAAATAAGGATGCACTCTGCCTGGTATTACAGAAGCAATGTAATGCTTGCTTGGACCTTCCCAATAACTGACTGCCATCTAAAAAGTGGATTAAAAACAAGCATATGGAGGCTGATCAAAAAGTATTACAGCCTTCGAAAACAGTGTTCTACTTCTCTTCTGTTTTATTATTGACAGAATTATGTGGCTTTTTCTATACTCCTTTTTTAAATAAAACAAATTTTTAATGTTTATGAATAATTTGTTGAACTGTTTAGGTTTATATTGAAAACAAATTGTTTGGCTTGAGTTTAAATTTGAATTAACCCAATTTTTTTTATTTTTTATTCTTTTAATTTATTATCCAGCAGAGTAGCAGAACGGATCAGTACTGTTTTCAAGGTTGCTACACCATCTCATCAGCGTACTTTGTTCGATTTTACCAGTTTTTACGGTGGATACTAGTGACTGGGGATTAGAGGTGGGTAGTTCATGAACGAACTAGTTCGATTGAACTACTCGCACAACTGAAAGAAAGGGAGCTGCTCATAACAGTGAACTCTTTCAGCTCCTTCTTCCTTTTTCCTTTAATTTCCTATTTTAATTTTCTCTTACTTTCGCTTGTGCTAAGTATTGTCTTAGCCCTTCAGGCTTTCAAATAAAACATCAAAATGCCCACTTTTGTTTGAAATTAGTCTAATTAATGCTGATTTTTATTAAATAAATTGATATCTTATATACTAAAATTAATTCTAGTCAATAATTTCCCACGAATTAAGATAAAAAATGTAAAAATATGCATAACAATTAATTTTTTTTGTTGTTAACTTCATCACTGGCAAAGTAAAGTTTATAAAATTTCAATACAGTGACGTGCAAGACTTAACATACACTAAACACTACAGACAAATTACATTTTGTCTGATGTATTCCGCATATTTGCATCACTTTATTGAAAGTATCAAATACCATACAAACATTTTCTTTTGTACGAGGGCGGATCAATAAGTCCGCGTGAAACTGGGTGAAGCACAGTTTTTTTTTATTTTGTAAAAAAAAATTTATTTTTCAACAGAATCTCCTTTTAACCCAATACACTTAGTCCAACGTTTTTCCAGTTTTTGTATCCCTTCCAAAAAATAGGATTTTTCGAGGTCCTTAAAATAGGCATTTGTTTGGTCGATAATTTCAGCGTTGGAGCTAAATCTCTTTCCACCGAGCCATTTCTTTAGGTTTGGAAATAGGAACTAGTCACTAGGGGCTAAATTTAGAAAATATGGTGGATGAGGTATCAATGGGGATTGCGGTTAAGCAACTCCAAATAATCCTTTGAAGTTGTCACACGTTTACGTTTATGGTCACCCATCTTGCAGACAACTTTCTTAAGCCCAGCTGATCACTTAAAATGCCAATGGCATCAACAACCTAACTCCCTTTTTCTCTTCGATCGGCCAATACCATATCGTGGATTTTTTGGACATTTTCAGGTGTACAACGAAAGTCAGTAAACCACTTTTTTACCATTGAAATCGATCGAGCTTTTCCTTGGCTTAATGGATGTTTCTTTTCGCAAAAAATAATCTTTAATGAGCACTTTTTTCCATTTTTAGAAAAATACAGCTGCTAAACGCAAAGTAAATAACGACACTGGCTCAAAATTTGACAGTAGTCTAGTAACAGGTGGTACTCAGTGGGAACAATGTTGCATTTTACATAACTACGAAGGAATTTCGAAAAGGTACGGACTTATTGATCCGCTCTCGTATATTCTTTGACAGCTCTAAGAGACAAGCGTTGATCTTTCTGTCATATTGTCATATAAAATATATATTATGTATGATATCACATAAACTCGTTTTAATTGTTTCATTTAATTTTTTTATATAAAATAATATGTGCAGTTTTATACTAATTAAAAAGTGTTCACGGAGACAATATTTATGTTAATTATTTACTTTACTTTAGTCACTTTTCTTTACAAATTTAAAAATACTGATCTTATATATAGCTCACTTCTTTTATTTTCGTATACTGAGCAACTGAACTATTGAACTAACTGAACTAAAAGAGCGTCTTCCCTGCAGATAACGCGACTAGTCCAAACACGCATGTAAAGCATGCTCCATAAAGGACTAGGACTAGTCCAAAAGTAACCCAAATGTATGAAGAAAACATGGTCTATTTAACATTACGATGTCCTAGGGCTGGACCATATGGTCCAGATTTGCATTACATCGGAGTAACCCAAAAACTACTCCATGTCATTAAAAATAACCCACTCACAAGAAGTTTGTTCGGCACGAGTACTATCGTATAATAATTGTCGTATAGCAATAAGTTCTTGTTTGAAAATGACATACTCCATGCTTGTATTACATCGGATCATATTGTAACTAGTCCGTTTCAGCTATAATGTACCACGTAGTCCAATATTATCTGCAGGGTTAGTTCAGTAAAGTGCGCTGAAAAATGCATTCTCTTCATATTTACAAGTTAATTCAATTTCACGGAATTCCCAAGTCTGATGATTAATTATTCCATATATTAAAGCTTTCTTGGTTTTTCCAGCGCTGATATGAAGTTTTTTTTCTATTTATATTTAGCTATTTCGTTTCTTTATTTTGTAGTTGAATTTTTTAGCACACAACCAACTATAACAACGTAAATATGGAATTGACGGCTGCCGTCGTAAAGTTAATTACAAAACTCTCTATTTTAATTGTGGCTGTTTTGTATCTCTTTCATTAAATTCTGTCATAATACTACTTTCCAACGTTTGAAACAAGTTACTAAACAGCTTATTTCTAAAATCTATCGTTTAATGATTGAAGCTGTATTTTAAGCAGTTCTTGCTGCAATCTAATATTTCCTTGCATAACAAATCATAATACAGTACAACACATAATTTAGGGACTCAATTCTGCGAATTCCATGTGAAAGTAAACCCATAAATAAGAACTTCTGCAGCATTCGTTTGGTCAACTTAGCTGCATTAATAATTAATTATTTGATAATTAATTTTGACAGTTTCCGATATTGTAATCGATGTAAATAAATCTTTATTCTAAAGAATTCTCTTAATAATATAACGCATTTTTCCAATACATTTCTCGAATTAAAAGAAATGGGTAAACTCAGATTTGAACTCAAGCCAAACAATTTATTTTTAATGTGAAATAAATTCTTTGATATAAGATATCGAGACTTGTCTCGAATAATAAATTTAATAATTTAATTTAGTGATTTTAAATCACGTTACTACACAATGTTGAATAATGTACATACTCGTACATGTATACTCGAAATAAATACCCTAAATAAAGGGGCTTTCAACAAGAACTTTGTTTTTCAATTGTGGCAACACAATTTACTTTTTTGATGTCTTCGTAGTAGTGCATTGGCAATTGTTACAATAAATTAAATTTTGCATGAAAATCGCATTAAAATAATTAAAATTTACTATGAAAATGGTGGTTCTGTTAAAGTTACATATCGTAAAATTCGTAATATTTTCGGACACCATAATCGTCCTTTTGAGACCGCTATTAAGAATTTGGTCGTTAAATTTGAATCGACGGGCTCGATACAAAATAAGCCAACACCAACTCCAACCAACACCCGGTCGTTCAACTAAAAACACCGCAGCCGTGAGCCACAGTGTTGAAGAAGATCAAAATTTGTCAATTCGTCAACGTTCTCAACAATTGGATTTATCCAAATCCACCACATGTCGAATTTTGCGTAAGGATTTGGCTTTGAAGCTTTACAAGGTTCAAATGGTGCAGGAATTGATTCCGAGCGACCATTCACATCGCCGTACATTCGCTCAATTTTTTCAGAAACAACCCGCTGTTTTTTTCTGAAAAAAATAATTTTTAAGACGAAGCCCATTTTCACTTTTCAGGATACGTCAACAAGCAGCATCTGGGCTGCTGAAAATCCTAGAGCGATTATTGAGAAGCTTTTGTATACTCAACGTGCCACCATATGGTGCGCTATGTGGTCTGAAGGCGCGATTGAGCCGTTTTTTCGAGGATGAGGCTCGAAATGCGGTAAAGGTTAATGGATCACGCTATCGCGAGATGTTAACAACTCAATTTTTGTCGTGAACATCACTGACATGTGGTTTCAACAGGACGATGACAAATGTCACACGGCCAATGAAACGATCATTTTATGGCAAACCAAATTTCCCGATCACATAATTTCCCAAAAATCATCTTTTAAGTGACCCGCCAGATCGTGTGATTTAACACCACTGGATTATTTTTTGTGGTGCTACGTTAAGGACAGATTCTATACGGAGCCAATCGAATTGATTGCAGCCTTAAAACTCAAAATCCGTGATGTAATTTACGAAATGGAGCCGCCATTTTGCCAAAAAAGTGATGAAAAACTTTGATGAAAAAATCAACATCTGTCAGCGTGGTGTCGTGGTGGACATTTGCCAGATATAATTTTTTATTCATTATTGCCAAACTTTTCTCTTCGTAATACAATAAAAATTGGAATAATCTTCATAAAAAAATTTTTGTTTTGTTTTAGAGAACAAAGTTCTTGCTTAAAAACCTTGTACATTTTTATAATTAAGAAGTCACGCAACGGTGTGATGAATTATTGGATTGAATAAATAAATTAATATATTTTTTCAAAGTAAGTGACCTGGAGCTTGATTGATTTGAATATGTACTAATAAAAAATAAAATAAATAAAGAGTAATCGACATCATATTTTTGAATTAGTTATTCTTAAATATTTCTATACATTTGCTTTTTTAGCAAAATAGCTGTAAATCACACGGAAATTAAACTAAATAAAATTTAAAAATTTTCTATTATTTCTAACATTTTTTATAACATAAAAAAATTTTAATTTGCTGCATTGAATCTAATTGTTATGAACATTATCCAATGATTGATATGATATATTCAAATTAAGTAAATGATGGAATAACTGTGTAAAATAGCTGATAACAATTTGACATATTTTTTAGTTTTGTTTATTATTATTATTATTTTTCCTTTCTTTTTTTATCTGTAAATGTCACATATAATTAATAAAAGGGTTGATATTGATTTTATTTCCATCATCCGGCATTAAAGCAGACAGGAAACAAATGAAAATCATTATTTGATTTTTGACATTATTTGATCACATTTCTTTTTGTACATACATACATGCACACTTAGGTAAAATATTTTGATGTAGTTACATTCCATAATATGTAAAATTGATTGTAATTTTTAATTTTAGATTTGACATGTGATGTTATTTCAACTTTGGATTTTTTGTAATCAAACATCAACAAGGATTGTAATTGCGAAGCGTATAATTATGAAAACAGACAGATGTAAATATTGTTTGAAATAATGATATTAACATTAGGGATATACCTTTTTTTAGGGAAAGTTAAAGCTGAGCGTAATTACTAAAATTATTAATTTCAATTATTTTAATAAAAATAGGGATACAGAAAAATGTAAATAAATTTTTTAAAACTAAAGAAAAACGAAACTATTTCGACGGCTGCTATAGCCCACCACCAAACAACGCTTTCTTATTTTATTATTTAAGGACATTTAAGCACTTCAACATAATATTTACGATAAAGTATTCACGGCTAACTTTTACCAATATTCAAACTTATTTGTAAAACGTACACAGAGAAAACAAATTCGTCAGAGAGACTGAAATAAAGATCTCAATCACTGATTACTAATTATTCTATTGTGAATAAATAACAAATTTTTTTAAATTTTGAATTTATTTACTAAAAATGAAAACCAAAATTTCAGCTACAGAATGTAGTGTGTATGTTTGAAAATATATATCTTGACAGAGCTCTCAGCCTTTTTGATTGACCTTTTGTGCATTTCTACGATATTCTAGCTAAAATGTGTTCGAATCTTCCACGGCAGAGATTATTTTGTTTCTAATAAGACAGAAGTCATTAAACGATATGTAGCAAATATCAAGCAATGCTCTGTATTCTTAAAATGCGATGTCCTAGCTCTTCTTTTTTGCATAATTTCCGACTGGTAATAATAAAAAAAGATTAACTCAGTTCATTATAGAGAAAGGGCAGTTAAAAGGAACTTAAGTGTACACAGATCTTTTTTTAATGGGGTCTTTTATAAATAAAATTTTTACTTGTTTAGTGATTAATTTTTTTGGAAATTTTGGTTTTATTGATTTAAATTTTTTTATTTATTTAAAAATTTTCGCATACTTTATCAAAATGTGTACTTTATTTTTAATCTCATAATTGAAGTATCTAGTAGTTGTTATTTAAATTGCTATAAACGATATTTCAATTGCAACCTATTAATGATATTTATTTTCGATTCTTAATTTTTATCATGAAAGACGGCCAAAACTAATTTTTTTATGATCACTGATTGTAAAATAATAAAATTCATTTGAAAATATGCACTAGTGTACCTCGGGAGCCAAAAACTTTAAATTTTTTTTCAACTATATCACATATTCGCTAAAATGAAAAATTTCTTAGTAAGCTTTTGATTTATAAACATCTTTAACTTTCTTGGCTTAAAACGAAATAAATTTTATTTATTTATCTAATTTGTTAGCTACAAGCACTATTTCAAACGAAATAAATTTTCAAACGAAATAAATTTTATTTATTTATCCTATCTGTTAGCTATAAGCAATAGAAAAATTAAATATTTATTGACTTTTAAAAATTTATTTATTTTTTATTTTTTAAAGGTTGAAATATTCCTAAACTCTCCCAATTATTAGAGCATAACTTCTAATTGTCGCGAAAGTTCAAAAATTCATTAGCACTCTTTTGTAGCCCAAACTCTCTTTTACACCTTATTCACAGTTGTATACCCATTCCGATCCGGCTCTGAGTACCAGAATAATTTTTCTGATACAATGTCAAATATTTTTTGCAAAATTTGAGTAAAAGAGTTAAAAAATTTTTTTCTGTAATGCTCTTTTTTGAAGTATTTTAGTTTTTTTTATCAACTCGCTTTTATAGGAGACGGTTTTTAGATGGATATGCGTATTTGTAACTATTAATTATTGTTAAGCTGAAAATCCATACCACGCGTTCCAAGCGTCTCTCAAAAAAGTAGAATCAGTGCAGTTGTATGTGAGAAGTTACAAAGCATCGTCAATCAAGCTGAATTATATGCCAAAACACAGCAAGACAATTTAGCCATCTCATCGCAGAAGATGCTAGTTTTAAAGGCAGCATATGAATTTGGATTGTCCCCTCTTGATGCTAGAATACGTTTTATGGAGCATATTCTTAGGTTATGAATTGGATTTTGAACCGTTAGACGAAAAAATGAGAAAAAATAAGAAAAATAAATTTAAAAAAACAAATTCAAGAAAAATATTTAGAACTAAGCCTAATGATCGATCAGCCAAAGCAAGGAGAAGGAAACTCAAATGATGGAAATACTGCAAGGAGATTTTTTTAGATCCAGAAACAACAAAAAAAAAATTTCCAGATTTCTTATGTTGTACTAATGAAGACCTGATTACTATTTTATTACGCACATCAGATCCCTATATGTCCAACATCCGACAAAAATGGAGAACTAACTCTATTGAATTAGACGTAGAAGCTCACCTACTTTCAGAAGATGAAAATCAAGGCTATTTAGAAGAAATATTTACTAAAATTGTTTAATTTATAGTAAATTATCAAAACAATAGAGGTTATTTTATTTTATTTATCGCTTTAACATTTTATGTATGTACATTAATCAATTTTAAATTTACAAATTTATAGTAAAAGTTTTCATATAATATTTATGTCTATTTTGAACTTAAATAGAAACCTACGCCGTCTTCATTAAAACCTATTTATCTAAAGTAAATTTAAACCAATGTTTGTAGTTTTTATGTTCGCTACTTAAACAAGAAATTTTTCAAAAAAAACAACCTTTGGCCCTTCGTACTAAAAAATTCACGGGGGCCAAGTTTTGGCACTTTCTGACTAAGTTTAAGCTTTTAACAAGTGTAAGATGTATACGTAACTCAAAATATAAGAATTTGTGTAAAACAAACTTTTTTAACAAGTTTTAATACTTCACTTTTGTACCAAAAATCTGTTAAAACTTAAAATGCCTTTTAAACCCGCCATAACTATTTCTCTAAAAAGTCGATTTTAAACCTTTATTTCTTAAACTTAAAACCTATAGTCTCGCTTAGTAAATAAAGAAAACCGCGTATAAAATTTCCAATCCAGTCAAAAGTTATAGATTTTTGGCCGCCTTCTCGCGAAATGGTCCACTGTGCGCCGTAAAGATGTTAATAGAAAAATTGTCACATCTATCAATTATTATTGTCAGTATTGTTAAGCTAATCTTAAAATATATTATATTTTCGAAAATATTTAAAAAGTAAAGCACTGAGAGTTTTATATTAAAATTATTTCTTAAAATTTGGTGCTTGAATGGTATTTCTATAAATTTTCCATGGACTTTATAAGTTTATTGTCACTGCATGATGACGTGAACTACATTAGCATCCACAGATTTATTGATATCGCTTATATCAGGCTATTTATGAATGTTAGAACAAGCTGCAAAATTTTTGAAAATTCTTCATAAAATTATAGTGGAGATTGAGTTAAAGTTTTTTTAATGTCAGAGAAAAAACCAGCTAAATGTTCCTGTGAAAATTCAATTAAAAGCTTTTACGCACAAAAAATTGCGTGCACAAAAGACTAAAAATTTATATTTGCAATACAAGATTGGATTTAGAACATTGTTTTACAATTTTGCAGCTTTTTCAAAACTTATAATACACGACAAAAAATTACATATTTTTTCGTTTTCTATGCAATCATGATTTTTTTAAGAATTAAATCAATTAAATATTTTTCTGCTGAGTACAATAATTTCGCAGTTCAAAATTTTATTTATTGCGAAATGTCTTTACAAATTCGATATTTGTTTACAATTTTTCAATTTCAACATGTTGAATAAGGAAATGTCCAATTAAAAGTACTTGGCATACAATTCAATTAAATTACATTTAAAATATCGCGAAAATACCAACACTTAATTCTTAAATAGATAGCGAAATGCTTTCATAAAAATTTGTTTAAACAATTTCTGATTTTAAGCTCCAGTGCAAAAAAACACTGGAAAGAAAAAAATGTATTAAAAAAATTGTGATCGAAATTAAAATAAATAAGACCCTTTTGAGATGAAGCGCAAAATTATAAAAGGCTAGAAAAACACCAAGTACTGAAAAACGAAAAATTTGCAGCTAAACGAAGAAAAAATGGGTAAATATCGCCCAAAAAAACTAAGCTGGCAACTTCGTCTATCTTATAAAATTCAAAATCATCAAATATGCATTAATTAATTTCACACACAATATTAAATGTCAAAACGAACAAACAAAAATCTTTTAGGTTAAAAATGCGCCAAATATTTGACATTTAATTAAAATAAGCGAGACCAATAAATTACAGAAAACTCATTTTGTTGCAAAAAAAAAATTACTTCAAATGGTTAAATAAACGTTCACAAAAACATTATGACTTACAATTTTAAATGGTGCAAAAATGTTAAAGTAAAAAAAATTTAATAGCGGCCACGCTTAATTTGTGAGAGGTACTTATTCGAACTGAACGGTATTAAAAAAACGAGCTCACGGATACAACAAAAGGTGATAATGATTGTATTAAAAGTTCCCTTTTTATATACATTTTTTATGTAAATTTTTTGCATGGTAACTAAAAATTTTTTTATATTTATTATTTATTTTTCCTTTGCTGATTTAAAGTAAAAGTGTATGTGAATGACAATAATTTATATTGTTGCCCGTTTGTCCGACAATTTCAGTGCTTCAGCATCAGCTGAACAGCAAATTCATCAACACCATCATATTTTGCTGAATGCAATTTAATGGAATGCTTTTTACTGCAAAATGAGTGTATGAATGAATGAACGACGAACTGAAAGACAGAAAAAAGAAATAAATACACTACAGAAGCTGCCATGAAATAAAAATCGAATCTACCGCTCGCTCCATGGCAGTCAGCACAATTTGCTTAAAATACATTTTATTTCCATTCAACACCTACTTTTAGTTATTTTCTCGTTTGAATTGTTTTTGTTTATTTCCCTTCACAACTTTTCTCTCAAGTGCTGATGAGATTTTAACAGTGATGCTGGATAGTAGAAGTCCTTTCCATTAGTAAAACACAGTTAAATACAGTAAAATATGTTGAATTCTATGCAATGAAATTTTATGCAAAATTTTCCTAATGATTTAATTTGAATTAGAGAATAAGTTTATGTGAAATTGAGGATGTAGTAAAAAGAAAAAAAAAATTAAAATGCAAATTAACTTTTCAATTTCATAATGAAAAACTTTATACAATCAAGCGTTAATCGCCCGATAGTTATAACTGATGGCTGGTGTGGAAAATTAGGCGGGGAGGGAGCTGCAAATGTATTCTTCATTCATTGCCCCAAATATTAAGGAAAGTTGAGAAAAATTAGCACAAAATTTGCATCAGGTGGGTCAATTGAAAATTTTGCGTTGTTTTTAATTAAAATAAATCATATTAACTGAATTTGTTGAAGTGAAGAACCTGAATATTGTTATATATTATAATTCAGAGGTAACAAGTCAAAAAAGTACTTTTTGAGGAATGAAGGATATTGCCACCACCGCTCGTAAAATTGGCGCAAGCACGTAAGCGTTCACGGTCGTGAGGGTAAACAAACGCGCCTGTAGTGTGCTTGCTTGGGCAGATTTTTTTTTAAAGAGAAGTAGCACTCAGGCAATTAATATGCCTACCAAACAGTAGGTGTGTTACCTTCTTTGGGAAAGGGATAGTGAGAGAGGACACATAGATGGTGAAAGTGAGAATGCTTAATTGTTTTATTGTTTTACAGCTCTCATAATCATAATTAATCTCATAATGTTGATCAGTTCTGCAGCTCCTCTGATGTCAAGTAGGCGCATTAAATGAGTTTTAAGTTGTGAAGCCATTTTATTAATTATTTTACTTCGCCGGCGATTTTGCTACAATGTCGACGAAGGAGGGCGCTGTGATGTCCGCTAGCATACACCAGTATCAATTGCTGCCGATACTGTCCAGTGACTAGTGTGGTATGCCTTCGTCACTTACACAGTCCAACAACAACAAATACATCTGAAAAATGCTGTATGTTATTAATTGCCTGAAACTGGGTTCGAACTAGAGCTGGTAAAGTATTGTATAGTGGGTACCGAGTACCGGGTATTTCCTTTTTTTTTGGTTACTCAATACTCAAAAGTAGTTACTCGATACTTTTAGGGTTGTATTTTTAAGCAGGTTGAGTGGGTAAAATAGTGCATGAAAATACATCACTGTATAAAAAGACAACTAGGTGGAATATTCTTTAATCAAATCAAAAAATCATTTCTTAAAGAATTATTTCTTAAGTTGTTGTTAACGTTAAATTAAAAGTTAGCTTTACAACAATTTTTTATTCAATAATAAAAGACATACAAAACCAATAACAGTTGAAGATCTATTTTTAATTTTTGAAGAAACTACTTCAATTTGCAGATAAAAACTATACGTTACAAATTCAAAAAATCCGTTAAAAGTATCGAGTAGTATTGAGTACCCAAATGAAAAGTATTGAATATTATTGAGTAATGAAAAGTAGTGGAATTTGTTTGGTTTCTTTATGTTTATAATCGACAGAAACTGGCAATAGGTAACTTGTGCCCAAATATATATAACAAAGTTCCCGGATTTAAAATTGGCAAACAAATTTTCAAAATATGCCAAAAAAATTTGTAAGATATAAACAAGTGAAGGATAACGTGTTTAAGCTGAAAAAACAGTTAAAAGTCCAGCTACATAAACTGGTTATAAAGAAAATATGTTTTTAACTTTTCTTTCTTAAAATCTTAATTAACATTTTTTCGATACTAAAATTTTGATTGCTTTTTCGTAATTTTATATTTCCAAGTATCTTGTTGAGAAAAACTTGTTTTATCTGTGACTTTTTTCCTGCCATTTAAGTTATTAAATGAACTGGAAAATAAGCAATAACATATTTTTGTCTCGTAATTACAAGATCTTAATTGTTATAATCATTATCGATATTGGCAATTCAAGGTTTATTGTTCTTTTAAAATTATTTATAAATTTTATGAAGAAAAAATAGTACTATGCTGTTTGCTTTTTGTTTCGTCATTGTCTTTATGGCAAATTTTTATTACAAATTATTTATTTTATTCTTTTCTTAAAGAAAAGATATTTATTCAATTAGCATTTATTGCACTAATCCGCCACGTATACGAATATTTAATTGTGTATCGATATTACGTATACGTAGGAGGGCTACTATTTACATTTCGGGAATAGCAAATAGTAAGAAACATTGATGATCAATACACTTTGGCCTTCGTTCGAACCCTTTGTCATAGCAGTTTTGCCATTCCTCTTGAGACACCTCCAAAACATGGTGTTTGAACGCTTCAACTGCTTCTTCGGCGATGTTCAAACGGAACAGTGGACACATGACCCATTCGACCGAAGAAGCAGTCAAACATTTGCTTCGCTGTGCTTCTTACACCAACAACTTTTCTTCGATTTAGCTCGTCTTGGAATACCCACACGGTCAATTGCTGTTTTGTTTCCGGCTCATATGCATATATCCCTGATTCGTCACCTGTCACAATTTTTTACACGTCTTTTAAAGCGCCATGATTGAACTTTTTAATCATTTCCTTACACGACTTAACGCGAGCGTTAATTCACTATACCAGCGACAAATATACTGTGCTTTCCGTTGGTACTTTATTATTCAAAGAACTGACTTTATTGGCACATTCTTTTTGAGGTAATCCACGTCGAAAGTTGTGAAAAATAATGCAACGAAAACATTATCTTGAAATTTCCATTTTTTTCTCGTCAAATTGATTTTCTGAACTCGCTATCAGCAAAAGATATTGCACTTGTACATCAAAACGTTTTAAGTAGGTTTATGATAAAAATGTCAAAGTTTATTAATGTGTTGCAAGATTTTAGCTATTGACATAAGTGTTGCCAGTTCCTGAAATATAAATAGTTCGTTAGTTTTCAAAGCGGACTACTAGTTTTCGTAAAGGACAAGATTCAAAATTTTATAATTTCAAATTCCAGATGTATGACAGACAATATTTTAATTTATTTCAATAACTGGAATATTAAATTTCTTTTTGTTAAAAAAAAGTTTTAAGATCTCATCCTGTCTGTTGCGCCTCACCCGAACCGCTTTAAAATAATGAATTTGTGAAGCGTACTAATTTTTTACTGCCGCCAGAAAACTATTTAAGCTATTTTTATGTATACGTAAATACATACAAAAGTGTATCTTGCCATGTATACAAGTTCACCAATGATTATAATAAAGATTTTAATAAATGTTATTTTTAAACTAATAAGCTTTTAACTATTATTGACGTTTACAAAAAATCAAATTAATATTTCATAACTTCCTTCTACAATTTCCATAAAAAATTTGTTTAAGTGCCATAAAAAAGTCATTATAAATTAAGTCCTTTTAATTTTTCAATACGCAAAATTTTAAACAGACATACATTAAATTACACTTTCAGGCAAATGAAGACGACTACAACAAATGTCTGTCGGAGAAATGATGATTAACGAAACACATTAATGTTAATAATTATGTGAATTAATGGAGCATAATAATTTCACTTTAAAAATTTTATTTATGAGTTGTTACTTATAGTGCAGAAACTCTTACAGATGCAACTAAAGATACGAGCATGACCCCACAGACACAAACTATGCCATTTACTTTATTTACATTCACATGAATATTACGAATTGCAAAGTATAACAAATAGCATTTATATGCATGAACTTGTACATTTCTCTCTGTTAAAACACAGGAATGAAACAAGTCGTAATGGAAAATTAAAGATATTGTTTAGAAAAGATCTTTAGGTTCCAAGTTTCACAGAAAAAAATATTAATTAATATAAATAAGCACTCACATGAGAGTTCAACTTATGATTCTCATGATCTTCCATATAACCAAATAAATTCAACACAAAATCATTTACAATTTTCCAAAAACTCAGTCTTTGTAGGTCGATTGGGAATTTTAAACAGAGTTTGCAGTTGAGCCCCATTGTAAGGAAGATTAGTTAGAATTTTATGTTGAAGCTGTCCTTAAAGAGCTATAATTTTTACATAAAAAGTCGCCACTTGGCAGTTTTACAATTTCGTGAAATAAGTTTGTAGATACTGATTTGAAAGTCTCTGAAGTACAGCACAACAATCGGCTTATCTAAATTTGAGATAAAAATCTTTTAATGAGTATTGATGTGTGTCTGCTTCTCAGTACAGTAGAACTTCCCAGTATACAAAAGCATTCATTCTCTTCCTGCTGGGGAACTAACACTGAGTACAAAGAACAAATATTGTAAAATTTTCTGTGATAACGATTCTTGTATCCTGTTTTATATACGGGTATATCTGCATATTTGAATAATAAAAGTGTTGATTCAATAATCAAACTATTTTAAATTTTTTGTGGTCATGAGTTTTATATATTTGATAAATCAAAATAAAATGTGTATTTACATATTAATAATATTTTTAATTTTTCCTAATAAATTTTTGAAAAGTTACATTATTGACAATTATTGTATTGAAATAAAAGCTTTTTCGAATTTATTTCTATTATATTCTGTGTAAGCGAATCCGGGTACCAAAATTTTGTGCTTATGAAAGTCCAGCCAGCGTTTGATTAAAAGTTAATTTTTACGTTCGCCTGAATTTTTTCGGAAGCATTTCTATCGATTGAGTTCTCTATAATTTACGATCTTAGACCACAGGATAGGTGGCTGTTTCTAATGTACAAGCCAATCAGCATCAAATTTCATTCAGAAGACGTAGCTGTTGAGCTCAACTATTGTGCAACTGTTGTCAACTGTTGAGCCCAACAGTTACGTCTTAAAAATGGCTTGAGGAAGCATTGGATATTTATCAGCTGATTAATGTAAACAATTGAAAAGAAATAAAAAATAATTTAAATTTGCTAAATTAATTAGTTTGGCTAATACTAAATAGTTTTTCTTGGCAGGAATTTTCCATTTTTATTTCAAAATCTGCACTACAAATTTAAAAATCACAACATAAAAATGCGCAGCGAAATACTCCAATAAAATAATAAACCTGCGCCGATATTTTATATACTTTAACTCTGAGCCGCCACTGTGTTTAAAAAATCTTTAAACCTTATATTGAACTAAATATATATTTCAAATAAATAAACACCTTAATAAACCCACGTATACTTAATGAAATTAGTATTTTAATTTTATTTCGTTATTTTCGTTACTTCATCGCATTTATAACGCAAAATTTAGCAAATTAATTTGCAGCCGCCACCTAACAAAGCGGCGTTGCATTAGAATATAGAAACGCATAACTCTCTTGATCAGCTGCGGAGCTAAACACAACATGTTGACTAAATGTATCGAAAAAAATTTATGATTGAAAAAATGGAAGCAAATGCTCAACTGTTGTGTGGAACGGAACCACTGAACTCTATATTTCTAAGGAAAACACTCAACGGTTGCGCAACAGTTATGTCTTATTAACGCGACCATTGTTACAAAATTCAAATTTAGATTCAAGTTTACGAACATAAAAATTCAGTGATAATTAAACACATTTTAATCAACCGTGTGTGCAAATTTGAAAGCACTCAAATTCAAAATAGTGGAAATAGAATTTAAGAATATAAGAAAATTCTAGAAACAACAACAACAATCTACAAGATTGTTCGAGAAACCTGTACAACAAGTATCCTTCGCAATTGTAAATGATAGTGTGGTTTGGCGGTTTTAGTTGACATGAACTTAAATTGTTTAGTTGATTCTCCATCCACATGATAGCGTAAATTATAAAGCTGCTACTCAACTTAATTACGCAATTAAATCCTTATACAACATGACTTCCAACGCCAATTAAAATTTATGTCAAACAATCTAGCTTGCCCTAGAACCATTTAGAAGCTGCGTTACCATTGAAGACACACAGAAAAAGGCAAGGCTGGTTAACCACGCAAGTCAGTCGTGTAAGAGACACAGCATGGTGAACTTCATGTATAATTCAATTGTGTAAAAAGCTTTTGAAGTTTAAACATCTCCAAAGACCAAATTACTTCGTGTACTCGTAATTTATTGTAAAGTGTAATAAAGTAAATAAAACAGTATCAAGTGAATATCCAGATCCCGTTTGTATTTTTATTTTATTTTTGACAAATTAAAAGAAGCCGAGAAAGGAAACGTTATCGAAAAGATCGAAACATTACAATATTAATTCGTGATAAAGTAATGCCACAAAGCTTCGAGCAGGACTGATTTGACTGATTACAGTCTTCATACCATTGTAACATTTTGTTTGTTCACACGATAACATTTAACAGGCACAAAGATACAAACTAACATCTACAGAAACATAAAAACATTTAATATAATTTTACGCATAATGAAGTAAAGGGACTTTTAATGGCCATAAGAGGATATTATTCACATCTACATACATACATATTTAACTTGTATCTATTTATGCATGTAGATATAATTGTACTCCTGCACCGTTTATATCGTTAGCTTAAATTTAAAAGATTGAACAAAATAGTTTTGAGATGTAAAGAGATCTAAAATTATTAATATAACCAATGTCCTGATAATTGCAGTAATACTTTTAATTTTCATTAATCGTTTTTGCTTATATCAAAAGTAAAACTAAGCATGTGAAGTTATACATTTGAATGCCTTATATCGCCACTGGCATATAAGAGCAATTCTGCAATATTTATTATACAGAATATTCAAATATCGTATAAAATCCTTGTGTCATTGGCAGCTCTGCCGTTTTTTTATTATTTCCTAAAAGAGACTTCCTTAAATCCACCTTGCCATAGAATGTCATTTTTACGAACTGACAATTTTTAGATTAAAGTAAATTTCAATGCATCTTCATGATTCATAAATACTCTCAACTCTTAATCAACTGCCAACCAACATAATTAATACAACTAATGCAATAAAACGAACACAAGTAATCAAAAAACATTTTATAAGCTTGCGGCGTTTTCTTTTCTAAAAAAAAGTGCACATTTTTTGCCCTTTTTTGAAAAAACAATATCCTGGAAAAGAAAAGAAACAACATAATTTTACGCTTGCATTACAATGTATATTAGCAACTAGTTCTCTCTGCAGAAACGCTTTAAAGCTTTGCGGATCCTATTGTAATAAGACTTGTTAAATAAATAATTGTTAAATAAAAAAAATAGAAAAAATAGAAAAAAATAAAAGATTTATTTAAAGTGATTATTTTTCCTTTGGAATATTGTCTAGTGTCCAATTCTTTCTGTCTAAAAATGTTACGAACATTAGCCAAATAATAATAATCACTTTGGATTAAAAACTAATAAAGATTTATTTTTGAATAAAATAAATTAATTCCTCGAAAAAAAAAGTTGCCCGAATAAAAGAATCAACTTTCCTTAATATGGAGAATAAAGCTTCCGGCAATGTTCGGAGCAGCTTCGTCAGTACTATGTTGTGTATTATTTAAATGTAGAAACATGGGCAAAACTATATTCGAGATGCCAACAAAAAAATTGTATTCTTAAATTTATTAAATTGTTTCAATCAATGTAGAAGTGGTAGTAGTAGCAGTATTAGTATTTTTTTTTTGTTATTCAGAAAATATATTTTATCATACAACGTTTTCTTTAATCTAACCCCGTGGAAGTAGAGCTTGTAAGGCTAAGCTTTGATAATATATATCTAAGTTATATCTTTGTAAAAAATTTATATACTTATATATAGCCGTCACTTTACCATATGTAATACAAATTGCCTATAAAATTAGTTAACGTTCAAAATCTTTTTACAAGAAAAAAATTAGCAATCAAATATTTTATAAGATCACAATGAAGCAGAATGAAAACTTATAGAAATATTTAAACTTTTTACGAAGATACTCTTTATATACACATTATCAAAGTTTACCCTTACGTTGTATAATAAAAAATCTTTTCTGAATAAATATTTTCTGAATTAAAAAAAATAAGTTTCCATTTCGCTTCATTGCGATTTTACAAAATATTTAATTACTAATTTTTTTCTCTTAAAAGGATTTTGGGTGTGAACTAATTCTATTGGAAAATTGTTAAATACATTCGGGTAGGGAGTTTTTGGCTTTGAGTCTTCCTTCTATTCCGTGCGTTGTGTTGTAGGTGTGATCGATGCGTTTCAATAACTGGGATTCATTATAAGATTCCTTAATAAGGGTTTATACAGCAAAACGCCTTCAACGTTAAGGACTTTTAACATGGAAGCGAAGTTGTTTGCTAGAGTGTTTCTGTTAGAATTTATGTTGCTATTGCTGATGTCTGTTGTGATTTTGGTATTTCTAGATAAATATGCCCTGCTGTTGTATTGTGTGAACTGTGTTGTTTTGAATTATATTAAGATGTCTAATATTTCAATTATTGTTTAATAGGTTCGTTGTGTAGAAACAGTTTGTGTAGTTGCCGTTCACGTTTCTGTCGTTAGTCTTGATGTTACTTACGGTATAGAAGAATAGGTTGCTGCTTGTTGTTAATTGAGGCAATGATGAGTCTACGAAATTATTGAAACTTTATCTTCATTTGAATTAAATGCATTTCCAATTTGCTTAAGTAACATCTATTGATGATGGACATGACTTTTCCTTGTACTCAAATGCGTCGTTTAGGATTCACAAAAGTTGTTTATTAACATTTCTGATATTTTTCATAATTAAGATTTTCAAATGGTAGTCACACCTAAATAATCCAAGGTCTTTTTTTGCTCATAATAAGTAAACCAAAATATTTTTATGCCTGATTTACATGATTTTTAATAGATGTCTGTTTTTTGTAATCAGGGTTGATTTTATTTTTCTCTTTGTACCATAATTGTTTTTTTTTGTTTAATCGGTTAATCTTCTTAAGTTATTTTTTCGTATGTTTGTACAAATAAATAAATATGGATTTATTTCTATATACGAGTATGTCTATTTTATGTTATGTTTAAATTTGTTTCCTTTATTTGTTAATATTTTTTTTTCTATTTTAAGTTATAAAAAATCTCGGATTTGAACTTGATCCAAAGAATTCCTTTCAATATAATGTCTATGATTTTGTAAATATTGTGTTTTCAGTATAAACAATATATTACTTTAATAGTGAAAACTTTACACTGTAAAAGTTTTCTTGCAGAAAGTCTCACTTTGTTGGAGAGAGCGGAAAGAGTATAAAAAAGTATACAAAAATGTATCTACCTACAATTCGTTTTGTTTTCTCATTCATAAATTAAGACCTGAACTAAGTTGTAAATCTAATTTCATATGCATTTTTGATACAAATCTAGTGCAAGAAATATTTCTTTGCGTAAACGTAAATGCAAGTTTAAAGAAGAAAAGGAAAAAAATACTGGAAGAAAAGTTTTACATTGTAAGCTTATGAATGAGATTTCTACCATTATTATTTTTTTTACAGTTATAAGTGAACTTACAAAAATGCTTTGACTTTCATAACACATGAATGTGCAAAGCAAAATGTCTTTTTAAGCTCTCAAACATGCATGAAAAGAAAAGCAGTAACATCTTAAACGTACATCAGTGAGCGATGAATGAACATTTCGGTAATCTGGTTTTATGTGATAAAAGAAAACCACATCTTTTGCAATATATATAAAAAAATACAAATCCAAACGATGTAAATAAAATTAAATGAAATAAAATTGTAATAAATTTATATTTCTCATATTTATTTTATTCTTCTTCAGCTACAGAAAGTTATATATGAATCGTATAACCTTAGATCTGGATATTGAAGGTATAAAATTCATATATACTCCACGTGTATATAATACATGCAATTAATATGAATCTACATAAAATAATTGTGAATTATATGTGGGCCAAACTCTCACAATTTTTTGGTCCATATATGAGTATAATTTTTGCTGGGTTTATAGCTTTTTAAAAGTGTCCATATCATTTCGTTTAGTGCAGTGCTCATGTTTTGAGTTTGCGAATTCTGATCTGATATCATAAATTATGTAGCGACCAACGTGAGTTTTTTTGTGTACTTTCTAATCGATTCCTTATTCATTATATTTAATAGAATCCTTTTATTACAAAATATAATGATGTACATTAAAGAGTATATTCTATTTTCTGTTTGCTTGGAATTATTTTTCTGTACACAAAATCCTGTTGAAAATTACTAGAAAGTTGTTTTTTATTCTTATCAGTCATTTCGCATTTTAACCAACGATATGTATCATTAATCTACATGCAGAAAATGTGTATTTTTATTACACACTTACTTACATACGCCAATATATATACAAATGTGTATTATTAAATTTGCATAATGTACGATTTTAGTCTGTACGCAATAATGTGGTAAATTACTTTACAAAATAATTGTACATGGTTATGAATATGTACTGCATATAAATATGTATGGATGTGTAAGCAATCATATCTATGTATGAGTACTGTAAGCGTGTTTCTGTATTATGTAAATTAAAATTTACAAACTGAACTTAAAACCTTCATTAATATGGAGCACTATGTCTCGTATTAAACTCTTTATTATTGAATATAATTTTTATATCTCTCAATTTTTGCCACAAATTTTATTGACGGTATTATTTTTAACAATATATATTTTTTTAATTAATTAACAACCGTTGGGTCAGTAGAATAACTGATAATACTTCTCCTCACAAGACTTTAATTTTAACACAGTGCAGAGCTCAAAAAAATATATAAATGTATATAAATATCGCCATTCACAGTAACGTTACGATTGTTATCGACGAAGCAAATATATGACCCAATGTTGTCGTCGACATGCAAAACGCACCAAACAGTAATTTTTTGTGGATGAAGTAGTGATTCATGAAGTACATGTAGATTTTCATCAGACCAATAACGCATATTTCGCTTATTGACGAAACCATTGAGCCAAAAATGAGCTTCGTCCCTGAAGATGATTTTGCGATGAAATTCATCACCTTGGAGCATCTTCTCCAGAGCCTAATCGGAGAACGTACGTCGTGTCAAATAATCCATCGGCTTCAATTCTTGAGTCAGCTTGATCTTGTATGTATGTATACCAAGATCTTTACCCAAAATTCGCCATAAAGTGGTCTTAGCGATGTCCAGTTCTTGAGAACGCCACGAAATCGACTGATTTAGATCGTTTGCTACGGACGCCTAAAAGGCAGCGATATTTTCGTCACTTCGACCAACCCGTTGCCTCACTAGCACGGCAGAATCGCACAACGAATATGTAGACTTAAATTTTTGCACTAAAGTTGTTATTGCTTGTCTAATAGGGCAAGAATAACGATAGAAAATTTAAGTTAACACTCTTAAAGTTGCGGTCACCCATACCGAGTTTCGGTAGTATATTTTTATAATTGGTTCTTTACCATGATGAAAATGTTTAGCTTACCCAAAAAATTAAAGTAACAGTTAGATGATTAGTGAAATAATGCGTTCACAAATGAAATTCAAAGCTGTCAACTACCCACTGGAAAACCTTTTATAAAGTTTATTATTGTCTTTAATAGTTATAAGAAATTCATAAGAAACAAAATTCATTTAGTAACCATCTTCTTTCCTCACACATACATATCTCTATATATATCTATATCTATATCTATATCTATATCTATATCTATATCTATATCTATATCTATATCCCTATACATATATATATTTATATATTTGTTCCTTTTGCTCCTATAAGGAGCTTAGGGCCTCATTATTTGCGGCTTCATTACTCTTTGTTTAATTTAAGATGGGCAGCTGCCCATCTTCTTCCGCATCCGATTTGGTGCTGCTGCTGCCAGCAGATCCTCTAGATGGACCTGTTTGTTTTATATTTTAAAACTGCCCTAAAATGCACTTAAAAAAGTTCAGGAAGAATAATAAGAGAAAATATGTATTTTCCGGCAGTTAAGTCAAAACGCAGCTAACGTTGATTTTTTTGTATGAAATCAATTTTAAAATGCCAAAAAAGGAATTTGTACAGGATTTTAAAAAATAGTGACAGAAATTATTGATTTTGTACAGTTAAATCAAAAGTGCTCTTAAACAGAAGGCAGCTGAATCAAAACTACTGTAATAAAACAGACAATATCATTAAAATTACGTTGTGTTTTTTATTATCCTCAGTTGGGCGGATTTGTTTACACATAATTCGATTAAATTGTTGATATTCCGAAAAAGTGTTGGAAACAAAAAAAAAATCAAGTGGTCGGTTTTCTTGTGATAGTAACTGGTTCCTGTTCATTAACCTGATATAAAAGGAACCTGTCACCTTTGCACGGTGTTGCCATTGAAGAAAATAAAAATACTCTGTGACAGGTTCCAGACCCAACCGCATCGTGCTTCCATAGAAGCAGTCATAATAATACATAATATATCAAAAGTATAAACTATTTTCCCCCTTTCTCGTCCAAACCGATTTTTTCATACACAACATGATCAATACTGGGGTTGACTTCAAAAAATTCGATATGAAAACGCGCTGTCGAAAGCTGGAATTTTAATAAATAAAATTTAATTTGTTTTAATTTCATTCAATTGTCATTTGGATGATCATGTTGTGATATGCGAAAAAGAAAAATGTTCTCGGTCAATAATATAATTTATTTTGCTTCTGCTCCACAAGAAGAAAATTTACTGAACTTCTTGTAATCAAATTTACAATTTTTCACAATGTAGCCTCTCCTTATTCCTGTCTTACTTAATATTAATTTCATACGCTTTGTATTCATCAATGACGTTCCTTACTGCGGTCTTGCGCAGGTGCTCAACGATTACCTTCAATAAACTTCCTTTTATGTATGAGTATGTATTTGCAATCATAAAATTTTACTAAATAACTTTGAGGAATAATAGTACGATTAAAAAAATAAACAACAATTGTGTGACCACGAACACCAATAAATCTAGGACACACCCAAAATCCTTTAATGTTTTATAAAATTATCAGATCGTACGAGTACACAAAAGCAAACAGATAAAGACCGAACCAAAACAATTAAGTGCAGAAAAGTATTGTGCACATTTGAATGTGTAGAATTGCTTTAATTGTTTTTACAGCGTATTGTAATTACTATGTTAATTATGTGCGCTGTGTAACGAAGTTCACAGTTTGCATTTGTATGATCGAATTATTGCTTTTGCATAAGCCTCCTGTTGTGTTTTGGCTTAATATCAAACTATATATAACACAAAAAACACGATATATATTTTGTTTTCAAAAGACATATTAGCGTTTGAGTGTGTAATTATAACTTACAGCACATTTAGCCCAATTCACACTCTTGTGCATTTGAGATTGCATATTTTTGCAATTGTAAGCAATCGTGAACTGCCTTGTTGATTTAATTTGCAATACTTTTTTGCAAAGCAGGAAATTCACACTCTGCTGTAAAAAAAAGATTTTTTGATTTATTTATATTTACACATACACATGCATGAATGACCGGCAAGAGAACAAATCGGTATTCTGGTTTGCAATCAAGTGTTGCATACTAAGTTTAGGTGTTGCTTATTTATACAAGAGTAGCAAGTGCATATCCCCTTGTATTTTTTTAGTGTAGAGTAAAAATATGCTACACCACTTTGCAAATACTACGCTGCAAGACCATTTGCACAAGATTGTGAATTGGGCTATTACAACTTTTATTTTTACAACAGAGTTTTGCACACAAGATATCAGCCGAGTTAAAAGTTCGTATGCTCATTTTACATTTGCATATTAATCTCTTTTCACTATCTATTCCTCGTATAATTTTATTATTGCAATTGAAATTTTCATTAATGCAATAAATTATCTCAATTATTTAATTTTATGTGTTAAAATATATTTTTTATTAATATTCATGATGGCAGAGGTATAAAATTTAACTTTTTTTTGTGGTAGCACAAGTAATTATTAAGTAAAAAATCCAAATTAATTAATATACATAAATAGTTAAACTTTCATATAAAAGTTGTAGAATTAAAAACGAAAAAAAATTGCACGTGTCCTTAAAAAAACGATTTTGTTATCAGAGTTTTTCATAAACTTTTCGTATATACTCGTAGTTCCAACAGAACTACTTTAAAAATACTTATACGTATGAACGTAATTTCTTTAAACTGTTAAGGCTTAAGTCAAAAGTTAAAGTTTGGCTCGAGCTCTTGTCTTTTATATTTTACTTCAACAGCCAGTGGAACTGCAAAACACAAAGAGACTAATTATAATGGAAAACAGAATCTTTAGAGATGAAACTTTGGTATTAGCCGAAATTATTTTAACTTGTTAAAATTAATATAAAGCAATTTTTGTATTTTAATTTTTTAGTATTCGTCGATATTCGTTGATATTCTTATTCAATAGAGTTAGCTGTGGATAATGGTAAAATTAAATCAGTACGGATCAGTACTATTAGTCTGACGATTGAATATTTCAAAGTTTCTTTCTTAATAAAAAATGAGTTAAATGTTATCTAAAATTCTAAATTCAAAATTAGAACTCGAGCCAAAGAACTGTGTTCAAGAGAATGCTTTAAATTTATTTAAAGATCTGAAATAAAATTATCCTTTATCAATTGCCGAAAGAGAGGAAGACCTTTCTGACCTTTTTAAAACTCATAGAAATCCGCATAGAATTGCATTGAAAAGAAACCACACTTATGCGAAGATACTTCAGCTGCAGAAAAAATCAAACTTGAATTCTTGAGGTCGGAGCAGGAGAAAAAAAGGTTACTGTTGCTAAAACGTCTGAAGCGAGGCAGTTGCAGGATAATGGAAATTTTTGAAAACAATTGCCCGGACGAAGATTGGAGTTTAAAAGTGTCTGGATATGTAGCCGACTCTATCAATTGTTATACGGAAATTTATTTATAAAAAAAACTGTTACAATCCAACAAAATTTTAGATAATTTTGTACAAAAATCAGCCAGATTGACACATGCAAACGAGTAATCGATTAAGATCAGTCAGGCTATAATAAAAATATTAACACATCGATATAGACTTTCGATTTTTACTATGAATTCCTTAATTTTAGTTTTAATCTTTGTTGTTTTCTTATGCTTTTGTTATGTTTCTTTACATTTTTATTTTAATAAAATTCTTTTTAATTTTTTATTGATAAATTAATTTTTTCAACTAAAATCATGAATCTCGGAACCAATTAAATGAATATCAATAAAAAAAATTATATTTTAATATATAATTTTTCGACCTTTATATTATTCTTTATTTACATTATTCTTCTAATTTATATTATTCTAGCAATTATTAATTTGAAATTTTTAATTTTCTCGTTATTTAAATTGTTTATCAATTTTTAAACTCCTGAAGAAGTAACAGAAAGGGTAACGAATTATGGAGTAAAAGAAATTTGGATATTTTAAATTAAAAAGTGACCTCAAGCTTAATTAGAAGAATAATATAAACAAAAATTTTATGGAAAATCATACTTCGGTTTTCGTCGATTAGCGATGCAAGCCGGGTTATTGGTGTATTTTAAAGCTCAAGTTATTTAGTTGACGTTTTCTAGTCGCAAACCAATTTTTAAAAAATACAATGGAATTAGAATTTAGTGATAAAAAATTTCACTTATTGATTGTGCTAACGTTGCTTTTGCTTTAAGCAATCAGCTGCCTGTTTTTAGTAAATGAACACAAAATTGTGAGTAAGAAATAATACTGAAAACAACAGTAAAATACGAAAATTTGTTTTTGTTTTTAATATAAATTCCCACTCACAGTTTTGTTTTCATTTTCTAAAAACAGGCAGTAATTCTTCCTACCACAATAATGAAGAATATTCGTATTTATTTTCTGTTCATAATCTGTATAAATAATAATTGAAATCACATTCAATCGAACCACCTGACATGAAGGGGTGTAACGACCCCCTAAAAATAATATCGTTTTCGTTCTGCAAATAGGTGGAAATTAATTAAGGTTCCTGTTCCTCTGAACATGTCCTTTAATATTTCACTAAAATTATTACAATCTTCATCATTGCAGTAGTAACTTTAGAGTACTAAACAATTTAGTTCCAAAAATAAACACATTAAGATAAAGCGAATCGTTTTTTTTTGAGGAATGAGTAAAAATTATTTTAAAAATCCTTCGCAAAAAATTGTATTTCCACAACAGTGCCACATGAAATAAAATATACCCACTAATAAAATTGCACCTAAAACGGATAGACCGAACTGTATCTTGGTGACTTGGCGATGAGTAGTTTCCATAGATATATTTTTCTTTTATTCATAAATGCTTTATTATACAGTCATACTACATGGATCTATTTATCTTAAAATCTGTATCAAATACCAACGTTGATCCTTATTGGATTGAAGGTAGATCTGCATCATTATAAGTTAAAAAAAAAAAGAGAAAAAGAGTATCTAACCAATTACCTTAATACATTACTTCAAGATTCATGAGCTTTAACTCCGTAAATCCAAATGCTTAATATATGACATAGCATTCGTTTATGTTCATTACCTTCCACCGTACAGCACGTAAGATTATAAAATGTTACAAAGGATAGGAAATGATATGAGAAATCCATGCAAGTGTAGTAAATGAAGTACATGTATAACATATATAAAATATAAAGATACAATTTCATATCATACCAATGGGAATTGGTTTCTACATCGATGTTATATTTTTTCTCAAAACTTTCTTCCTGATTGAAATTAAACCCATGCAACAACAACAAGTAATATTTACTGCAATTCACTACAATGACAAGGACGGAAAAAAAATGAACACAACTACGACATGACATTCTACTGATTGCATCAATTGAAGCTTAGTTTAATGCGACGACACCACAAACAACATTGGCAACTGCCACAACAACACATACTCTATAAAAAAAATAGTTTACAAAATAGAACAGCTCACGTATGTACATCCGGTTGCTTCATCAACAGTGTCCTCATCATCAACAGCACCGCCAACAATATTTCCAACTTCCCTTTTATTATTTGGTTTCATTTTTTTCTTCATTTTCGTTGAGTTTTTTCCCTCTGACCTCCTACAGGAATATCCATCCCCTTTTACTAAATGTTTACAATATTTCACTTCAAAAACAATTTCAAATAAAATAAAAATATTTCTCTTACTTTTTTTTTGGCTGAATTCTTTCGAAAAAAATAAGCTTCATTTAAAATATTTATAAAACATCTTGAACAAATACGCTTTTTTCTGAAGTTTAAACGAATTAAAGTAAATCAAATAAAAATTAGTGAAAAAGTTCAAAATTTGTTGTTCCTTCTTTTGTGAGCAGCTATTTCAAAGCAAATTGAAGTGCTCACAATATTTAAAGGGGAATATAATAAATAAGTAAATGTATTGGAAAGAATGGTCGTTGATAACAAGTGAAGAGGCCAAGTATAATTTTTGAATAGTAATTGTTGAAATCAATATGAGAGATGAACCAAACTATATTGTGGTGGAATCTGTTCTTGTTTTTGCAATAAAAAATAATACTTGCCCGGTCTCTGAATGGTGTGAAATGGTCATCATTATAATATTAAACAATTTGCTCATAATAAAATAAAGAGGCGTCATGAGGCAGTTACAATCAGTAGTTTGAATATATTTTGAAGCATTAGTGAGTATACTAAATAACACAATCTATTGATCCATTGGTGCAGAGCCTGATTATATGATGTTTCCATCGCAGGATCCACAAATGAAAGCAAGATATAACAGAAACTTGAACAACAAGAAATTTCTTATAATGGTATTAAAAATAATGGCTTTTCGGTCATCATGAGTAAATATTGGATTAAGAGCTCAAAATATATCCAACGTTGACAAAATAAGCTTAAGCTTAAGCCACTTATCCTGTTCTTTTAATTAAAGTTAGTCATAAAACTCAACCATCAAATCAATCATTAGTATTGTTACAAATTTATATTCCATATTGCAACCATCAATCTTCAAATATGTTGAACATTTTTGCTTCAATCACTCCAAATAAATAGTTTTCTTTCTTCCTTTAGTTAAGCATTCGAACACGAAATGAAATACTTTATTATGAGTTAGTTCATTCTATGGTATTTTTTCTCATTTTGAGTCATATTGGGCATTTGCCACTGGCACGCTAGCTGCGGTCCTCAGGGACAGCATTCTTTTTCCTTTTTTTTAGTAATTCGTTTAAAAATATAAAAAGTGTAATGAAATGAAATAAAAACAAGATGGCAGAAAAGAACCTGCTAAAATTTTGTTATCATATTGTTGTTGCTGATGATGCTGATGACAACTGCGAAGCCGAGACCAGCAATTGCCGAAAGGAAATAATAGCAAAAAGAAAAAGGACATACTTTCTTTTATTTATTTATATTTTGTTTTCCTCTAATATATTTCAACAATAACATTGAAAACGTGATTAGGGCCAAAGAGCAAAAGGTTTTTTTGTTTTCCTATTTTATTTTGTTTCCTTGAATTTATTTTTTTTTTTTTGGATTTTGCTGGTCATGTTTTCTTAATAGAAAATTTTGTCAATTTTGTGGATGAAAATTGAACAAATAATCAAATAGTATTGGTACTCGTATAACAACAAGAAAAATAGAAATTGAAACTAAATCTTTATAAATTAATGTATTGTAAGCAACAAAACTGAACAACAGTAAGAAAATATTGATTTCTTTTAGATGTTTATTGAATTAAATAAAAAAAATATGCAATTAAATTTTTTACAACTTGAAGCTGAGTAATAAAAATAATTTGTTGTTTTATGTCATACACGTTTTTGTGCATAAGCGAATGGTACATTTTAGAAATTGACTTTTTTTAAATAAGCCAACATAATCTTAGTTTATATGTAGTTTCAAACTATATGAAATTAATGATTTTCCACAATTATAGCTACTTGCCAACAGGTTTAATTAATTAGCTAAACTAATTTTTATTTTTTTTTTCTAATCGCACTTTATCCCGATATTTATATATTACATATTCAGCAAAATATTAATTGATTATTTTATTTAAAAACTTTTGCAAGTTTGAGGTCAACAATAACAATATAAAAACTTTATTTTCTACAATATTTCGCTTTCTCTATTTAAAGCTTCTTCAGGGATATAAATGAAATTAATGATATTTAGTTTCTTTTTAACTAAACAATTGTTATTATTAAATTTTTTATATCCCTGAAGAAGCTTTCCAAGGAGAAAACGAAATATTGGAAAGAATAAAGTTTTAATATTGTTATTGTTGACCTCAAACTTGCAGAAGTTTTTGAAAAAAATATTAATAAAATGGTTGAAAAATTTGAACAATTTTTATAAATTAAAAACACTTTGAAATTGATTATTGTGGGCTAAACCGCTAATTTAGCTCAGGAAGATGACAACGATCTATTTTTTTTTCAATAAAAGACATTAGTGTAATTTATTTCTTTTAATAACTCTTATACGATTTATTATTTTATTCTTTTTTTGATAACAAAATTATTATTATTTTTTTAATTCCTAAATTTATTCCGGTTAAAAAGCTAATTTATTTAGCTAACTTGGTCAGCCCGCTTGGACGGCCGAATTATTTGATAAAAATGTTAAATCTCAATTCTAATTAATTGAATTCAGTTACGTATACTTAATATTTGTTTTTATCACTTGAAATAAGTATACGTGCTTGCTGCTCGCACATCGTTCATTTACGCTGCCTTTACACATGCAAGTACCTTCTAGCAGTTTTTGTATATGTATTATAAATAAAAATTTTAGCGAAATAATTGACTTTCATGAAAATTTCTTGTTCGCTTTCATAAGAAAGTGAAAGTTCATTTTAAAAATGTCGTCGAAGCGAAGAGTTGCAAAAATTGATACTTCTAATTCTACTCATTAGAGTTACCAATATTATCACGTAAACAAATTTATCGGGCAGTAGTTGGGAATAATTATTATTGTTAATATTTTAAAGAGATTATTGCTATAAAAAGGCATGAGTTGTCTTATTTATGTACATTTGAAGAACAATTCCGTAAATATACTTACAAAAAAAGTTAAATTCGCAATTAAAATTTTGCCAACATCCTTTTGATTGATATAAGTCTTATATGAGGGTAACAGAGTTTGAGTCTTTGGCATTTTATTTTCTGAAAACGTAAAAAAATTACTTTCTTGAAAATATTGTTGAAAACTGAGTGGAAAGTAAAAACAACTTTAAGTGTGTTAGCGAAAAAGTGTGAGTGTATTGCGACTTTCAAACAATTACTTTCATGTCTAAATGCTACCCAACAAACCAAAACAATTTAGAAATAACTTGTAGCAAGCTCACTAACATAAGCCCCAAGCTTTGAAAAGTGTTGTGATTACTATTATAAAAGGCTTATTAAAAATTGCTTTATAATGAAAACTGAACCCTTGCGATAATATTACTTATCTGTAATATAATGTAAGCTAAGAAGTCTAATTATAGAATAAACTTCAAAATATTTTTGTAAGCTTAAGAATATAACCAAATAACATTTGAGCTACCGTAGTAATTTTTTCATTAGAAATTTATTTGTTTTTTTATTTTATAAAATATATTTATATTATTTTTTTTGTTCACCCACATATTTCTTGCGGGACTTTTATCTATTTTTGGCGAACTAAAAGAAAGATTTTGTGATTTTTACAAATTTGTTCTCTCCCACTCTAATAGAAATTGCAGGATCGGAGAAATGGAAAAGTAAATGAATATTGTTTAAGAATACAACATATGAAACACATTTCTTTTTGTAGCTATAGCAACACTCAGGCCCCGCGCACTCTTCTTCTCTGACGGTCCCTTCCAGTATAAATGTTCTACCGGCTTACATTAATATAAAAATTCCTTTTTAAATCAAATAACTGTTCACTGTTAACACATAAACTGAAAATGTAACTAATAATAAAAAGTTTTGGCACGCGTCAAATAACGGGACATCATTCTCAAAAATTCTTAAAAAACTATACCGAGCATAAGTCATTTGAAAGCATATTTGTTAAATTGTTATTTATACTAACAGCCTTATTCACAAACATTTTATTAGAGACTAATAAGCAAAAATCGTTAAAGTAATATTTATTGCACTATTAAGTTGCAATTAGACACTAATAAACTCAAAAAACTCAAAGTTGACATTTGTATTGTTAAAAGTAAAAAAAAACAATTGTGAAAGTTTGAAAGTGAGAAAAATAAAAAAATATGAATGTTTTAAATGTAATTTCGAAATAAGTACATTTTTTATCAAGTAATTGGTGTCTGTGTTTTTGTTTTCTATTGTGGAAACTCTTTCTTTTACCAAGACATTCAGCAAAGGTTCAAAGGTTCAATAAAATGTACGTACATACATATGTACGTCTTCTTCCACCCAGTTGTCACTGCGTTTTCTTCTAATGATTTTTTCCATGTTTTTGCACTTTGCAACCACCAAAAATTTTCCAAATAAATCAGTCAAATAAATTAGTGGTGTATAAAAAACTGCAACGTACTCGGTATTTGAATATTTTTGTAATATTTTATCAAAACATATTGTTAGCAATGTCATTTGAACACGTCTTAATAAATTTATATATATTTTAGGATATTATAAGCAATATGCTATTAATCTAAATTGATTAAACAACCTTTATATGGAATTAATTTAACATTTTTCCAACCCTTAGAGAATACTTGCTAATCGAGTATTTTATTGTATGCAACATTAATGTTAACTTGACAATTCAAATAACACAGTGTAGCTAACACACGATCACAAAACTGAAAAAATTGGTTAATAGTTAATTTTGTCTTAGTAAAAGTTTGTGAATAAGGTTTCTTATTACTGACTAATAAGAGTATAACTGATTATTAACTAATGTGAGCATAATGACTTCAATAAAAATTTTTTGTGAATAAGGCTATAAGCATATTACAAATTTTATTGTAAAAATTATTGCAATGTGAAATATTTTTGAAAACAATTTGAAAACTGTTACCATTTTCTATTTTAATAAGCTTATAATAAGTGAGCTTATAAAAAGTTGTAGAAAATCTCTTACGATAAGCTTATTCTAGAATTCAGTTACATTTTGCTAATGAAATGGTCTGTTAGGTTTGTTACATTAAGACACACAAAAGTTAGTTTTGCAAGAAACGCACATAAAAATTTTAGATTTATCCATTCCTAAAAAGAAAGAGTAGGAGCGTATACGTAACGTATGCGTAACGTAATTCAATTAATACCAAATGTTTATACAAACCATTTGCGAGCATTTTAAAATATTCTTTTACTAGTAACTCTGTGAGAAGCTACTATTGGAAAGCACTATTGAAAAGACAAATTTATTGAACGTTTTTGCAAGTTTTATAATTTTCCAAAAAATTATGTGTCAATCGTGCTTTCTTTTGAAAAATATTGATGGCCTTACTCTTATTAAGCTTCCATCGTTAAAAAGTCGTAGAACAATGATAAATGTAATGTTTGTATTAAATTTGTTAAATGGTAATATTTCCTCAGATTTTTTAATTGCGCAGATATTGGTTAATGTTCCACATCGTCCAACTCGATATTACTATCCCCTCTCCATTAAAGTCTTTAGAACTAACTATGCTTACTTTGATTCGTTTATAAGAAGTTGCAGAGATTTTAATAAACTTTATTCTTTTGTGGATTTTTCCGTTAATAATAATACCATTAAACGTAATATTTTGTATTCGTTAAATAATTAATCATTTGATATATCTATGTGTACATAAGTAGTCTGTAAGAATTGTATATTCATAGACTAAATTAATTTAAATAAATAAATAAATAAATAAATAAATTCACAAGCGATTAGCAAAGCTATAGTAGGTTCAATGTTGGATTTTTATATGGGAAACCTGGTGTTAATGCACACATTAACAATATTAATCGTTTGCAAATAAGGCCAATAAAATTCAACGTACGACTTTTGAAAGCCAAAGCATCAAGTTGGATTTCGTAAAATATTATATTCGATAGAAATTTAGTGACAGCAAAACCGCAATATGAGTTCAGGTGTATATACAACATCTAAACAAGACTGTTTGAAGTCTTTGAATGGAATAACGATAAATTTTACGATCGATCTCCCATGGCGCCAATTCAGGCACCAGCAAAGATTTTCCGCTAGCTAAAAAACGGCAGTACTATCAAATTCTGCCATTGATGTCCTCTAAGGGGATTCCCACGTTTAAAATTATAAATCTAAGATTACTTCCTTTAAATAGAACAAACCAGGTGACTGACCAACCCTACTACTGCTTCGCCCAAATCGAAAGATCTTAATTTCTCTTGTACCTCCTGTTCTTAAAAACGTTTGCAAAAAATCCATGATATTCATTATGACCCATTTGGAAGCTCTCTTTTTTTTTAACATAAAACTTTGTTTTATCACGTATTTTTATTTTATATCAAATCGTTAATAAATAAAAAATCAAATCTTTTGTATAACATTCATTCAATAAGCGAGAGATTCAATTACGTTGTGTCTAAAAACTAATTAAGATACCTCAGCATCCTTTTTTGCATCGATTGGAAGAGCTTCTAAGCAACGCAATACCTAATATTTTGTTCCTGGCTTATTTGTTCTAGACTAGAGTATGTTGATACTAAGACCTTTCAACATCTCCAGAAGAAGCAGTTGCAAGATATCTATGTGATAATACAAATTTATTATCCTTGCCAGGCTAATGACATTAGGGTCACATGAATTCTTTAGAAAGCGCCAAAATGAGGGATGTTAGAGACGACATTTTGTTTCCTTTGCCTCTGTATTTTATTGAAAGTCCTGTCATAGATGTACCTAGATCACTACTTCTTCGCGGTTTTTCCAGCATTAGACCCCATTGGCACATTTGTTCAATCAACTTTACTATCTCTGCTTCTTCTTAGCAAAAGTTGCTTTATAAAAGTTGGAGTCAAATAAAACTGAAATTGTTTTTAACGTCAAAAGATAGCACTCAGTTCACAAAATATTTATTGCAAAAAAAATTAAAATGTGGATATTTTGTAAAACAGAAAATTTATTTTTGCCAGCAAATATTTAATCAGATTATAAAATAATTAACATTTTACAGTTTGTCAATAGCTTTAACATATATTCAGGGTGCTCCAATAAGACGTATCATAATCAATGTCTCGCCATTTTGACAGTAGTCATGACTCAATCTGTATCTACTGGATAGATGACAAGTAAAAAATACGCTATTAATAAAAATGAAACGATATACGCTTCAACAACGCATTAAATTCATTAAAATTCACACGAAAATGGTGAAAATTTAGCAGTCACCGTTCACAAAACTCAAGTATTTTTAGGTCTGTGTGAAATACCTTTTGGCCAGGAATTATGAAATGACTAGAAAAGCTTAAGCTTTTTTAACAGGTTAGTGATGTGAAGAATCGAATTTCTGCACGTCGCTCAAGAACTGCTGAAAATATTACTGTTGTAGCCCAAAGTGTTGAGAAAAACCCAGGATTGTTCATTTCTCTTGAAGCATTAAAATTGGGCAAGATAATTATTGATTATTTATAATAGGAATTGAGATATTGGATGCTACATTCCACTCAAGTAGCGATATTGTCGCTTTTTGTGTGAATAGTTTCCACAAATTAGCCCTCAAAATCGATTCCAGACTTCAAAGAGGAGTTTGTGAAGTTAACAAGGACATGCAGTCCTTGAGCGAATTGGGAATGAAATATTTCTTTAAAAGAATATGGTCTTGGGAGCTTAGCCCTAGCGAACATAGTGTTTTCCATTATTAATGTCATACCCTCCTCTTTACAACTAAATAAACATTCGATGGTTTCGAATTAAAATACTTGTTTTTAATATCTAAATAAATGTTTTTATTGAGAGCCCATATTTTTCTTACAACCTGCTAATTTCTGTACTGATTTTCATTAAAATCAAGAATATATTAATAATAATATTGAACAGGAAAATATATAAAATATCGAAAAATACATATAAACCTCTTAATTCCACGAAATAAATAATCTTTAAAGTAAATAATGTATAAAGTTTGAATTCGCTTTATTTCTGGATATTTTAAAATGTATAATCCTTCACAACCTTTATTGTTACAATCGCATTAACGATTACTCGTTAACTTATTGCAAATGTCATTAAATTGTTTAATGTGAAGCATTTACTTACAACCATTATAATTGCTTGACATATAACGCAGATGTAATCTCATTAAAATCCAATAAGTTAAATTATTTTTATTTTCATTTTCATTGTTACATGGCACAAACAATTTAAACAACAAGTTGATGTGCAGATACATGTGTAAAAATATTTCTTGAAGGAAAAACCCACCAAAAGCTACTGATTAATCTGAATCAGGCTTGTAAGCTGAATTTATCGATTGTTATTGTATCTCCTTCTTCGGAAAACGCTTCAAAAAGGCATAATTTTTGTTCACAATGTCCCTCTTGAGGGCTGTATTTTTGACATAAAATTGTGTTTCATTGATGCGCTAAGATCATCACTATTCTTTTTATTGAGTCATCCAATTGTATCATCGTTACACTTCAATGTTGCTTTTATAACATGACATCGTTAGACAATCAAACCGCTTTCATTACTTAGAATCTCTCTTATTCATTCATTTAGTAAAATAGTTTCTAATTGGTGCTTTTTATGGGAATTGCTAAAATTTAGTGTGTCATATTTAATAGTTTTATTAAAATAATATATCTCCAGCTATTCTAAGAAATATTTGGATAAAGTTCCCTGATAATCTGCCTTATCAATAGTGAAATACACAGAGGAACTCGCTATACCCCTCAATAATCAATTTCCGTTTGTTTTCCAAAAACTATTTAGTAATTCATATCTTTTGGGAATAAATGTGATATTATAAATTTAAAAAACTAAAATAGTTTCTGGCAGTGTTGGTATATTTAGAAAGAATAAAAGCACCGTAAGCTCTTCCAAAAAGGGTAAAAAAAACTAAAAAAGGATAAAAAAAGTACCATAAAAAATATTTTGAAAATTTTAGTTAAAAATATTAAGCAATTTATAAAAAAGTTAAAATAAATACCCAAAATACAATTTAAAGTTTTTACTTCAAGAGAAAAAAAGACATGAGATCAAATAGCAGAATTTATTAACATATTTATTAAAATAAAATCCCAATAAAAGTAAAAAAAAAACGTAAGTAAATGAATATATCGTCATATGATTTCAATAAAGCCCTAAATTACAAAATATTTAAAAACGACTTATTGATAGGTTTCGATCCACCATAGCAAAATGCATGTCCCTGGAAAATTTTATTTATTAAAATTGTACTAATTCGTCAATAAGAAATAAGCTTAAACTAAAAAAATGTTGAGAAATGTTGCTTAAATTTTCATATTAGAGAGTTTTTTTGCTTGTCCTCTAAAATTTGTTCAATGTAACTTAGGGCTTTTATGAATTCATACGACAATATGTACATGTTACATGTAAATTAGGTACATATACATATATAAAAATAAAATAGTTTATTTAGACATAACTTAAAATTATTTGTACATATCGCTTCTTTATTGCACCGCAGTCATTTATCAAAAGTGAAATATTAAAAATGTTAGCAGGTATGATGAGGGCTTTTTAGTGGCTATAATACATTTGGTTTCGATTAAGCATACACATGCAACTGAAAAACATTTTCATATAAAGAAATATCTTCAACATCATTGTTTGTGCCTGAGCGATTATCGGTAACCACCTCTGAGCCCTTGTGAGTCATGCCAAGTCACAGAAAAGTGAGATTGTGAGAAAACGGAATTAAAATTCGAAAGAAATTCATGATAGCATTTCAATCGATTGTTATTTAAGTTTGGTTTATTTTGCTATCAAAAACAACCATTTCGTCTTTTCAATCAGGCTACAACACAGTTATAATAAAATATTGAGATATTTTGTATGATTTGTTCGAATTTATTTCGCTTGAAATATTTAAAGACAGTTGAAAATTGCCACAAAATGCATTTTCAGATTTTAAACCGTATTAATTATAAAGTAATGCATTTACAAATTCATCAAACTGAATGTTCAGCAAACCTCAGGGGAAAAAATTCATGGTTGCTTAAAAAGGACTATCTACGTTTAGAAGAAGTAGCAAATTTTTGTAAGCAAAAACATTTCTCAAAAGTGCAAAAAACAGCACAAATACACTGTGAGAAAATGAAAAAAGCACTTTGAATACCCGCTTTTTAAAAACTGGTATATAACAAAATTTCACAAAAAAAATATCCGAAAAGCACCAAAATATCATCGTTGGTTTCAGTTGCTTGTTATGGGAATTGCTAAAATTTTAGTTTTTAATTTTTTTATACGCACTTTTTCCCAAAAATAAATATTTTACAAAATTAGTAAAATATTGAAAGTTTTATTAAAAACAAATTTGTGTTTATTTGTTGGTATTTGTTTGTTATTTGTGCGTATTAACTTGTCGCTAGAAATCTGATATTTGATTTCTGGGTAACAATTTATAAAAATGTAGGCACCTTTTAAAATAATAAGATTATGGCAGATAGAATTGCAAGAATCTTGCTTGCGAATTTGTGTTAATTTGGGATATAACAAAAAAGGAATACTAATTTCAGAGTTCAACCAGAATTTTATCCTCAAAAGGGTTTTGTTGGAGCCAAATGAATAAATCAATTGCCTCGGAATTGGTTTCAAAAGATATTTTTGTGCAATAACACTGACAATCAGACATGCATTAATAATTGGAAATCCGTAAACTCAAAAGTTTAAATTGGTTAAATGAAAGTATGGTCTCCTACTGAATAACGCACTTGTCTTTCTTCGCCTTCTCAATTAATCTTAGTAGGCATCAGAATTAAGTTGTCGTACACAAGTTTAATAATATACATTTTTTTAATACATCATCAGTGTTAATCTATCACATTTGAGTTGAAGTCTTTCAGTGTTTGCTCATATTTACAATGCGTTTGATGTACAATAGGTGTACAACCAAAATTGTTAGATATCACCATCAGATGGGCAGTGATGTGCTGCCTTTTCTGTTAAAAGTTTTTGTACAAGATAAGAGGTTTGAAACTTTTCAAGAATATGGTTTAAAGTCTACTGATGATTTGTATGCTAAAAGACCTCCGCAACAAACAAAACTTTTTGAATTTCTAGAAAATTATTATTTATTTTATTTTTTTTTAATGCGAACTTTTTTTTTCTTATCTTTTTATGAACTTTACAAAATGGCTGGCTAATTTTATATATTAAAAATAAATGTTAAAACGTTGTATGCCTAATGTGCACATGTGCATTTAAGCATGTATCTGTTTGCAACTGTGTGTGGCATGTATTTTAATTTAATACTTTTTTTTCATTGTAGACAATCACTTTATTTATTATTTTAAGCAGATATTTTGCAATTTATTTATTTATTTTATTTGAAACATTCTTCGGTAATTGCTGCATTTTCGTTAATCACATTTACCTATATTTGTTAATCTTTTTCGAAAAAAAAAGGATTTTCATTAAATTGAATACATGCACATTTCAGTTAATGAGCCTATTAAATTATATTAAATCATTTTTGAATTTTGTAGAATTCGAGTGAAATTAAAATTACAAAGTTATTTAAACCTTAAAGTGCATATTTCAATCAAATTTAGTTGTATGTGACTTTTAAAAGATGCATGATTTATAATAAATATTTATGTTCAATAATTTTACTTTCTATTAAGAAAACTTCAGCAAAAATGTCCTCTGCAAGGTTTAAAAAATTAATTTACAAATTATTCTTTTAATTTGATATTAACTGTTTGTTCTTAAAAATATAGTTTGAATTTTCGTTTAAGAATATGTATATAGTGAAACAATAACAAAAAAAACTCAGAATTTTTTTTGAAAAACTACCCTACACTAAATGGATAACCGAAACAAATGCGTGCACAAATTTCATACTAATACATTTATAACATTTGAACAAGTATTGATAGATAGATAGAAAATTCCGTAAACGTTGGCTAATTATGTTGTATTTTTCCCATATTTTGGGATTATGTCAGTAAATGATTAAAATACTACAAATTTTTATAAAAAAAAAAACAATGTCGAATCTAAAATTTTGTGACATATTTATTTCCATCAAAAAGATAAGTATAGAGCTTTTTCACACCGAAGCACTTTAAATACCGGTTATAATTAATCTTTCAGTTGAAAATGGTCACATGCTAGAGGATAATACAGGGTATCAGCCGGGAAGGAATACTACTTTGTTTGCTTATAATTTTTGTTTAACTGAAAGAGAATGGATCTTATATTGATAAATGTTTTATTTAATGTTGGCAATTATGTATGGAATACAATATCAGAAAAATATCTGCCTCTGTTAGCCTCACAAATGCGAGCCCTTTTAAGCAAAATTTTCACTACATTCTCACACATTTCACGCGGTATTTCATTAATTTCATTACAAATATTTTGTTTGAGTTGCTCAAACGTTTGTGGTTTGTTTGCATAAACCTTGCTTTTTGGATATCCCTACAAAACGAAGTCCGGAGCAGTCAAATTAGGCGACCGTTAAGGCCAATCAACATCACTATTTCTTGAAATAACTTGTTTTGGAAAGAGGTCTCGCCGTGATTCCATTGTAATCCTGCCTGTAATAGATGTGGCATCGGTTTGTTGATACCACATGTTAATCAAGCCCAAAGCGTGCAGTCGTGGCGTTAAAAAGTTTTCAATCATATCACGATATCGCTACCCATTCACAATTGCCGTTACGCCGTTTTCATTTTCAAAGAAGTAAGATTCCTCTTGACCAAATTGCACACCAAACTGTCACTTTTAATGGATGCAAAGCTAACTGATGAATAATTTGAGGCTTTTCCATTGCCCAGAATTGACTGTTCTGTTTATTCACATATCCATTCAAATGAAAATGTGCCTCGTCACTCATTATGATTTTTTCATGAAAATCGGGGTTGTCATGGGGGAGAGCAGTAACATCCTATTGGCATATGTACGGCGGCGTAAATGGTCTTTTGGAAGAAGCTCTTGTGTCAACTGAATCTTAAATGGGAACATATGCAAATCCTTGAGGTTGATGGATTGTTTTGAACACTTTCTTGAGCAGCAGTAATGTTTTCAGCCGATCTTACATTGTACTTTGTGGTCCATGCTTAGGCCTATCACCTACAGACCCTCTTGCTTCGAAATCATTCACTACACGATAAATAGCGCGTTTTGTTAGCACGTTGTTTCTCCCAAAAATTTCACGTAACTTTCTTATCGTCACACTAACCGATGATTGATTTTGATAAAATGTTTTAACAATTAAAATACGTTGTTTTACCGAATATTTTTCATAATAAATTTGCTACGTGTCTACTTCACGACTGCCATATATAAACTATCAAGACTAATGTTTACCAAAATGGCAGCAAAATAAAGTTGTATACATTCCCGGCGGACACCCCGTATTAGCTATGATCAGCCGGATGAAAGTGAAGATAGCTCTGATCGCTAGGATATCAATATCAATGCTGATTCAGATGACATTATGGTAAGAAAATTAGAGTGCATTTTCAATATGTGCTGTCGGTACTTACTGCAACTATTACTTCAACTACACAAATGATTTTTCAAGCAAAAAAAAAATTGTTTTTGTTATCTTAAATTTAATACATTTTCAGTCCCTTTTCTCTATGTTCTCGCACATTCAATGGCAGAGAAATTTAAATCGCATGGTGGTGCTCAAGTCATGGAGTTTTGTGATCATGGCACTAAAGTGGAATGCCTTAAGGCACAACAAGCCACAGTAAAAATGGAAGCCAAGAAAAAGATTAGTTGGAAAATTATCTTAAACACAAAAAAGATTGGCTACAGATGAATTAAGTGCCGGGGTTTCTGGCTTTGAAGACTTAGCTGTAAAACGCTAAAAATATTAATTTGATTTTATTTTTTTTATATTTGAATTGGAATTTTTAAAAGCTGCAAAGCGATTAAACACACTATTGCACATATTATTTTCTTATATAATTATAATATAACAACTTAATTGAAAAAAACTCGCATTTTATTTTAACTGAAATGGCCATCAAGTTGACTAGTCAGCAGTGACCGACATGTCCATCAAGGTTGCTTAGTCAAATGTGACTAATATTTGTAAAAACGCTGACCAGTAAAAAAACATAAGAGTGAGCAGTTCAGACATATGTTCTATGTGCGATAAAATTTGGTATTTAAATAGGGATGCAAGATCACACGTACACAAAAGATTCCATTATTGTTCTCATATTGCCCTTAAGAAAATGATAGAAAGTTTGTTCTACGTGATGATGGATATTTCTCTCAGCAATTCCAGCCATATTACCAATAAAATGACCGTCACTATTTTTGTATCCATGCTAAAAACTTTTAAATGCTAGTTAATCAAATTACCAATTTTTATATTAAATTGTTTAACAAATATTATAAAATGAATATATATATATATATATATGAGCAAATTGTTTTTTTCCTCTTTATGGTGGCAGTCATTTCAGTAAACAATTTTTTTAGCTAAATTACATAACAAAATCACGACCAACAAGGATGAATGAAAAATTAAGCACACTACTATTCATGTTATGTAAATACACCATTATACTTGCCTTATATATTTTACCAGCGATGTACTCTCATCTAAAATAGCTTTCTAAATTTCATTGAAAAAATAATATTTATATAACTTTTAGCCAAACATAAAATTATCAAATGAAATGAAACTAAGCCAAATTGCAAATAAAAGTATGAAGCACAACATGAAAAATATGTATTTTTTTCTCACTGGCACTCGTAACAGTGCACAAAAGATACGCGAATATAAGCACAGGCATACACACCCTCACACACACACACACACTCACAAAAAAAGGATAAACAAGTGTATGTGCAAAAAAACGCACATTCATATCTCATTAGGCATAAGAGGCTTAAGTTCAATAAATTTTGTCAAAAAGTCACACTCAGACAAATACTTTACATACTCTGCAACTACTCGTACATATAGAATTCCTTCCTCTCCGAACAACAATGAGAATAACAAATAACGAATAGAACTGTCACACCCAAAAATACAAATAGTTTTCACAAACAAAAAAAGAGACAACAAACTTAAACGCACATAAATATGCAGACTTTATAGTTTCAATAGACGAGGCACGTTTAAGGGAATGAATGCACTTATGGAAGTGAGGACTGACATAAGGAAAAACAGAACGAGATATTCATACTGCAAGTTTAATATCGTCATATGAATTCCTAAAAGCCCTAAATTATATTGAAACAATTTTACAGGAGAAGCAGAAAACTCTCTAATATGAAAAATTAATCAACATTTTTAATTTTTTTCTTTAGTTTAAATTGATTTCTTATACTGTGATCAGACATGAATTCTTAATTGAGTCAACATTCGGTTTATTGACAAAATTATTTTAGTGTTCAGATATACTAAATTTAGCTTACTCAATAATCATTTGAAAGTTAGAAAATAAAATTGTTTTTATTTTAGTCGTTGAAATTTGTTTTGAAAATTACAAAAATGGAAATAAATTCCTATTTAAAAAAAATAATATTATATACTAGAAATGCCGGTTCAGGAGACGGAGAACACGGCGATAATAGCGATAATAGTGCACCAGGATACAATGCCGTTGATGAATTGGAAGCATCTGCATATGTAAATAAAAATATTTAATAATAAAAAAGGCTTTTCTTCTAACGAAAACGTTTCCCTCAACTGGTTAGAATAAGATTCACAAAAAAAAAACGGATTTGATTAATAATTTTAAAAAGAAAATTATCTTATTTCTCGCTATATTAGTAACTTTTAAAATTTCAAGATATATATTTTGCGTTCCCTGACAAAGCAAATACCATCTATGCTGTATAGTGTCAACTCAGCAAATAAGTTTGCCTTGAGCCCACGAATAATTTGGGACACCATTCGATATTGTGGCTATTTGGAAGATGATCCACTAGATACTCCCATTGCCGCCTTTTCTTTTCTGCAAAAATTTTAATTTTAAAACATTTTTTATAACGTTTCTTATGTACATATGAATATACTAAATACCTGTACAACTGTGTAAAGTTCTGCAATTTTACTTGTACTTATATCCTATGGACTACAAGAGTAACCCTGCTAGATGAGCTCATCATCCATCTCTGCGTAGTTGTGGCCATTTTTCCTGTGTCTATGAAGCTCATCCATTTTGCTTGGAAAAATATCTAGAAGGGCTGGCTCACTAGCCTCATTCCTTCTTCCATTTCTCTTCTTCTTAATTTTGACACCTATTTATCTAAAAAATAAATTGGTTTATTTGTTTTTTATTACAAATCATAGATTTAATAAACTTACCCTTAACTTTACTCGCCATACTTTTAAAGTATTTGTTCAATATTTTCTTAACATTGCCTTTGTAGATAGTTTTGCTCACTAAACCACTTGTGGACAGTGTTGTATTTCGAATTTTACTCAATTTTACAACAATTTCGTACTTATTGAACAATAATTATTTCAAAATTTTTTATGGAATATTGAGCTCAATAATGGTATTTATTGCAATAATTTCAATAAAGGTGTATGTCTGAACACCGTATTATTAAGAAATTGATACAATTTCCAAATCTAAAATTTACCAGGATCATATGTTTTAATACGGTGCATTGTAATCAATCAAGAACTCGATTTAAAAAATTTTTGAAATCGTATGACGAATCGTAGCAGCTGATCACTCCTCAATTGTGAAATTTTGTTCACTATTGCATAAAAAAGTTTGTGTTGTGAGAAAGATTTCAAGCGTGTGTGTGGTAGACATCCATCCTAAATAATCTTCTCTGCTGAAAGTGAAAAGGGCAAGGCTGTTCTGACAGGAACAGCGGTATTTCAGAGGAAGGAGGGTTAAACAAAGAAATAATAAAATAAGTATTTATGTTTAATATTTCCATTAATACTAGACTTATTCAACGTAATTTCATTTTCTATATTATTAATATTCAAACAAGATTTTTAAACCCGTTTTACAGCCGTAGTCATCAACCGATTTTAGAAAGATTTTTTTAGTCGGGTTTTTGCATAGATGTGCACTTTCTTAATTTTATTTAAATCGGTTAAGTATTTTGGGAGCTATAAGCATTTAAAGTTGCTACTAATCCATGCACCCTTATTATTACACATACATGTATCAGGTTCAAGTTGAAAAATAAACCAAGTATGCATGTGTGTTTGCCCAATTTGCTTTTGCATAGAAATAAGACAGAGTTTTTTCTATATGTTCTTTGCATTAAGAGAGATCTAAGTAAGAGAGTCTTAAGTTCTTTTTTTAGAATGTTTTATGTTTTTGTATTTTATCGTATATATTTATGTAAATGGTTAATATTTAATTACTAGAGAGCGGTCGGATTCGCCGTCGACCGCTGAAAACAAGTATATTTTTACAGAAAAAGGATTAAACTTTTACTTGTGTTTGTTTGTGCAAACTTCATTTGTACATATTTAAATAATTTGAATGGTATTGATGAGAAAAAATACGAAAGATATAATACCTGTTGCTTCTGTTAATATAGAAACGAGCTGACATGACTTTGTGTTTACTGGGTGTCCTGCTCACCAACACAATCCCAGTTTAAACCTTAGCTAATGACTTACACATTTTACTTAAGCAAAAATTCTCAACATATTTTGAAAACTTTTCCATTTCACACCAATTTCAATAAAATTTAAGATATTAACAACATTTTAGAATTTTACACAAACTTGCCGCTGAAATCATTTTTAAATTTTATAAATGTCAGTACTATTACATCGTTCTTAATAAAAAGGACATATGTCAGCTGCAAATGAGTTTGCTCCGATTAAACAAAATTTAAGAGTAAATTTGTAACCTGATTTAAAAAAAATTATTTTCTATTAAGAAATTTTTCATTACTTAGAATTAGTACCTTAAAGGAAGTAATATTGGAAAGTTTTAATCATCAGATTTGCAGTACAAATCAATACTGATTTCGAGGTCGATCTTTGTTCGATTTTACCTTTTTTGGAGGTAACAAGTGATTACTAGTGATTAGGAATATCAACTATTTAACTGTATTGTTTAACAAATTAGAATACGACAATTACTTTTATTAATTTTTACAACTTAAATAAATTTTGGTTATTACGAAATTCCCATCTTTGATGCTTAATTATTTTATGTATTAATACTATCTTGCTTTTTCCAGCACCATTGACAGCTGAGACCGAACTATTTTTCCTTTCACATTTATTTAGTTTTGTCTTTTTCTTAACTATGATAACACCATCTATGCTGGTGGCCGATTATTATTTGCCGGTGGGAGGCAGAGCTGAATGCTACCGGACGCTCTGCTTTATACAGTCGCGGACAATCAGCAGTTTCGGGAGTAGAGTCTGAGAGGTACATCGGGTTGCACCGATCTCCACCTAAATTCTGAGTGTCAATGATACTCGAAATGACATAAAGTGTCATTGGCGCCATTCAAAACTAATAGCTACTGCAGGGTGTTGCCGATTTGGTACGTCTGCAAGCGGCTGGCTTTAAAAATGTATTCAGATGCCCTCCGTGCCTGTCTGGTAGACTTAGCTAGCAGCCCTAGCAATAGACTAGAATGTTTTAGCACAATCCGCTATTCATCCGATGCTTAAATGATTAATGAAACCACAATTTTTTTACGGCCTTATGCTCCTTGTAGGAACAACAGGATTTATAATATATACAAAGAATTATGAGAAACTTTTCAGCTCTGTCCTTTCAAACAAACTCGCAAAGTCACAAGCATACACACACTCAAATACTCTACCCAAAAACCAAGCATGCAACCACATCATGACAGATAGATGGCTTTAACCAACAACAACTACCACAACAATGATAGCATCAACATCAAAAAAACAAACACAAAAAAAAACGAAAATTCTTGAATAGTTATACCACTAGAAGTGCAATGTATCTTCGTTAATGTGCAAAGTTGAGGACATCAGTTGAGGAATAAAAAAAAGAAAACATCAAAAAAAAAAAATACGCACAGCTATAATGAAGGAAACAAGAAAACAAAAAAAATTTGTTTAGGCATGATTTATGGATAAATTATTTAAAGAAATAGAAAAATTATGGTTGAAAAACTTTTTTTTCTTATATGGAAAAGGAAATTCAAAGCAGGCAAGAACTTGCAGAAATACAAACACACACACACAGACGCAGACATACAAACCGAAATTCGAAGAAACATTTATACTAAAGACAAACTCTTACTATAAATCCTTTATGCATTAAAGGATAATAAATAAAACCGTGCGTAGATGTGTGTTTGTGAGTGAGTGCGGGTGTGCCAGTGTGTTTCTCTATTTCTACAAAAGTTTAAAAAGATGAATTTATTAGAAATTCTTGTGGTTATTTTTCTTTTTAAGAGGATTAAAAGTAATAATTTGCAATTTAAGATAAAAAGACAACATTTGCTGTTCACATTACTAAAGGGAATGAACGTTTTATCGAAACAAGGGTATTTTTAAATTGAATTAAGGAAAATCTATTTATTTCTCGATAGCTTTTATTTATTTGTAAACTTATGGTTGCTGTCAGATGTTAAATTTGAATAAAACCTTTATTTTTTTTGGGCTTCAAAAATACATTTAGGGAACTAAGAAATTTATGATTTCAAAAAAAGTTATTCAAGATATAGAATATATGTACATTGTATTATAACTAACAGATTAGCTTAAGCTAAAAATAACTTTGAAAATTTTTAAATAAAGTTAATTAACTTTGAACTGACTATTGAATTGTGAAAACAATTTCTTTAAAAAAAAAATAAATAAAATAAATTATATATTTTTTGTAATATTAATATTAGATTGAACTAATCTCATTGTTATCATATTAGTAAGCTAAACATGTTTGCTAACTGCATATTAAGAATTATTTATAAACTTTTTTTTTCAAATTCATAGTGATGATGCATGACTACCATAAATTCAAAACCAACAAGAGAAATAAAAAATGCCATCGCATGAACTCATAAATTGCCAGCAGCATCAGTGAATAAATACACATAACAATCACAACTGTTAACATGTTTATAATTTTTAAATTATAAAAGACAAAACAAGACTAAAATTCATTTAACTAAAAGCATTTCATTAAAATGTCCTCACGTACAACAATGCACTACTGAAGCAATTTTTTCTATCGATGCTTTCTCTTTACTAATATTTTATCTCTAAAATAAAAATAGAAAACATGTCCAAAAACCCCAAAATTGTTTCTTACAACTACATACACATGCATGTTCCTAAAATATATGTGTATGGGTGTATGCGTGTTTCTATCATATGCTTAAAGTAAAACTACAATACAGATGATAAAGCAGTCAAGTCAGCTCAATGAAATCGCATTCGAATCAATTGAAGCTGAAATTATTGATTGAATTCATGCCAATTTTCGGCTCCGGTTTTTCCCAATATCTTCAAACATACTTATGCATTTGTAAATAAAATAACTTTCAGCATACACATGCTCACAAAATCCACTAATACATTTGTGTCGGCAGCAAAGTTTTGACAATGTAGTCAGTTGTGATTATACATGTGAGTGAATGTTTTCAAATGAATTTACCAGTTCAGCCGAAAATCGTTACTCGGGGCACGTAGAATTTACTTTATGTTTAGTATCAAAATACTACTCACCATTTACAATAACCAATAAACCGTATATAAATAGTATTTGTTAAGGCAGCGGTTAAAGGACTGAAATCTTTGCGTAATTATAGAAATAATCTTAAACAATTTTTATTTGGTTATAAAAACAGCACAAGCAAATTGAAGATATCCCAGTAAGAAAAAGAGACTTGCAAAGAACTAAAGAAAATTGTAATTTTGAATCCGTAAGCAGTGGAATATGATTTTCTTCTGTCCTATACGTAGAAAGGGCACATATTCACAAAGTTTGTTTAAATGCAGAACTGTGATTTCGCGCAAATTTAAAAAAATACATTTTTTATGTCTATAAGAAACAGTTCATAATCTGTGATGCCAGTTTAGCCTTTTCAAGCCTAGATTTGTCTTTTTTTTGCCTCGCAATTTACGTTTTTGCTTCATGGCTTTTTCGGCTTCTTTTTTTAAGTTAAGCCTCAAAAATGCTAAATTTTTATTTCCTATTGAACACATGAAATCATCTTAAAACAATAAAAAATTAATCCGATGTACAAAACGTATGCACGCTGAACACAAAATTACATTGATTGAAATCCAATAGCGAAAGTTTTTAAGTTACAAATGGACAAATGTTGCGTCAACAAGTGAGTTCTGAGTGGAGTTGTGACAATTTGAGAATGCGCTGTAAGAATATTAAATTCTCGATTTGGTTAATCTAGTATTTAACTATCAATATGGTCTTTCAATAAAAGGTTTCATTTTAATATGCAAAAAAGAGTATTTTTAAGCAAAATCATCGGTTGTTTATTTAATTGTAAAGCGGAGGGTATGCTCTTAGTAAAGGAAAACAATATCAGCCAAATTACTGCCAGTAGGGCAATTTTGTTCTTGTAAAATTTTCTATCAGGAATTTGAATATTTGCTGCAGAATGGCCTCGATAACTTCACGAACTCCATCTTTGATGTATTAAATTGGTTGTGGGGCATTGGCACATACCTTATCTTTCACGTAGTCCCAAAGAAACAAATCTAAAGATTTTAAATCACAAGTCATGCAGTAAACACATTTAAGGCAGCAGGCTACCGACTGCGGTCTGACCCAAATATAATACATGTGATTATATGAAAATGATTACTTTCACGACAATGTGTTTGATAACCACACAAACTGTAGCTTTGGCAAAGTTAGGCTAATTTCTATTATTGTTGGCGACGACGTATAGATTAGTGCTGCTAATACAATGAAAAATGTAAAGTAAAGCTTAAAAATATTTTATTTTGTTCAACAGAAAAACGTCAAAAAAATTATAATTTTGTAAATACATTACCACTAAAGATGTTTTGAACAAAGCTAATCATTTCACTTAATAAAAGTATTATTTCAAAAAATAATTTGAAAATTAAATATTTGAAAGTAGCACCAATGAAATCTGGATTTGTAAAACAAACACCTGTTGTAGTGATGTAGTCGTCGTTTTCAAAATAATTAAAACTGGGAACACGGCGGCAATTAAAGTTAACTGCATCGGTAACCAGCTTTCGTCAATGTGTTTAATGCATGAAGAAAATTCTGATGCAAAAGAGTTATAATAGGAAATTGCAAAACCACAACCTTTTATGCAAAATAGCTTTATTATCATTTGTGGGATGCCCAATTCCAAAGATCGACGAGAAATAGACCTTGTTGCGTTTTCTTCAACACTTTGGGAAACAAAATCAATATTTACAGCTGTTCTTGAGCGACGTGACCGTTCCTTCATATCACTAACTTGTCTCTGCAGCTCAAATTTTTCCTCCAGTTTCACAAGTACTGGCCGAAACGATGTTGCACACCGACGCGAAAATGCTTTAGTTTAGCCAACTGTGAGGCTAAATTTTCTCCATTTGTGAGTTTTAATAATTTCAATGCGCTATTGAGGCGTATGTCGTTCCATAATTTTTACTTATCATTTGTTAAGTAGTTACAGATTGATTCATGACAACCGTTAAAATGACGGGCTACTGAAAATGAAATTTTCTTATTGGAACATCAATTACAAGGTTTTGTAGAAGTATAATTCTTACCCGCTTTTTAGCTGATAAATCTTCATATCAAGCCAAGCTTTTTTTAAAATCAGCTATGAGGTGGAAATCGATTTTAAAAACGAATCGATTCACAAACGAAAAAAGATGTGAATATTTCAAAATGTGATATTAATAGATTTTTCAATCGTTTTTGATAAATTTATTTCTTAAATACTTTTATAATGTTCGATACTTAATTCTGATCTGTCTTTCCTAAGTCAATAATTTGATATGAGGCTCAAAATTATTCACAAAATCTTTCAAAATTCGTCACACAATTTCAAAACGATCGTTTTTAAATCGATCGATTTCCACATCACTTGCCTGATTATTAACTAATTTATACTTTGAAAACAATAAAAATGCAACTCCTCAAGAATGACTTCTAATTTTATTTTACTGTGTTATTTATTGAATTTGGAAAAAACCTAAAACTGAAAAAAAAATAATTTTTCTTAAAATCTCTTAATTTTCATTTGTTTTGTTTTTAGGCAAAATTTTTGTGATGAAGTTAGACTTATAACACATTTCAAAGACGACTTAAAAATTTAATTTAAATTAGGCTAAAGTTCGTAACGTGTTTAGTCGGGAAAAACTCAACATGAGCCAATATTTCAAGAAACAAACGATACATTAGCCTGCACACAAACAAAATGGAACTACCTTGTTTCCGGAGCACGTGCTAACATGCACCCACAGTGTTCAATGTGCGTTTCACGTACTTCAATATTATATTTGTCAGGTGGCACTGCTTGTAAGAGATTTTATGTCTTTATGCAAATCTTTTGAGGAAATCGAAAAAAATATTGTTAGTGCGTAATTTGCAATCACATAATAATTAAGTATTTTAAATATCTGAAATTAACTACTCATCAGTTGCATGTTCTGATGATAGTAAAATAGTGCATCACGTTTTTCCGCAAGAAAAGAGTTTCATGCCAAAATATTGAAATACACTTTCTGCTGCACACAAATAAAAAGTAATTTTTTAGTGTTCGGTTTTCAAATGAAAATTTTTTGTTAAAAGCCAAAAATCTTAAAATTTAAATAAAATATAGGAAAATGTTTTATATATCCACGATCTTTATTAAGAGATAATCAGGTACATGCAATGGGAAATTGAATAATTATAAACGAACATTTTGAAAAGGTGTTGTCCTCCGAGTTCATGAAAAATTTGGTAGGCAATTCCAAAAAATAAATTGTATTTAAAATACCAGCATGACGGGAATACATTTCTACAGGTGAAAACAAATTAGTATTAACTGCCAGGCCCACTATGTCGATCGAATTCTTTCTATCGTACAATTACATTGAAGACAAAAATAGATTCTAAAATTTTGTTTTTCTTTTAAATGTAATTGTACTAAAGAACATAGTGACATAGTGAGCCTGGCAATAAAAATGTTTATACACATGTTTGGTCGACAAATTTTGTTATTTAGATTTTAATCAAAATTTATTTAAGAATTACTAAAAAATTAGATTCGCATGCCATTTCACAAATACCATACGATTGTGGAACTCACTACCAAATACTGCACAAACTACGGGCAAACTATAGTTTAAAAGGAAATTATTCTTAATTATTTTTAATTGTCACACCTTTTTGTATCCCGTATATGTATATATATCATATAAATTAATATATTCTCTATTACATACTTTACGTAATTATTCTTTCTTATAAAACTAAAACTATTATTATTACTTTTGTTCTCTATAGTATATGTTTTTAACTACAAAATTATATCGCTGTAAGAACACATACTGTAATTGAAAATATTAATTTCTTTTTGTGTGATATTCAATTCATAAATAAATGAATGAATAAAAAAATAAAATTAATTTCTTAAATTTCTATAAATTGTGTCAACAAACTAAAAGCCGTTTGTAAGATTAATTAATTAGTGCATTAGAGATTTTGCAATGCCACCTTTTTTATACCACATAGGTTCAATTAAATTATATATTTTAAGTTTAATTTGAATTTGATAAACATTTATTTCAGAACGAGGCATATTAAAAAATTCTGTGCATCGGAGAATATAAACCAATCCGCTGTAACTCTTGCAGTTTGCGCTGTTAAGTTTCTGTTTAAAAACAAAATTAAAGGTTCTTCAAGAATTAAAGCTCAAGTTATTTTAACTTGTGCTTTTGATAGCTGGAACAATAAATTCCATGTCTTATAATTGCTAAAAAAAAATAAGTTTTTAAACTAATAACGTTTTTGAATAAATAGATTTCACTAGGAGAATTGAAATTGTAGTGCTATCTCGTTTTCCATCTAACTGCGTCACCGATTCTTTGAATATTGTTATGTTTGACAGTGAGATTGAGATCTTTGAATTAGACTATTTCTAGAACTTACTCAGTAAAAACTTTTGCTTCGTTTGAGGCTGTTTTCTAAAAGAGATTTATTGGTTATTTTTGTATATCGTGCTTAAAAATACGCTTCCAGGAGGCATGACTTTTGCCCATGATGTTCAACTTGCGATCTTTTTTTTAATGAAATTGAGTTTCATTTAAAGTATCAAAATTGCGCTAGAATCATAACTCTTCATTTAATTGCGCCATCTAATTGTATCATTATTAGACTTCGATGTTGATGATATGACTTCGTTCGATAACAAGAAATCGCGTGCATTACTTTGAATCTCTCTTTCATTCCCTGATGAAGGGGTTAAGTAGCTTATGTTTTAAAACAATTTAGATATCGGTTGTATTTGAAAGCTGAACAAATTATATTCTATCGCCAGCAATCTAATATTTTTACTCGGTCAACTGGTATCAAGAAAAGCAAAGAGTGTTTTTTTAATTTATTGCTGTTTCCACAAAAGACTTCAGAGCTGCTATCGATCCAAATGGTGAAAGAATGAGTAGAAAATATCCAATTAGCCAAATCTGTGCTCCGTTACTGACAAAAATTTGTTTGAATTGATGAAAGTAAAAAAATCATATAAATCAGCAGCTTTTAAGTGACACTTTGATTTTGATACAACTTCTTACTTCATGAATTAGTTTAAATAATTTTAAGCCTTAAAAATGAGATTTTTGTTCTTGAATGAAACATCACCCACCGCAAGACCAAAAACTGAGCCTAGAATATTCTTATTGTTAACCCGATTTAAAAAATTTAACCCCACACTGATTTTTCTAGTTGAGGCCTAAAAACGATATTGCTTCTACCAAGGCGTATTAAACAGGTGAAATTATTAGCACAACAATTACAACAATACAAGAACTACAGGCAATTTTTATATTAGTTCTGTCAAAAACATCTACAGAAAACAAATACAGAAAAATATAAAAGAAGGGTGATTTTACATTCAAAATAGAAAGCATAAAGCAAGACAACGAAATCGGGTGCCGTAATGCTTTCGCCTGGTTCATACGGCTTGGGTTCTACTGTTAATGGAAGCTTAAGTCAAAATCAGACCACTTGTTTAGAATATTTAGATTTATATCCAAGTTTTAATTTGAAGCAATGGCTTGGCGAAAACGAAGAAACCTATTTTGAGGATCTTCTTTTTTGTTTAGTGTTGAGCTTACAATCGCTGGATGATGCGTATCAATTTAAGAAAAGCTAAACACTAAATTAGCATATCAATGGTCAAGGTTACCAAGTAAAATATTTAAAATATAATTTTCCGTGAAATTCTGCTAACAGCGATGTAAAAAGCACATGCGTTAAGAAAAGAATACTGTTTATCAATTTCTGCTCGTTTTTATTTTATGTTCTGAGCAATTTTTCGAAATAAACATTTTTTATTTTAGTGCTCTTAAAAAACTTGAAAGTAAGTGCTGTCATCGGTCGACCATCGATATAAAATTCGAACATTTGTAAAGTTAACACGTTTTCTGAGAAATATGGGCACTCTAAAATCAGTATTAAAAATAGTGACGATCAAACTTTTGTATCATCACTGTGTTATTCACAAAAATCAAATTATTTTAATATATAAGAAAAACACACAAAACCATATTTTTCATAAGCTGATGTTTTTTGTTCAATTTATTAGTTTTTCGTATGGTAAACCAATAAAATGCCAACACGAATAAATCCTCTGCAACCAAAATAACACCAATACTTCTACAGATATAAAATTCATTCTACAACAATTCATAGAAATATTTCGTTTTTTGAGGTAGTTTTAATACATATATTTATATATGTGTATTGTTTTTTGGTTTGTTATTTTATTTTTTATATCTCAAATGAGCTTGTTGTATTTCATATTATTCTGTTGGTTGTTTGTTAATGCTAACTAACAAAAAAAAAAGCTCAGCAAAAATTTCATTAAAATCTATTCTACGTGCTGTATACAAAATTAGTATAAATAAAGATACATTTTCTTTTCTCAACACACAAATGTTTGCTTAATACGAGTTCTCTAAAAAAGCAGTATAATAACAACAAAAACTGTGTTTGCCAAAACTAATAAAATTTGTATACAAGATTTACGATATTTGTAGATTTGTTAAAATGTTCTTGCAATCGAAATAATAATGCAATCAAAATTATAAATAATTCAACTTTTGTAAAAGAAAACTATAGCACATGCTATAGTTTTGCTGATAAAAGTAGCAAAATACAAAAACTAAACCGAAAAGCAATAAAAGCAAAAAAAATATTTGTATTAAAAAATATTCCAGCAAAAAATAAAACTAATAGAAATAGAAGCAAGACTTTGACTTACAAAACTGCTTGCAAAAGGCTTAATTTTAATTTGGAGAATATTCACTACATTTAATGTTTAGGAACTCACTTACCACTATTGTCAATAAAGGTTTTTCAAATAAAATGCAAACTGATGTGATATACACCGATTTTAGTAATTCGTTTGATAAAGTCAACCACAATCTTTTATAGCACAAATTGTCACTTTAGTTACTCTGCTTTAAAATGGTTAAAACTCTAATTTATCACAAAGAACTCAACAGGTCAAGTTTGGGAATGTTATATTAAAAATCATTCAAGTACATTCTGGAGTCTCTCAAGGCAGTCACCAGGGTCCAATTGGATATTCACTTTATTCGTCAATGATCTTCCTACTGTTGTTTTGCATCCTAAAGTACTGATGTATGCCGATGATATTAAAATTTTTCACTCTTGTAACGATATTAATAGACATACTTTATTAAGTGCCGACTTTCGGAATTTTCATCATTGGTGCAGCTTTAATTTATTGAAGTTAAATATCTTGAAATGCAGCACATGCTATTTTTCAGACACAATCCAATCGAGACTTCTCATTATATTGATACTAATATTTTAAATAAAGTTTAAACCATATTGGATCATGGCATACTGTTGGTTGGATCATTGACTCAACTTTCGTGATCACATCTCTATAATGGTAAATAAACCCTATGGGGTAGTTAGATACATGAAACGCAGGTCAAAGGCATTTTAATATCGTTATATTACAAAACTTTTGTAAACTTCTCTTGTTCGACCAATTCTTGAGTGTGGATTAATTGTTTGGGATCCTTGTTATTTTATTCATATCAATTGTATTGAATCGGTACAAAACCAATTTTTAATTTTCTGTCTCCGTGGTCTTGGTTGGCATTTTTATATCTTGCAGCCGTATCATAGCAGACTTGCTTTGATAAAATGTCCATCTCTAAAAAATCGACGATTGATACTGAGCGGTTTATTTGTTCTCATTCGTGGTGATGTTGATTCAGAGTTCCCACTTAGTCAACTAAACCTCCATGTACCTGTAAAACTTACCCGCGAACTTTTTTGAACTCTTGCTACCACATTATGGACTTATCTGAGAGTTATGACTTACTAAAGAGAAATCTTAGTTTATATCTAAATTGTTGAACCAATTATTTTTATATATAGTTCTATATTTGAAATTCATATTAGTCAGTAAGGATCTAAAAATCTTTTGACCTAATAAATAAATAAAAAAATAAATAAAAATATAAAAAAATTTTAAAATTAGCTACGGAAACTAAGAATATTCATGTAAAATATCGAAAGGAATTATTTGGTTTAAGTTCAAATCTGAGTTTGCCCATTTCTTTTTTTATTTAAGAAATTTATTGGATATATTCCTTATTTTATTAAAAGAGTATTATTTGGTACAATTTTTTATTTATCAGACAAGCAGAGCGTATCAAATTGAAAAAAAAAGAAATGGCTAAGCTCAGATTTTAACTTGAGCTAAAAAAATTATTTTCAATATTAACCAAATATAAGTTTGACTAGTTACATGCAAACATGATTTTTGCATTTATAAGTTTATGCCCCTTTGTCTCTTTCTCTGTACAGCGGACAGAGCGATAATTAATTTTGAAAGTTTTCCTTTCTTTTCTAAACTTTTCCACATCCAAAACGAATTCGAACTAAAAACCGATTTTTTTTAATGGAAAACAACGAATAATATCTTCCACAATACAAATAACTCTCGTATCCTTTTTCGAGTCATAATTTGTATAAATACAAATTTTAAATCACAATCAACCAAGCCGCCTAAACAGTGGCGGGGACATGGAAACACACCTGAATACTGACGATGGGATTCTATCGGCCACGTTGTTTCTGTTCTGCCGTGTATGTTGAAATAAATTTATGTTAAATTTTCCCTTGTTTGTTTGGAATATTGTCTCATGTCCAATTCTTTCGGACTAAAAATGTTGCGAACTTTAGCCAAAATAATAATCACTTTGGATTAAAAACTACTAACAACCCAATTTGTTCGAAAAATTATCTGATTAAGAAAACAATTTTAATATGTTTAATTTTTTAATTTAAAAATACAAAAATTAGCACAAAAAATTTAATTTGATAACTCTGTAGTTTTTAAGCTTTAACAGTTTGCAGCGTTTCTTTTTTTTCGTATCTTCTGTGATATTAAATTGTGTTCATTTATATTTTACTGACTTTGCAAAAGTTCTTTGCAGCAAACACAATTTATAAAAATTAATAAAAATATTCTTAACAGTTGAGGCTGTTTTTAAAAATTATCAAAAGCTTAAAACAGTCGACAAACTAAAACAGAGATTTCGAAGCTAAACGACCAAAAAGGGATAAACTCAGCCTCGGAAAGGCTAAACTGACAACGCTGCTTGTTAACACGTCTCTAAAAAAATGTAAACAGGACGAAACAACTAATCCGAACAGAGGTTTTGTTTATTTTCGAATCCAGGCAAAACTAAGACGGTTTCATGACACCAATTCAAATTACAATCGATTTTTAACTCTATAACAATCCTAATTAGGTACAATAATGATCAGAATGAAGTGAATATCAATGAATATCACTCAAATTATGCTGTATAGCTAAGAATGGCCAATTTAATTTTTATCGGTGCAAGGACGTGCCTGCCTCCCATAAGTCATCATTAAATATTGAAATGAGTTTTTGACTAGAGTTCAAATCTGAGTTCACCCATTTCTTCTTAATTTTTAAGAAATTGTTTTGGATGAATTCGTTGTTTTTATTAAGATAGTACTTTTTTGGAACAATTTACTCATCAAACTAGAAGAAAGTCATTATTAAATTTAAAAATAAATTTTAAATACAATTCTGATCAGATTACAGCACATTTATAACAGTTTTCCAAATCTATGAAGCAAAGCTTGATAAGGAATTTCATTTTAGCCCTAGAAACGACGACTCGACATGATCCTTTACACCATATTATTTCTAGAAGGCTGATAAACAATACCAAACTTATAATAAAATTATCAAAAAGCAGAGAAGTCTTGTGACGATTTCAAGAACGAGCTATTAAGCGCTCTACATAATTTTAATTAAATTTGTGAGAGGACACACACATGCATTTCTAACATTCTTCACTTACAATTTATAATTACTCTGCTGAAAAATTTTTACAATTTCCAAAGTTACTGTTGCTGTTGCAGAAGTTATAAATCGAGTATAATTTTAATCCTTACAGGGAATCTGTACAGTTCCATTTATTATTTTTATTATTTAAGCACTTGATAAAGTCACCACTAGCAAAACAAACAAAAATTTTTGAGTTATATTATTCATACGATTTCATAATTTCATTTTATTTCTTGCATAATCGTAAAACCTTTAGTTTTTATATCTAAAAATTTATGACAGTAATTTACGGAAATTACATTTCTTGATTATAAACAAATTGCCTTTGACGAATCATAACATGTTTATGCTTTTTAAATCCTTTCCTTTCTCTCATGCCATTTTTGTTTATATTTCCAAGAAAACAGATTTTATGACTTTGTGAGAAAAAAAAAGAAGAAGTGAAACTTTCCGTCACGAAAAATGTTCAATAATCATTTTATTGCCGACAAACATAAATGGAAAAAGTTTTCACAAAACTTTTTGTATAAAAACGAAACCAAAAGTAAAGCATAGTATTTAAATATTTTAAAAGTTAGATGTTGAGAGGACATTCAATTCAATGTAATCAGAACAATAAATTTATGTAAATGAGATTTATAAAATTATATTTTTGTTTCATAAATATACAAACTTACTTCATTCAGCCTCACAACAGCGATTGGACACTCGCACTCACACACACACACACATACACACACACACATGCAAACTAAACAAATACCCAATAAAACTTACGATAAAACACGGATACAAAACATTCATGTTTTATGTGTTTTCTTTTTTTAATAATATTATGTAAATTTTTAGGCATAAACATAAATTAATATTATTTAGAGTTTATTATGCGGAAGGGGTTTTTGAGAGATGAAACTTTGTGACCACTTCACAGTGGGACAGCCTTCGCAAAAGATGTGTTGCAATTAACAAACAACTAGATTTGTATCAAGCTTGGAATACAAATAGAAAGGCACTTCGGTTTTGCAAACTTTGTCTACAAACAACTTCAAAATAAGTTAATTATATCTGAAAAGCTACAAAAAATTCTTTAAATCCCTCATTAAACAAAAAAAATTCACTAGAGAAATCTAAAACTCACAAAAAGTTTAACATATTTCTAAAATATCAAAAGTTTTCCAAAAATTCGTTATTTACCATACATTCGAATATATAGCGAGAGTGTTTACAAGTTACTCCGAAAAAATCAATACTTCTCCGAAAATTTTATATTCAAATTGAAAATTGCGTTCTTGATTTCTGAACAAAAATGGGCAGTGCATATATTAAGAGTTAACACTTCTAGACAAATTTGAACTTTCCGAAAAATCTGTTATTGAAAAAAAAACTTTTCCAAACGATAACATTTCGCTGAGCTCAAGTCTGGCATTATATTTATAATATTTTGTATGAATTCGATAATGGAAAATGGAAACGAAAACATTTTACGTGTTAAATTATTAAAAAAAAATAAGTAAACTTTGTTCTTATCGAATATCTGACGAAAATAATTACATCGTAGCAAAAACTCGACAATAGTCAAACAGGAAAACATGCTTCTAGAAACAAAATGTATACCATCTGCTCTACTTTGTAGTAGTTGTATAATTATTAATTAATATCTAGTAAAAACACAAGTAAATTTTTCTTTGAGTGGCGCACTACTAGAGTCATGCGCTAAATTAGCGGTTCAGTCCCCGGTCCATTTTTTAATTCTGCGTTCGTCCATGAAAGCAATTTTGTAAAGCATATAAAAAATTGTTGTATAGGATTTTTCATCAAGAACTTTGTTTTTTAAAACAAAATAAAACAAAACATTTAGATGAATCTGATTCAAATTTTTATTGTGTTATGAAGAGAAAATTTGGCAATTATAAATAAAAAATTATATCTGGCATATGTCCACCACAACACCACGCCGACAGATGTCTTTCATTAAAGTTTTTAATCACTTTTTTGGCAAAATTGCGGCTCTATTTAGTTAATCACAACATGGATTTTCAGTTTTAAGGCTGCAATCGATTCGATTGGCTCCGTATAGACTATATCTTTAACGTAGCCTCACAAAAAATAATCCTGTGTTGTCAAATCACATGATCTTGCGGGTCACTTAACAGCTGATTTTTGTGAAATTATGCGATCGGGAAACTTGCTTTGCAATAAATTGATCGTTTCCTTGGCTAAGTGACATGTGGCACCGTCCTGTTGAAACCACATGTCAGTGATATCCACGTCATCAATAATCGGCCAAAAATTTATCTGTTAAAATTTCGCGGCAGCGTGATCAACTGACGCATTTCCAGCCACATCATCGAAAAAAATGGCTCAATGACGCCTGCAGACCACATAGCACACCATACAGTGACTCGTTGAGCTTTGGCATTTCAATAATCGCTCTAGGACTTTCAGAAGCCCAAATGCGGTAAATTATCTTGTTGACGTACCCTGACAAGCAAAAATGGGCTTGGTCTGAATTTTTTTTTTTTTTTTTCAGAAAAACCAGCGGGTTGTTCCTGAATGAATTGAGCGAATCTACGGCTATGTGCATGGTCAGTCCTGCATCAGTTGAACTTTAAGGCTTCAAAGCCAAATCCTTACGCAAAACTCGCCATTTGGTGGTTTGGATAAATCGAATTGTTGAGAACGTTGAGGAATTGACAAATTTGGATCTTCTTCAACACTGTGGCTCACGGCTGCGATGTTTTCAGTTGAACGACTCGGTCGAACACGAGTTGGTAATGGCACATTTTGTATCGAGCCTGCCGACTCAAATTTAACGACCAAATTCTTAATAGCGGTCTCAGAAGGACGATTATGTTGTCCGTAAATAACACGAATTTTACGATATGTAACTTTAACAGAACCAAAATTTTCATGGTAGATTTTAATTATTTTAATGAGATTTTCAAGCAAAATTGAATTCATTGTAACAACTGCCAATGCATCTACTACTAATACGTCAAAAAACAAAATGTCAAAGCGCTCATGTTGTTGGTGTTGCCTCAATTAAAAAACAAAGTTCTTGATGAAAATCCCTTACAACTCTACCACTTGTTAAATATTATCTTTGCCTTAAAAATTTACTAAAAACTGCCACATGTTTCTTATAGTACATTTACATCTGAACAAAATCTAGTAGATTTCAATTCAAATCTCTATCACAATTTATAACGTGTACATCGGGTTATTCGTCACATTTTTCAAAATTTAGTATCCGTACCAAAAACAGTTGATCGGAGTTTACGTAAATTTTCAAATAAATACCAAACTCCATACAAAAAATCATCACTCAAATGCGAAGCACTTTTCCAAGAAATGAAATTGAACAGCGTAGTGTTTTTCAATGTAATTTGGCTAAAAACACAGAACTACCAGATTTTGGATAGATTTCGTCAAAATCTAGTCGAGAAGTAGATTTGGTTTTATATTCCCATATTCACCAAAATTTTGGTCTCGAGTAAGTGCCATATTAATTATTTCTTTATAAAAAAAAATTTACAAATTTGACTCAAATCGAAATTTTGAATATGACATTCAGCACAAATAATTTTGTAAAGTAATTTTTAATAAATTCTAAATTAAGTTTATTCAAAGAAAATTAAGCTGAAGCATTTAGGTCGCCAAACAAATTATCATCAGCGTTCTTGTGCACATTTTTACCAACCGTCCCCTCGATACTAGATTGGAATATGAAATATTTAAGTAAATTCTGTTGCGATAAAAAATATGATAATTATGCAAATTTCCTTATATTTTGTTCATAATATATGTTCAATTCACAAGTTCGTATTAACGTCGTATGGGTTGTATAATCGTCTAAATACAAAGTATTGTATTTCTGTAATTGGTAAATTTCATACAAAAAAAGTGTGTTATAATTATACGTTTGAATTTTATATGTTTTAAAAATGGTTGTATTGCGGACAGGTATGAAAAAATTCTATTTGTTAGATTCTTTTGTAAAAATCTTTTAAATATGTAATAGGTAAACACAGAAAATATATTCTTCTTAATGATAAATATCTACCTGATTCATTTAAATTTAATTTGCATACCATTTTAATCAAAATTGTTTGTCGCGAAAAAGTTATCAACTATTTCGCGTAAAATTAGAATTCCCATATCAGATTGAATTTCATGGTTCGACATAATTTATTTACTCACAATGAATTGACTTCATTGAGTTAACATTTAAAATAGAACAAAATGACTATACAACAAATTTACCTTTTCACAAGCACATAAAAAAATATCATCTTTTTTTACGACTGAGCTTGTGCATTGAAAAATAGTGTTTCATTCACTTGAACTTGAGTTAAGCGAGAGGAATTTAATTTAAGCCAATAAAGTTGAAATAATAGAATTATTTAATATCTTAAGATATGTTAAATTAGCTAACCTGAGCCTAATTAAAAAGTTTCTGATTTGAACTCAAAAAAAGGACCATACAATTTAAATTAAAATATTGTAACTGAAAGTTTGTATCTTATTTAAATATTATCACATTAAATAAACATTCTCATTGCGAATAAATAGTTGGAAAATGAACTTCAACGTCCGTCTGCAATTTTTCATTGTAAAAAAAACTTAAAGAAGATGTGGGTTAAATAAAGTCAGACAATTTAATACATTCGAATAGTTTATTGCTTCTGAATCAAATTAAAACTATGTAGACTTTAACAACTTAATTCTATGCAAAGTCTATATATCTAAATTGTTTAAAAGTATTTTACATTTTAAATTTCATGTGTCTAAACTATAAACTACCACTTTTTAGTTTTCCTCAGTTTAGGGATTTATTATTTTTTTTATTCATAACTTCAGAAAAAACCTAAATTTGATTAGGTTATAAAATCAATGTAGTTTTACCACATCAAGTAGAGGTTTGGGTCTGCCAGTCGGTTTTCCCAACAGCAGTATGAATATGTAGCAGCAGTTGTTCCTTTTGCGGTCAGTGCAAATAAAATTTACATATAAAATTAATTCTCATAAAGCAGAAAGGAAAAATGTAATAAAGTTCATATAAAAAGAAAAATGTAAATATTAAAATATTTTATAGTCATGAATACAAGGATTGAGAAGGGTGGTGGTATATGATTGGAGTTTTAGTTTTGCGACATGTTTGTGCTTTAATAAGTGAGTTTTTTTTAATTTTTCTTAATTTTTTATTACGGCAAGTTGTTTATTGCACAGGGAAGCCGAGCGAGAAATACTTAGTGATAATTGACTTTTAAGCGGCAAGTCGGATTTATGTGGAACTATGAACCTTAATGAAGGACGAGAAGTTAGGCTCAACAATATATTCTGTGGAGAGGTATAGTTTAAGCATAGACGACACCACATATTATCAAATTATATAAGTTTTGCGCTAAAATTTGAATCAATACTCAAAAGAGTATTTCATTTACACATATGTACCTGCTGAATCATGCCGAATTATGTGTAACTTATTCCAACGATCTGAAGCCATTCTGCTTTATTTCTCTTTATGTTGTATATCATCATCTTAGCGTTAAAATTAAAATAAATTACTTTTAATACAATATAAAGTTTCGAAACTAAGAAATTTAATCCTAAAATATTTCCACACACATTAATTTGGTGTTACATTTTCAAAAGCACCATGTGACAAAATATTTTTGTTTATTATTTGAAGTTTATGCAAACATACCAGTCACTAATGTATAATTTTGCAAGAAACATTTTTGGAGCTATATTTCCTTGAACACCAGCATCTAGTGAAACTAGTACAAGCAGCTGGGCTTGAAATTACGGAAACAGTTGTCTCAAGCTAACATACACACACACAAATACAGAGAGAATATTTATCTAGAAAAATGCTTGTGCCAACAAATGTTACAAAAATAAATCTTACTTAAGTATAGATAAACGACTTGAAGTTTTTTTTTATATTTTATTTATTTATTTATTTGTGTGCAGAAATGTTAATGTGCGTATGTGTATTAAAACTTAGAGAAATTCTTAGTCTCACTGTTTAAACAAAGAAACTATTTATTTTATAAGACAAACAAATGTGCTTGCAAATACGCAGATAGTCTCTAAATACAGTTTGGTCAAAAAGTGTGTAGGCATGAATGAAATTTTTTTGATTTTGTAAACAGAATATTTATCGTTTAAATTTACATTTTTTCAGCAAAAGGAATTATTTTTGTTCAAGTGATTAACCGATTAACCTTTAACAGATTTAATACTCTACAATATAGTTCGGAATAAAATCACATTTCATCGAATTTAATTTTACACAATAATGTACATATTAGAATCGGATGGGGGTTTCCATTTGCATAATGTGTGATCGGTTAAACGAAAAATTTAATTCAAATAGCGTTCGAACACATAAAACTGTAAAAACTAATTCATTTAAGTGGCAAGGAATAAAGTAAATCTTAATTGTAAAATTTTAATGTGTATGCAATGATGTAATGTAATTTCTATAAAATAGATTAAAAAAACAGTTTATTTAATAATCTATTAGCTCAACAAAGACAAATAATTATTTTCCTAACGCAGTACATTTTTCAGCTCATTGATTTAAGATTAAAATCGCAGAATTGCAGGTGAAAGTAGCCCCAAAAATTCGTTTTGTTAAGTTGGCTGCATTAATAATTAATAATTACATTTTAAGACCAGAAGAACATTGAATCTTTTAATATGGAATACCGAGATATAACCGTGTTAAAATATAGAAAAAGTGATAAAAATCCACCTTGAACAAAAAATTCGTATGGCCATTATATTATTAATGCAGCCAACCTGACGAAACGAATGATGCAGAAGCTCTTATTTCAGAAGTGAGTCCCAAAATCATGTGTTGTACTGTGCAATGATTTGTTATGCATATTAGGAAATATTAGATTTCAAAAAGAACTGCTTGAAATACAGCTCCAATCATTAAACGATAGATTTTAGAAATAAGCTATTCAGTAGCTTGTTTTATACGTTAGAAAGTAGTATTATGACACAATTAAATGTGTAATAATTTTATAGGAAATCCATTAAAATACCCAAATAAATTTGATATTGTTTAATTTTGGAACAGTAAAAGTCACTCGAATAACTGGAACACAATAAAATCGTTGCTTGATAAATCGAACGATTAAAAAATCGATTAAAATGAATTATCTAATTTAAAAAAAATGTAAATGCATGCACTTTTCAAGAAGTATTCTTATTGCTGTTAACAATTCCTTGGGAGGTCATCAGTTGGATTTGGATGATTCATTTCTTGACCTTGGAATTTTACTGGATCCTAAATTAAATTTTGTTTCTCATATTACTTTGGCTGTAAATAATGCTAGAGGTGTTCTTGCCTTTATAAAGCGCTGGGCTAAAGAGTTTTCTGACTCTTACATTACGAAGCAGCTGTACGTGTCTCTAGTTAGACCTATCTTCGAATACGGATCAATTAAATGGGATCCATACCACAACATTCATAATATTCGGATTGAATCTGTGCAAATACAATTCGTGTTGTTCTGCTTACGTGGTCTTGGATGGAGTTCCTCAACAAATTTGCCTTCATATACTAGCAGATTAGCATTAATAAACCTTCCTACTCTCAAAAGTTGTCGTACAATGTTAAATGTTTCTTTTATGATAAACCTTATCAATGGTCACATTTGCTCTGAATTTCTTTTAAATTCTATTAAATTTAATATTCCTTGTCGTAGTACTTGCCATTATAATCCTCTTGCTACTCAGTTTTGTAGGTCTAATTATGCTTTGGCTGATCCTTTCACGAGATTATGTCGTCAATATAATTATTTTTCTTTGAATTCCAATATTATAAAGATTAAAATCATTGTTTTTCTTAATTCATAACTTATAAATTTTTATTATAATTCATATAATTTAATATAATTTTAGTATCTTGTTATAAGTCTGTAAGGATTATATCCATTGACTAATTTCTAAATAAATAAATAAATGTCAAATAAATAATAAGTAGCAAGCCGAACTAAAAAATTTTTCATACCGAATCTTTTTAAAATCTAAAAAAAATTAATATTCTTACAAATCCCCATTAACTATATTAAAGTCTGTAAAAACACTATTAAAAGCATTCCTGTTTTAATGGCATTTTGCATTTAATATTGACGTCCATTAATCTATGAGTGACTGCATGAGCACTCATGTAACCCGGACATATACAAGAAATGTTATCACTCATAAGCATACATTAAATTTGCAAATGAACCACAAAAGACATGCGAAATCATAAATATTTTACAAACATAAAAGGAAACATTCAAACACATACACAAGTACCAACCCATGTCAGCACAACTACACTCACATACACATGCTAAAAACTACATAACAAGCAAATATCTGAAGTACTTCCAATATGAGGTTCATAGTTATTCAAAAGAAAATAGAAAATATGACTATGAACACGAAAGGAAGGGTAAAAACTTACTGGGGCTTCGCAAATATCCACATACTGGACATTGCAGGACACTAAAGGAAGCTTGTTACCCTGATAGTAAGAGCAATTTTAAGAAACCTGAAGCAAAATGAGAAGGATAAATATAAAAAGAAAATACTGTGTCATGAGCTCATGGGAAGATGCAAATATTTACCAAAGTTACATGTAAGAACGCAAAGCATATGTGGGCAGCTTTTAAAAATTTCAAAGTAATAAATATAGTATGAACATAACAATAATTGCTTTTGCTGCAAAGAATATTTATATTGCGAATTGAGTAACAGCTGCACATTGTTTTATATGAAATCTCTAGAGGTGTTCTCTTTTGTGCTTAAGAAAAATGAAGAAGAATGCACTTACTTCATTTTTTAACAAGAACATGCGATCAACAAGCAGATGCTTGAGTTGGCTGGCACAAAAGAATATTTAAATACTTGTTTACCCAAAGGAGTAAAAGAATATCTTATAGAAAAGATAAAAAGATTAAAAAATTAGCAGTCAGCACTACAAAATTTCGATTGAAGTTTTCGAAGACTTTTCGTGCAAAATAATAAAAAAATAATCGAAAAATTAAAAAAAAATAGAATAATCGGAAAATTAAAAATAAAATTGATTGAAACCAGAACATTTCTAAAAAATCTTCTAAAGCATGGCATTTAAACCAGACCAAAATATAGTACTTACGAAATTTCGAGCAAAATCTTGTTGATTTTGACTAGATTTCCAATACAAAACAAAATCTACTTTCTCATTAGATTTTGACAAAATCTACTCAAAACCTCGTAGTACTTAGTAATGCAATTATGGTTTTTCCTAAATTGTACTGAAAAATACTACGCTGTTCAATAGCAATTATTTGAAGGATGTGCTCGCCAGCTGTTTCTCATTTGAATGAGGATTTTCGTATGGAGTTTCGCATTTGCAAATGAAAATTCCAATCAAATGTTTTTGTCATAGATACGAAATCTTGAAAAATGTCACAAATAACCCGGTGTAAACGGTATAGATTTTGATAGCGATTTCAATATGAAATCTACTAGATGTTGTTTGTGTAAACAAAACATTTTGAAAAAAATACTAAAATTTGTTTTAAACTTATTTTTTTTCTCCTTAATTTTTCTGAAAAAATTTTAATATTAAAATTTTCGATTTCCAAAATTAATTGAACATTTGACTCAAATAGAAAATATTTCGATTACTAAATTTTTTATGAAAAAATCTTCTGACATAACGTCATATAAAATGAAAACCCATGTAACTGACGAAAATTCAAAATCACGTTTCTTTTTAATTATTGTGTATTATATCAAAACTTATTATTCCCAAAAATTTTAAAATTTTTACGTTATAAAACAACCATATTATAAGCCTATAGGGGTTCCCATAGGTTACTATACTAGGGTCGATTCCTACCTGGACCATGGATCTTTCTGCAAACAAGCCAAAAATTCCTCACAGTTTGTGTTCGTTTATTTAAAAATCGATTTCATACAGTTTTTTGCTTTTCCTATAAAATGATTAAAAAAGTTTAGTTATACGGCTTTCCGTTTTAACTAACGATAAATCTGTGTCAAAAACGGAAAAGTGACGAGGTCATCACAAGCTTAGCTGGGCTAATAGTGCTTTTGTAATCAATAATAACAATATTTTTCATTAAATTTTTAATAATCAATAGATTAAGTGTAAATAAAAAAATCTTATTCTTAATTTTTAAATTATTCGTTTAAATTGATGATATTTCTACTTACTATTATCCACCGCAGTAAGTGGTAAAATTGAACAAGAACACTGAAGAGATGGTGTAACGACCTCGAAATAAGTACTGATTCATTCGGGTAATCTGATTATTCAAGTACAGTGAAAGCTCCTATGTACAGACTCTGAGAATAGTAGGGATTTCATTCGGTCATGGGGTCTGTCTGTTACTAGAGCTTTCACTCTATTCCATATTAATATATTGAAAAAAAAAATATTTACTTTATTAAAAAACTCTTAACAAAAAAATTTGTAAATTAATGATTTCGAATCGAAGCAAATTACATTTTTCAACATAAAAACCTTGAACATTTCAAAGGAAATGCGTATCCCTCTCAGACCGCGATGCATCGATTGTGCGGAAAGGGCCTCGGACTCAATATTTGCGCTTCTATTTTACCAATATCAAATAAAACAGCATGCATCGATTTGCGAGTTGCAAAAGTTCTGTTTTCAATTACAAAAGTACTAATCGTTAACAAATAGTGAAGTGGTCATATTTTAATTTAAAAAAAATTATAAGTTTTAATGTTTTAAACCAATTGCAGTCATTTGATGCAATATAAAAGCGTTTTGGCTAAAATTTTTATCGAAATGCTTTAATTGTGAGTGTGCTGAAAATCCTTGAGGGATATGAAAATGATGAAACATAAACATTGATTATATTTTCATACAGTATAGAGACCATATATTGCAAAAATTATGAAAAATTCCCAATAGCTTAGCGTCAGGTCTGAAAGTGGTGTAAATATTTAATATTTAAAAAATTTTAGATCAAATTAATGGGGCCGATCAATATTATTAAAAGAAACATTTTTTTAATTTTTAGTAATTAAAAAACTCGGTTAAATATTTGATAACTATGAACTTCTGGCAGCCAACTTAAAAGGTGCTAGAAATCATGAACGCATATGGTGAAGATGATAGTGTGAGACCGTCAAAATACTACTGTCCGTGCTACTAAGTTAATGAAATATTTAAAAGAAATAGTAATTTGAAAAAATTAACAGTTTGAATCAAACATTCGAGCCTTAAAATTAAGTCAAATTACAAATTTTCACTTTAACAAATACAGTAAGTTTGTTACTCAATCACATGATTTTAAATTTACGCAAGAAATATTTTCTGTGGAACACTAAAGTTATCGAAAAACCAATCGAAAATCCTTTTTTCGTAATATATAAATGTTTTTTTAATTAAGTTAATTATTTATCAAAATAATTAAAAAGTTTGCTTTCAAAATGAAAAATAATACTTATTTTTGGTGGAAAATTTACGTTCTACTATCAATAGTTAGTTTCCTTTAAAAAAATTTACAACGTTTTTCAATCAAAATTTCAAGGTTCGGAGTATTGTACTTTGATATTTATAATATATATATATATAATATTCGCGTATAAGCGCTACAAAAAGGAAAACTGAAGTTACATTAAAACTATCTCATTTTTAACTTTTACAAATATTAAAAAAAACTATGATTTTTTTAAATCAATTTTTATATACAAACATACATAATTTGTTTAAACTTGAAATTAAATTCATCATAATCTACTCTAGTGACCACTTTCTGAACGGTGTGCACGTGTTTATGGTAACATAAATACTTTTGCATATAAAATTCAAGCAGTTCTTATACCCTTGAGTATGCACATTCATTTATCTAAATTTTCTAATGTCTAGCAGTCACATAAAAAACATAAATAAAAAGCAAAAATACACAAGAAAATATAAAACCATATTTTAAAGTAAAAAGAGGAAAAAACTTTAATAAATGTAGTTAGATTTCTCTGGCTTGCAAAGCCGATTGCCGTGTATCCCTAAACGATCGCAGTATTAATTACAATTCAAAATAATTTCTTACAATTTTTTATATGTGCATATAAAAAACAATACAAGGTACAAGGACTACCCAGCAAAATGTTGGTAATAGGTTCGCATTAGAGATGTGTAGCTCACGAACGAATCACCAAAGTGAACGAAGTGATCTGGTCATTTTACTGCACTCTTTTGCTTCAATAGAGTACCGTTCAATTTTTTAGATGAGTTTAAAACTTGTTTTTGTTCGTTCATGTGTCTTTTTTATGTCTAAATTAATTTCGTTTCCTTCTTATGTTAAATTCTTTTGTTTTATTTGAGTTCTGATGTATTGATCAGAGTTATTTTAAATATTTTGCTTAAATATGCAATTCTTTTGAGCATCAATCCATAAAAAGTATAATTTATATTAAACTAAACTAAAATGTCTAATATTCTTGTCAAAAGAATAAGAAATTGTTTCTAAAATTAACTTAATTATGATTTTTTTAACATCATAATAAAATCAACACTGACATACGCCACATTAGTTTGGTGGCCAAAAACTGAACAAGCCACTACTAAAGTACTTCTTGACAAAGTTTGTCGCCTTGTCTGTATTTCGATAACAGGGGCATTGAGAACTTGTCCCACAAATGGCCTGGGTGCAATCCCTTTGCACATCATAGTGAAAGAGGAGGCCCACACGAACGCACTTCGGTTACCAAACATCTCCACAATAAAAACTGGAGGTCTAGTTGGACACATGGGCATTCGAAGACAGTTTCTAAACGACTCATACATTAGAGTAAGTGATCCAATAAAACCGTCATTAGATCTGAAAAAAAACTTTTGAACTGAAAGGAGCCAATGGCTGAACCCCACTCCATGGCACGAACATGCCGAACACATCTGGTTCACTGACGGCTACAAACTGGAAAATGGAGATACGGGGGAAGGCATACACAGAAAAAACAGTAATAGAAAAAACCTAATAAAATAGAACAAAATTAATAAGATATCTCTATGATTTTTTTTCAAGAAGGAAGTCTTATTATTTTAATAAGGAAAACCTTTTTGAAAAAATCAAGAAGGAAACTTAGGGTTTTTATTAGGTATTCTTCTTGATTTTTTCAAAAAGGTTTTCTTCTTGATTTCATTAGGCTATCTTATTGATGTTTTCATTCAGGTTTTCTTCTTAATTTTATAAGGCTATCTTATTAATTTTTCAAAAAGGTTTCCTTCTTGATTTCATTAGGCTATCTTATTGATTTTTTTTAAAAAATAAATCTTCTTGATTTTATTTGATAATTTTATTGATTTTTTATTAATAATTTTATTGATTTTTTATTAATATATTTACATAGGAATTCATTTGATATAATAATAAAAAGTAAGTGCTATTACCAGTATTTTTTTACTCGAATAACTTTAAGTCCATAGTTCAGTAAGTAAAAATGGATGGGCGGTCCGTCTAAATCGATCAAGTTTATCGCGGCATATGTTTCGGTTTCATTGCCGATTAAGTAAGATTGAAATCTTTGTGAAAAGTTCAGGTTTATAAATTTCTTACCAATAATTTTTATATTGTTTTCTTTGCATAAAAAATCAACTATTTCATAAATATTTACAGCATCATCTTTAGTAACAGTGACTATATAATTAACTTTGAACGTTATTCCTCGAAAAGTTATTTTATTCGTTCTCTTATACAAATGGAAAGTTCTTCACTTAGAATATATTTCTGTGGGTGTTTATACAGATTAAGGCTTTCAATTTTTTTTAAAAAGTTATATTCACTACTTACAGCAGAAAATGGCTGAGAACATGCATTCATGACTTCAATTAGTAAAGAATTGCTTTCATCGATTTTAAATAATTTCATAATATTATAAATTGGCGTTGTAACACACTGTGTGACTGAATTTTCAATTTCAATTATGTCCTTACGAGAAAAATTTTTATTAGAGTGAAGCTTAAGTAGGAATGATATTATTGATTCTTGATATGAAGAAGAAAAGTTTTGTAAAACTTGTAGCTGATTTTCAGAACATGTATTACATTCAGAATTCGTCAAAGATGGTAAGTTACTAAATTTTTTAGTATGTTTTTTTAAATGGTTCTGGTATCTAAATATATTACGAAAAATTTGATCGCAGTTTAGTTGAACGCATCGAAAGTCATAAATTGTTGGTGTTCCGTGAAATGATTTTAAATGTTTTATAAGATCATTTGGAGTCGTATGACTTTTTGTACAAATAAAGCAAGCAAGTAGAGTCATTTCAAAAAATTATATAAATTAGTATAATATTACTGTAATTTACTTAAAAAATTTGCAACAGAGGAAAAATCCTCAGACTTTAAATCAAAAAAATACTGCTCTAAAAATGACCATACTTGCTTGCTTTTTGGGGAATATTCTGTCTTAAAAACGTAACATAACTTAATAATAATATCTACACACACCATACACGAGGCGCACTTCCACTTCAGGCCGTCACAAAATACGAAAAACTCGGATATTTTCGAAAAATCTGGTCCAATAACCATTATTCTTGGCTGAAGTGTTTCTGTTCTTTCTGCATACATTTTAACAATTTCCATGACAACTGGCATTGTGTATCTCTTGAACCCTGATTTTTCTTGTTTCCTTCCAGAAAGAAAGTACCTGATCTCATGGACTGCAATTGTGCTGCAACCAGCACTTTTGTTCGAAATATTTATCTGTAATAGAGAAAGATAATTGTATAAATATGTTACTTTAAATAATTTGATAAATTCATACCGCAATGCAAATCTTCAAGAGATTCGTCCGCAGTGGCAGGATCATTATCAAAATTTTCTTTTTCGACATTAATCCAACGAGAAAATAATTTTCCTGTCGGATTTTTCTTCCCGTCTTTTCGTTTCAAAAAGTATGTTTCCTAGAAAAACCGGAATTATTTAAAAGAACAGACATTAAATCAAATTTGATTAAAACAATAATTTTTTTTACCGGGTTTTCTTTGGTAAATACTTCGTAAATTGTCACTATGTTGATTTATATACACATAATCCTATTTTTACATTTTTTTGTAAATAGCACGACAAAACTTATTCAGTTTTTACACGTTTTTTTGTTAATGGACAAAAAAATTTATTTTTAATTTAGCTGTTCCTTTTTTTTATATGATTATATACGTATGTATGTTATATAGGATTTACAATTTTCTTTATATGATTATTGTATTTTCCATTACGGTGTGTCTTTTTTTACACTATTTTTTTTACACAATATTTTCTGGAACGTATGTACCGTGTAAAAAGAGGATTGGGTGAAATAATGCAACCTAATGAAATCAATAAGGAATACCTTTTTGAAAAAATCAAGTAGAATACCTAATAAAACTTAATGTAGTCAAGAAGATTTCCTTATTATTAAAATCAAGGAGATGATTTACACATGATCATATAGGAACCAAATGAAATCAATAAGGGAAACCTTTTTGAAAAAATCAATTAGGTAGCCTAATAAAATCAATAAGAAATCCCTATTTTATACAATTCAGAAGAAAACCTAATAGAATCAAGAAGCTTTTCTCCATGGATTGTTTTTTTGGTGCCAAAAATAACGGAAATTGAGTAAAAAAATTGTGAATAACAAGTTTTTTTCTAGATTTTATGTTTTTTCCTTCTTGATAAAATCAAAAAGATTTACCACATGAAAATAATAAGGAATCTCTTCGGAAAAATCTTCTCTTCTTTCTGCTGGGATACACCTTAGCCTAAAAACGTTTCATAGAGAAAATCTTCTTGATTCTATTAGGCAGTTTTGGCTCTGTGTACATAGGCCTAACTATCAAAATGCCATTCGCATGGTTAAATACCCTACGATCTTGCAGGCAAAAGTCTACACCATTTTTATTTGTACTAGAGAATGCTTGACGAGAAAATGTAAGGGTATCTGTATCTACTTGATGTCAGGCAGCGCTCAAGGCCATAATCTATTATGAGATCAGGTCGGGTATGGTCATGGGCTTTGTTACAACTCAAAACAAACTGACGTTGTTCTGGGTACCTGCTGGAAATGAACGAGCTGTCTGATCAGCTATTAGAGGAGCCCAACGTAGGTGTATAAGACCGGAAACCTTCTTTGGCATCTCAAGAGAATATGTCAGGGAACAGAATAATTCTTCGGCTGAGATATAATTCAATCGCCACTGGAGAGCCCTTCATGGTCTTAGACAAGCAAACGTAATGACCACAAAACAAAACCCAAAAGTTACTGCTAATGGACAGAAATGACCTGAGACTATTAACGGAATGGTTTACCGGACACTGCGGCCTCAGACGACACCACTTTATCATTGGCAATTCTGAGACTAAGGTTGCAGACTCTTCGGTATGCAAGACTATGAATGTCCGGCGGTGGCGGAGGCATCTTTATGACTTCAAGTGAAATATACAATATCTCACTTTGGAGGGTAATTGGCCTTATTCGTAGCCTTAATCTACTTGAGTGAACACTCGGGCTGCACAAAAGATCCTTTGGATCGCAGTGCCTATGGCCTTTGTATAAAAGTAATAAATGATTTTTTAAGTAATAAATCCTTTTTTTTAACAAATTCTTCAATTTAATTACATTATTCAAATATTTACAAACGATTTGCTTAAAAACAGCCTGAATCAAAAAATGGAATTGTTACCGTACTGTCGTTCAAATTGAACGATTGAATGAATGGTTTGGTTTTTCCTAATTGAACGAAAATGACCGATCACTAAAATGAACGGTTTGGCAAAGCTCTAACTCGTATACCTTTCTCATAGAGATGGCCGGCTGTTCCACGGTGAAGGCATTCATTTATTAGATTGCGGGCATTCGCGAAATATAATAGTTTTCAAATAGACTAATAGTAAAAATCATAACATAAAACAGAAAAAATGCTTTAAAAGCAAGAGTTCAATACTCAAAGCAGACATTAAATTTTTATAATATTTTGTATACTTCTGAATTATGAAATTTTTTAGTCGTTATATCTAATCCGACGTACTATGTACTTGACTCCAATCACATAGTCAAAGTAAAGTAATGGCATAGCTTAATTAGCATTTGACTCATGACTTTGCCACCAAAACTTAAGTAGCGTTTTTGTTGCGTACGGGTGTATCCAGCAGTCGACTAAATTGACCGCATTCTAGATATTACTATTAAACATTTACAGAAATACATACATACGATAAAATGCAAAATCAAAAAACCTTATAAATGAACAAAATGATTTAACTTCTAAGAAATGACTAAGTTGCACTTTTCGTATTCTAGTTTGCTAAATAATACGGTTAAATAGTTGATATTCCCAATCACTAATATCCACCGTAAAAGTAGTAAAATCGAACAAAGAACGCTGATGAAATGGTGTAGCGACCTCGAAATCAGTACTGATACTGGTTTGATCAAAAAAAATTATAAGTGGTCAAATCTCGATAGTAAGAGATAAAGTTGAAAGTGAATCTATACATGAGATTGAACTTTTATATAGAACGAAGTGGGACAAATAGTAATATATTATTTATAGAAGAAACGGATGTAGAAGTGGGTGTGGTTCATCGAAAAGTATTCTACGGACCTGCTTATATTAAGTTCATTATATATTTGAAATTTCAGCAAATTCCAGTGCGAAATGTAGTTTTGTATATCGATCATTTAAAAAAATATATTAAAATTTTATCAAGCCGCGCCCCTCCGCCCACAAACCAAAAATCTATATGAAATATACTTTATGACCTATTTTTACAAAAAAATTCGGAGGAGTACAAACACAAACACCGTGACACAAGAATTTCATATCGTTACATAAAACGCAAAACGCCCTATTTAAATAAATGTTAAATAATTGTACAGTAGAAGCAAAAAAGTTGATATTTAATATGTAATCATGGTTTTATATGAAAATTTAATTTAATTTAAATTTTATAGTTTAATTTAATTTAAACTCAAGATTTTTTTTTTCAGAGGAGTCAGATTTCTTTGTAGTGACATATTTTGATAAAACGCACCGGAATCAATAAAAATCGATTTTGCATTTTGTGTAAGTTAAGGCGCTTTGCATATTATGTAACGATATATATGATAATAAAATATGAACGGGAATAAGGAATGTGAAAGTGTATGTTAAAATTTTGTTGGGTATAGTAAAAAATTATTTAAAACTTTTATGTTAATTTCATGTCCTTTACTGTCCCTTGCAGCATTCTCAGATTAGTGTAGGGTATTAATAATGAGATGAAAAAAATAGCATTAGAACAGAATAGATAAAGGACCCATAAGTATTAAGACATGCACCCCTTATAGAGAATGGCGCAATCTTGGGGGAATACATCTGCATATGTACACATGTAGTTGTATAAATTACGTACGAACACAGATGCAAACACAAATATACGAGTATTTGAATGTGTGTTTTAAACACTTGTTTGTATTATAGTATATTTTTATAATTTATAGTTAACACTTGCTCCTAGTGCAGACCTTAGCTTATGACATGCATTAAATAACTTCTCATCTTTAGTTTTGCATTGTTATTTGTAACAAATTCATTTTCATGTAGATACAACAACATGTTAGTGTTTGTCGGTATGATGCACTGCATACAAATATATATGTGTATAAACATTTATGCATGGATTCACATAAAAAATTTCCAAACACATACACACAAACATATGTAAGGTGTAGTGAAAATACCCTCCCAGTTACCCAACTAACCAAAATGTTCAAACGTATTATCGCTTTCGAACATTTTGTCGGACAAAACAATCCGAACGACAGGAATCAAATTCGAAGCGAAAAAAATTCTCCGCTCAGTTTGTGGCAGCAAATCTTTTGATTTTGATATTTCTCTCATGAGTCTGTAGCGAACCATTTTCAATTCAAAAGCCAATCGATATCGATATTGTAGAAGATTGATAAATATTGATTTCTCAATACGGCAAAAGATATTTTATATGGCACTTTTAACTTGCACTTTTCACCTGCATTTTTTACATGATTGATCCAGAAATATATTTTCAGCATTTTCTGTTCGTTTTATTTGCCTGTTGCTATTTAAATAATTTATATATTTTATAGCATGAAGGTATTACATTGGTTAGTTGATTTACATGGCTGCCCTCTTTACGTAGGCATTTAAGAAGAATCAAGATGATTCCTTTTTGAAAAAGACCACTTCCACTCGTCTGTCTCAACCTATGTAGAAAGAATCGTATCTAATTACTCGGATACGGTAAATGGTACTACATCCAACCCGTCGCATTGAGATAAGGTCACCTAGCCCAATATCTGATAACTCTGAAAGGTATTCTAGTACTTGACTGCCTAAAAACTTGTGACTCGAAAGATGAAAGGCTGGACATTCGCAAAGAAAGTGGGTGATTGCCTCTTCTTTGCTTTCTTCTCGACAACTTCGGCAGAACATATTAAAGGACAGGCCTAAGCTACCAGCATGTCTGCCGACCATCCAGTGCCCCGTCACAATAAAGAGATAACAATATTGAACATGCTACAATCCTGTATGAGATAAATTGGTACGTGGACGTTGCTATGAGCTAATCTTTGATCCTGGCCTTACTACAATTTGGATAATTGGTTCACTATGATGACCTAAAAATTGATGCAAATGCGATTCAGATATTCACTGACGGGTCTGAAGCACTGCATGGTGCCTGTTCTGGCATATATTCCGATAAGCTAAACTGAAGCATCCCTATAAGACTGCAGTGTCATTCAGGCCGAAGTAATGGCCATAAGATCGCTCGAGAATTGTCCAAGTATGCCGGATGTCTTTGAAGGTGGTAGCGCGAAATTCAGGGGTTCCCTTAAGTAGGTCCCTAGACAGAGGGACATACATGAAAACTATATGGTGGACTCGTTGACGCATGTAGGAACCATTTTAAATCGAAACGGTTCAACACATGATATAGTTTGATATGGTTTGATGAAACTACCTATGGGGAAACCAAGAAAATCTGTTCCATCATAGATAAAAAGATACTCCAGACATCGTCTCAGGAACCTAATTGCCGCTATAACTTACCCCTGGCCCATTGGGAGGCAGGCCCAAAGGCTAGAGCTCGCTTAGAATGACCTATGTAGAAGTTTTGGTGACGAGTAGGAGGTATATTCTTAATGTCTGTCATTCAAAGATCTAAGACTTGAAATGTTCGGTGGAAGAACCCAACAGAATCCTCAATTTTATTGAATCAACCGGGGGGCTGAGTTAGAATAATAGCACCCAGTTAGTATAGGACCATGCGACACGGAGTAACATTGTAACATTGGAACTAATTAAATGAATAAACCAGAGCTGTGATTGATTACGGCTGCCAATGGAACGTAATCCAACATATATTTATAGGTGCACCACTTGAATCTTTCTTGTGATCATTTTCAACTTTTAGTCACAAATGGCTTGTATTCATCTCTATCCGTGATGTTGATGAAAATGTTTTCGGCAACGTTGCGAGCATTCGGATTTTTTTTTAATTTGCAAAAGGCTTTCTTTGCTGACATTAGCTTATTTCCGAATCTGAGGTTAACTGGGCTTTTATTATCACATTATAGATGCACAAACTTATCCTTGTAAATGCCCCTAAATGTAATATAATATTATTTTCCAAAAAAATACATACATATGTACATATATACATTTTTATGTATGTACATATGTAAATATGTATTTATGTATTTATTATAATTTTTTTTTGTAAATTTTATTTTCTATTTTTACATAATTTATATGTGTGTCGAATTTTTATAGCATTCATATAAATAACCTTAAATGTAATATCCGCTCATAAGTAACATGAGAACTAAATTGTATTTGCAACATGACAGCTACAACAGGGTAAAAAATTCATTTAAATTTAATCAATTTAATGATTTCTGTTTTTCAGTAAATATTTTTTAATATATTTTTTTTGTTGTGGAAAAGATTTATGACATTGTTTATTGTAAATTAATTTTTTATATGGTGGCTTCCAGCAACCACAGAACTTTATTGGTCAATTGCCAAAGTTTTGTGGAGAATCTTTGAAGAATTGGTTTTTGTTTTTTCTTTGCTTAAATTATTAAGAAATTGTAAAAAAATTTAGGATGTAAATAAATTGGAGTTACACTTGAATTGAATACAAACAAAAGAAAAAAAATTTAATATTTTTAAGCTCGAATTCTATCATGGGTCCACTGAGTATGATAAAATGAGTAATACTTCGTTTCAAAATAATTAAAAATATATCATTGGTGATATTATTTTAAGTTAGATGATCAAATAAGAATTCCATTCACCGTTTAATGAAATAATGTGTCACTAGCGAAAAAGGAATTGACACAAAATTACTCACGTGACTGGTTCCTTGGTGTAAAGATACGGCCTGAATTCTAACACTATGATAGTTACCCGATAGTTGAACATGGCGATGACCTCCGAGGACGCCAGTTGATACTTTGTATGCAGCTTGGGTTTTTACATAGATGTGCACAATCTTAAATTTATTTAAATCGGTTCGATATTTAGGAAGCTGTAAGCGTTTAAAGTTGTTACTAACACATGCACAATTATTGCATATGCTTGTGTGCTTGTCCAATTTGCTTTTGCATAGAAATGAGACAGAGTTTTAAGTTTTTTATTTAGAATATTTTTATATTTTATCGTATGTATTTATGAAAATGTTTAATATTAATTTCTAGAATGCAGTTAATTGAGTCGGCCGCTGGATACACTAATATATATACATATATATATATTAAATTCTGTTGTTCCTTTAAGATGCATAAGTTGTCAGATAGTTCACTCTCATGCAATATTCTGCAATGTTTCATTAGGAGAAATAGATTTTATGAGAGAAATCAGCTGTTGTGGAACTCCCTTACAGGCTAACGTATTTCAGATTGCTGTATGGCTGAGCATATCAGCACCTTTTTAAAATCTATAAAATAATTTTTATAACTTAAACTCTTTTGTTGTTCAATTATTTAACTTTGCACATGCTGAAAGTACAAGTATCTCTGCAAAGTGTTATTTCCTTGATAAATTTTCAATTAAAGCTTTATTTATATATGTACATACTTGTATATGTATGTGTATATCTTATTTCAAATTCATTTGAATTTATTTTAGTATATAAAAGAAATTTGTCTAGCCACATATCTGAACACGATTAAATTCAAACATTGACTTTTAATGGCCACTTGGCAAAAAGTAAGCACCATTAAAATAAATTTAAAATTCTTCTAAAATAATACTTCCACAAAAAAAAATATCATTGAGCTATATGCACATGAAGTGAATTTGCCAAATAAAATGTCACTTTTAAAAACTACTCATCATACTCTGTATGAAGGGTGTCACACAATTTGTGTAAAGTTTTCTACTGTTTTCATTAATATGACAAACAATAATACTAAAACACACCGTGTGAACAAAGCTTTAGGAAGCTTAAGCAAACAAAGAACGCAATCAAAAATATCTTTTAGTGCACATACTTAAATTTATTTTTTTCCACTTTAAGGAAAAATTTTAAATTTCAAATGTCAAAATTTAGTGTACTTGAAACAAAAAACAAGACAAACACAAGAGGGCTCTCTTAACACACCATAAATTTAAAATTTTTATAATCATTATACTGTTCAGCGGCAGCAAAGACACCCTGCTCATTTTAATAATAACACTAACGCCAGCATCAATGCCAAAAAAAATAAAATTTTCAGGCATACTGCTGCTGTCTTTCGTTGTCATTGTGGCTTTAAACATTAGAACTGAAGAGAAGTTGTTCGAGTTGTAATGACAGCAATGATAGTAGTGAAATAAGATGGAATCACAACATTAAAACTAAATTTTCCAGAGCACTTCACAAGGCAAATAATAATGCACGAAATTGATTTTCAACATGAAGCATCCTTAAAGTTAAACTTAAATGTGTAACATTCGGTAAATGTTGTCGTTGTTCATTGTCACTCACTCGACTCAACGAAATTCGATAACTTCTTTCTTTCTCTTCTTTTTGGTTCATACTCATTTTATGAAATGACAGGATATTAAAGACAGTCAAATGCGAGTTAGTAGGTGTGTTAGTTAAGTACTTAAACCATGGCATGCTGTCAGGCTGGAGGTACTGAGCAAAAAACACAAACAAATTCAACAAGAAGGTTTGAACGAGTACACGGTAACAGGGATAACAAAAGCTGACGCCTAAATACACATGCTACTACTGTTAAGTATAACTTCCAATGCTTAAGCCAAATAATCCTCCAACAATAACTGAGATATTGTTTGGAAAAGCAATAACTGCAGAGGCAAAAAACTGCAAAAATAACAACAACAACCACAGAAACTTCAGAAAATAATGTAAATTTGCTAGTGTGACAAAATAATGACATAAATACCAACCAGTCTAAAGTTTTCTTAATGATGGGCACCAAAACTTAAGTCAAGTCAACAGCACTCGAGGCATAATAAAAGAGCAAAAAAATTTATATTTTCGTTGATAAAGGTTTTTTTGTAAGAAGGTCCTGTTCAAACTACACGATTAAGAAGAATTTGGCTAATACTTTTTGATAAGTTGAAAGTGTCATGTTTAAAAGGCATAAAATTGTTGTTTGTTAAACGCAAAAAACCGAAAACTTCTGCAATTCTGTAAAGGATCTAAAATTAATATTGTTTATTTGTATATCCAGTGCAAAACGAAAATAGAAAATATAGTAAGATTCCGATTCACTCAAAACTAGTCAAAACTTTATCTTGGCCTTTTTGGATGATTTCCGCAAAACTGAGCTAACTGGATGCGCTGGTAGGAAGAGATAGGGAATCTGTAAATTTGGTAGACAGTTTTGAATTGATCAATCAGTAGCAAAAAAGAAGTTTGAAAGATATCGGATCAATTATATAAAATAACGCCATGTGGTGTTTTTTCATAAGCAGGAGGAATTTAGAGGTGAATCAAAGAAACATGCATAAAAATGTGTACTTATTTTTAATTTATCTATAATGAGCAGTGGAAAACATTTCGCGTTTACAGTTTGCAAAACTAAAGCATTTTTGCGTCGTCGTGAAGCACCTCCTCGGTCAACAATTGTGTAACTGGTGGAAAAGTTTTAGCAGTTTGAAAATTAAACTCGTGTACGTCGCTGAACTAAGAATAATACTGTTATAGCCCATGATATTTTGGAAATCCCAGGTTTGTCCATTTCTCGTTGGTCCATGGTATTGGGCATCCCACAAGCGACACATGAAAATTTTCCTAACTGTGAGATCTCTCGAAGAGGCGATCACAATTGTATACCGAGGTTTTATGCTTTAAACCTTTTGACATTTCTTATCTGGGGCTACGTAAAAGATATAGTCTACGCCAATGGCCCATAATGTGGAATTTGGTGATGAAAAATTTTGTGAAAATACTATGGTCCTTCAAGCGTCATTTGGCTGATATTGTTTTTAAATTAGGAATGGTAAACCTTCCTCTTTAAAATAAAATAAACATCCGATGATTTCGCTTGAAAATACTCCTTTTGTTGCATATCAAAATGAAATATCTGATAAGAAGACCATATAGATAACTTAATACTAGATTAACCAAATCAAAAAATGAATTTTCTTGCAGCGCATTTTTAAATTGTTGCATTTCCATTTAGAATTCCACAGTTGACTCAGTATTTGTCCACTTCTAACTTAAACGCCGTCGCCATTGGATTTAAATCAATGTAATTTTGAGTTCTTTCGTTTGTACATTCGATTGTACATTAGATTAATTTTTTGGTTTCAAGATGATTTTATACTTTCAGTAGGAAATAAAAATTCAGCCTTTTTGGGGCTTAAATTAAAATAAAAAAATGCAAAAAAAAGCCACGAAGCTAAGACGGGAATTACGAGGCTAAAAAAAAAAGAAAAAAGGCTAAATCTATCCTCGAAAAGGCTAAACTAGCATCACTAATAATGAGTTCTATTAATTTATATCCTCTTTAAGTACATTTAAAATAAATGGTTCTTAATTTAACTATTCCAGCAGTGCGATTCTCTATTCAATTCAAACGTCAGGTGAATTGTTGAAAATATTTAACATCAAAGTTAACGTCAATGCTATTCAGTATCTTTTTTAACAACAATGTTCATCACTAAGTCCTGTAATAACGTCAGCAGTTTCGTCTCAAGGTAGAAATAGCGAGCCGTACTGTACTGTTTCTTTAATAAAACGTGTCACTTTGCTGTTACGTCCCAATCAGCTTAAAATAAAAAATCCTATCGACGTTAAGTGAAATTTGTAAGGCAGTTATGAGCTGCTTGTTTGTTATATTATATGAGGGAATTTTCACTCTTTTTTGGGACTCTAGAAAAAAAGTTAAAACCAGGCATGTTTCCATATAAGTATATTTTCATTCATACATATTCATGCAATTAAAAAAATCCAGGCAACATATGCACGAAAATAAAAGTATATATAACGAAATATTTCGTAATTTCGCACAGCGAAAATCTTTCGTAAGATATACGAAATGTACGAAAATAATTAAAAAATAAAACATTAAAGTTTGGCTCAATCTGGGCACGAACTCACAATCTTCATATTTCAAAGCAAATACCCACTTTTATTTATTTTACAAGAGCTGGAAATGTATTTTATTACCTAAGATTTGGAAAATATGTCAACTTATAAAAAATAATTTTATTTATTTTTTATTTTAAATATATTTTTAAAAAAGAAAAGTTTTTACGAAAGGTTTTCGTTACTTTCGTTAATTCAAAAAAATTTTGAATTAAATTTTTATCGGAATATTTTCGTATATTCTACAAAAAAAAGTAACTACGAGTACGAAAGTTTTTTTCGAAATGAAACTTTTTATGGCTTGAGTTCAAATCTGAGTTTACCCATATCTTCTTAATTTAAGCAATTATTTTTGGATAAATTCATTATTTTATTAAGAGAGTACCTTTTATTTGAAACAATTTATTCATCAGACTAGCAGAACGGATCAGTACTGATTTCGAGGTCACTACACCATCTCATGAGCGGTCGATAATAGTGACTAGGAATATCAACTATTTACCCGTATTATTTAATGAATTAGAATACGAAAAGTGCAACTTATTCATTTCTTACAAGTTAAATCAATTTCGGTTAGTACGAAATTCCATCTCCGATTTTTAATTATTTCAAATATTCCAAATGTTCAGTGTATGAATGTACGAGTATTATATGTTAGAAATAATTTGCAAAATATAGCAAAAAAAAGTTTTTGTATGTTTATGTATATTTAAGCATTGAAAGAATTGTTTTAACTTAAAAACTGTTATTCTCATTTTGGTACATTTTCTACAGCTCTTGAAGATCACCCCATAAATGAAATTAAGTTTTTTATTATTATCGCTGTTGCGATCAGATGGTTGCATTTTTATTCTTTGTATGCATATTGTGTTTTTCATAAAATAAGGTAAAGCTGCTTTATTTATTAAAATATTATAAAATTATAAACTATAAAATTAATATGGACAACGAAAAATGAATACTATTAGTGCAGGCATTTGAATGCCTCTACAGCAAGTATAATATTTTTATTAATAAAAACACGACCGTAAATTGCTGGACCTGTTTATTTTAGTTTTCTTTAAGTGCACCTTCATGATAACAGTGCGGTACGGTACGGAACCGGTAGAGCAACGGTTGACTAACGGAGCCTTTAGCTTTCTGAAAAAATGTTTTCAACATTTTTCAAAATATATTTTTTATATTTGTATGTGTTTTATTTATGTATATTCTTCTTTGTTCTTTTTTTATTTTGACATATTGTTTAACAAAGATGCCACCAGATTGAAATTTTAAATAAAGTTGTTAAAATCGAGTTACTGAGTTGATGTATTGTTACCACAAACAACAAACTGTACTGGTAAAATTCCTGTTAAAGTTTATTGCTAAAATTTACAGAATCGCACTATTGAAGGTGTTGCTATTTTTTCCTCAAGGTCTTAATTTGTCTAGATATTTCAAATATCAAAAAAGAGACACATTTTCTAAAAAACAACTTATATAAAAAATACTTTGTACTTTTTCGTGTAAATCTATTGCGACAATAAAACTTGCTATGTGGCGACGCAGGGTTGGCAAGTATATCATTAAATTCCACAAGCTTTGTTATGCATAAGAAAGTCAATCGTTCAGTTTATTTTTCTCATAAAATAATTTGTTTTAAGATAAAGTTTCGTTTGAAAGTGCTATTTTTCTAATCTCGAACAAAATCAGATTTGTTTTTCAAATACAGCTGCAATAATTTTATTAAATTTCCACTTGTCTGCCTTTTTTGTGGGTTTCAAAAGATAACACAAAATAATAAATCACTTTGTCCCCTCCTTTAAATATAATTTCATTATAGCAAACACATCTTAATCACTTCACCATTTTATATTAAACATTCCAATTTAGCAAATACGTCACAATTAACTATGAACTATTAAACAAAGGCTTCGTGATAATGATTGATGTGGAAGGCCATGAAAATGGCTCTTGCTATAAGTTTTCGTATTTTAAGAAGGTTCATCTCTTTCGATTACTTTTTTTTAAATTGAAATAACACGAATGCCTGGAGTCTAAATAAACAATAAAAAGCTTCGGATTATATGCAGGGTGTCCCAATAAGTGGTTTCATCATTAATAACCCGCCATTTTGACAGTTCTCATGAATCAGCCTGTAACTATGACAAGTAAAAACTACGCCATTAATAAAAAAAGAGTGAAACATGCACCAACAACGCTTTTAAATTAATAAAATTTACTGCAAAAATTGTAACATTTAGTGGTCACAGATCGCAAAACTAAAGCATATAAGGATCATCCTGAAGCCTTCTCTGCCAGTAATTTTGAAACTGGTGATGCAATTTTAGTTCTTGTGTCAAGTTGGTGATGTCAAGGACAACTGAGAATATTGCTGTTACTTTATTTTTTGCGAAAATTAGCCTGAAGGAACCGTTACGGTGCATGGATTTCGCTATCGAACGATGATTGAATCAAAACTTCACAGATGGAATAAGTGAAGTTATCGAGGAAATGCAGCTGCAAATGTTAGAATTGTTAATAAAAAATTTAATGGAAAGAATATGGTCCTGCAGGCGTTTGGCTGATATTGTTATCCATTATTAATGGAATACCCCCTCCTCTTTGCAATCAAATAAACATCCGACGATTTCGCTTAAAAACAATCGTTTATTTATATGTCAAAATGAAACCTCTTATTGGGAGACTCTATAGTTTTACTTACATGTTTGATTTAGTTTTTTATAGCTTTTCTTTTTTTTATATAATTTTAACTATTATCGATTCGAAATTCGTCGCAACGTCAAGAGTTTGGAAAATTAAGTGTTTATTAGTTTGACGGTTGCTAAAATATTTAATTTTTTTACATATTTTAGGCATAATTCAATAATACAGGTCTGTTTAATAGTCTAGCTGATTTTTTGAAGCGTTTTGTTGTGAATGGTTGAAAATTGCGAAGTTGTCTAAAGTTTTGTGTTGAAATTAATGATGGAACATTACATTTTTCTTCAGTACAAAAAACATTTTAAACAGTACTTTTTTGACCCGTCTTATTTACTCTTTTCAAACTAATTTGACTTCTACGTGTCCAACAATCGCTTTCCAGTATATCTCAACATATACATATAACAAAGTGAAAGTATTTTAAATGAGTACAACGTCTTAAGCTTGTCTTTGAAAATGCTTTTGCTGGTCTCGATACATATCCATATAATAAACAATTTCGATCACAAGTTAATAACGACTTTCAATAACGACTCGCAAATGAAATAATTTCCAACCAAAATTAAAAAAGAAATAACAGCTAAAGTGCAAAATGAAATAATTTGTAAATTGAATGATTCCTAATAAAAAAATTCCAAAAGAAATTAAATATCTCTGAATGAAAGAAGTCCACACAAAAGTGAAAGAATTCATTATACAGAAAGTCTCAACAGAAATGAAATAAGAATAAAAGAATTGTATGAACTGTAATTATAGGACAAATAAAATAGCTCCAAAAGAAAATAAATTAGTCTCATTAAAATTAAATAAGTCCCAAGCAAAAACTAATTAACTGTTAATTTCAATATTTCCCCATTTTAACAATCATTTGAACGTAACTTCTGTAAAATAGGAATCCCCATAAAAGTTTGGTTTTTCTCAACTCGTTTTAGTTCTTAATATGAAAATTAATATTGAAATTTAATTATTGCATAATAGTTTAATTTTTCATACTTTTAAATAATAAATCTTTGGATTAATTAATTACGATACTCTAAGGACGACGTAAAATAACGGATGGTTCAAGTACAAGCCTCTTTTTGATTGATATGTTACTTTAACACTTATAGGTTTTTTTTTGTCCCAAAACATTATCTATCGGTCAGTATCACAAATACGAGGACCAAAATTAGTCGCTTTACGCATGAACAACGTTTTGAAATATTTTAAACTTATTTGCGCACAAACAACAAAGTTTTACTTGAAATGTATTTTTAGTTTGAGAAACAATACAGTTTAGGAAAATACACTTTTTTTAAATATTCATTGTAGTTTAACAATAAGGTCGGCATTTTACACTCAACTGAACGTTAATTTAATTGCAAAATTTAATCTCAAACCTTTATCTTGGTGTGGAAAGGGATTAAGACAAACGTTTGGTAACAGATAAAATCATTGCGTTTGTTGCGATAATATAACATAAACGCAAGAACATTATTAAGAAAAAATTCCAAAAATTTCAAAAATTGCAATTTAGTACTGTGGGGGCCAAAAAAGTAGAATTTAAAGTTTTTTTGTACCGAAGAAAAATTTAATTTTCCATCACTAACATATAAAATATAATAGTCTTCAACTGTTTTTGAAATTTTTCCGATTTTATACGCAAACAAAATGCCTGTTGTTTTTTTTATAGTTTTATTGTTGTTATTGTGATTAGACTTGTATTATTAGATCATGATTGTAGGCTTTACTTTTCACAAACTTTATTAACTATCTGAAACTAGTATCCCAAAGAGAAACATCAAATAAATTAAAAACAAAAAAATGTTTCGAATTTATGTGTAATTGCGTAAATATTTTGAACACTTGAGATTTTTATTGCCACCCCAATCCGTGACATAACCAGCCTTTTACAAAACTAATATTAGCAAAATTTTAAAAGTTTCCCTTTTAAATTTGAACCATTTACATCATTATAAACTACATTCCGCATAGTTTTATTCAAGACTCTTGCAAATAGTTCAGAAGGGGTCGCTTAAAAAAATTTACACAAAAATTATTCTTGAGTATTTTAATTGAAATACTCCGTATTTAATTTCTTTATAATTTATATGTGTGCGTGTGTGTGTGTGTGTTTTCATGTTGTTGCTGCATGTGTATTTGTTAATATCCATAAAAACTAAAGAACTACAGAGAATAACAAAACATTTACAATTTTTGTTTATTTTAACATGCTCCGTTTCATTATACAAGGACAAGCATTATCATTTGCTTTTATTTAAAATGAAATGACTGACGACTGGTGGGTTACAACGTGAACCACAACAACAAAAATATAAACAACATTGAGAAGAAACATCAACATGTTTAGCAACAGAGCATTAATTATAGTTACCGTGGGCCAAGAAATATATTTAAAACGGCTGGATTCTCACATTTGCCTTTAACTCAAGAGTTTTTATTAACAAAAATTTATTCTATTGGTTTCGTTTCAAATTTGTATGAAAAATATCGAAAGAAATGGCTAATTTTTAGTTTTTCAAACGGTCGGAAATGTTTCATTTTACAAAATGAGACCTTGACAAAACACACTTATCCGGTAAAGTGTTATAGATTGCAAAAATATTTTTGTTTCATTTATTTTTGGTTCTACTTTTTTCTAAATGCACAATATTCAGGTCAATTCTCGACCATTACACCGCTGATTGAAATTAAAATAAAAATAAGATAATATTATTATAGTATAAAGAATATGGCAGTAAAAATGCCGTAAATGTCTTAAGGACGGGGCACATAGAATCCGTCGTACGTTATACTTTGCTTTTTTCAACTGACAACTAAGTTGAAATATAGGTTTTCTTATGAGCCTTGTTACATTCGGTACGTCTCCGTCAACGCAAAGTACTAAAGTTGGGCAACTTTTAAGTTTTAACGTACGTTGAGTACTTTGAAAAATATAATTTTTTTGCTTTGTTTTTATAAAGCTTTTTGTGTTGTGTGGTGACAAAAATAAATTAAATAAAAATTAAAATTAAAAAAAAAAATAGAATATCCTCTAATTTCATTGAAAATGTGTTCACTAATCAAATGAAGCTGATTTAATGTCCGTCAGCAAAGTACTCATTGTGTCAACCTCCTCCGCGGATACTTTAATGTCAGTTGAAAAAAGCAACGTATAACGTACGACGAATTCTATGTGTCTCGGCCTTTACAATTATGATTTTTTAAGGGTTTGGGCTTTTTAATAATATCGAAAATGAACTGAATAATTCCAAAAGCATGAAGATTTTTTATATAAGTCTATTAATATTTGTTTGCCGTTTACTTTTTAAATATAATTTGCTGGTTCGATGATCTTCCTCCAAAGCACAACTTATGTAGTTTGCAGAGCATCCACTTGTAATGACTACACCCACATGCTTCTGTTCCGGTTTCCATAAAATTGGTGTTTCCTTTTTTAATCCATTTTGTATATATTTTCTAATATTTGCATTAGAATGCAACAAGTCATATTGAACTGTGCAATATCTGAATGACAGATAATTGCAATCTTCAACGGCAAAACGAAAATAGTTTTCTAAAATTTTTAAATATTCCCATTTTAAATCTCTACAACTACATAAATTGCAGTATTCTCGTCAACTTTCTACACAACCTTCGCATTTTAAATTATTCAAATAAACTTTAGAGTCACAGTCATCATGTGCGCATAAAATATAAATATTTATTTTTTTTAACAATTCTAAAAGCAACGAACACTTGGCAACTTATATGAAAATCCACACAAAAATAATAATGGTAAATCCTGGTGTTGCTATAGTGAAATCCTAAGAGGACATTTATCTTATTATCTTAAACAATGTTGAGCATTAATGAAAACTCAACTGAACTACAGAAAAATTCCCAACATAACTGAAATAATGATAATAATGGAAATGGACTACAAGAAAGGATGTCCACAGCATAATGAAAAAAAAACATGCCAACTAACATACCAAAGCTAAATAATGGAATATTCTACAATTATTTTGTAGCTGGTGCAGAACAATGTTCGCGTATACAAATATACTAAGCAAAAAATAAATAAATAATAAAAACAAAATACATCTAAAAGCACGTTAGCGAAAACGTTCTGCAAAAATCCAAACAAAATATAGTGATAGATAAAATAGTAAATTTACAAACCAATTGAAAATTTTTTGCTTTATTTAAAGGGACTTGCATATTGTTCCTTCCCATGTTTCATTTTGGATTAAATGTACTCTAGTCTGTCTCTCTGTTTTTTATACAATTATTGTAATATTTTATAAATTAATATTTTATTTTTTTTTAAATCAAATCTTTCAGCAAGTTATCAAATCTACTTTTTCTGTCTGTACTAAACATAAAAATTTTAACATATTCTCCGATGAAACCTAAAGACCACCTATTTAATATGTGTTCATCAAATATTTTCTTAAAAACACACTGAAAGTGAGAGGTGGGTGAACTGGGCGATATTTAAAATTCACTGATGGTCGTGCCAGATCATCGAAAGACTTCAGCCAAATTTTTGTCAAATTTAGGATTATTTTTGACCAGATAGATGCTAAGTGTTGTGTTTTTCTTCCGACGGGGTTTGATGCAATTTGGAATGAATTTCCGTCATCCCACGTCAAATTTGGTTGATAAACAGACCGGTTTCGGCTATGTGCCATCTTCAGTGTTCTCTCAGTAACTTTACTTACTTATGAATTTAATTAAAATCACCCGTTCTCTAATGGTTTTCGTTATTAGGGCAGCTAAGATATGGATAAAATATTAGCTTCAGGGTTTGTTCGTATGTATGCTGGTGGGTTAGATAATGGTCGCCTTTTAAAACGGTTTTCAGAAATAAAACCGTAAGTAATTTCGTATTTCCGAGATAATTATTTATTGCAATTCGCTTTAAAATTTAATAAGATTATTTAAAGTGAGTATTCATAAATAGTTAAGTTATGTATAATTACTTTTTATTCTAATTATACTTTTATTTTTATTTATTTATTATTATTAGTATATCCAGCGGTAGACTTAATCGACCGCTTTCTAGGAATTATTATTTACATAAACACGAGTGCATACGATAAAATACAAAAACAAAAAACAATATAAATAAACAACTTAAAACTCTGTCGCATTTGTATGCAAAAACAAATTGGACAAACACACATGCGCACGTTGTTTATTTTTCAAGTTGAAGCTGATACCCAGCAAACATTTCCAATCGTGAAAGAGTCTACTGGGAATCTCATAAATAACGTTTTTGATCGTCGACGAGCGCATGTTTTAATCGTAGAAGTTTGCTTGTTACCTGTTACACGAACTGATTCTTCTGTGAGATTCTTCCATAACACAGCGAAAGACGCTTATATTAATCGTAGACGGAATCGTTTGAGATTTGTGTAGTTAAACGAAGTGTAACATTGTAGTTTTCGTACTCTTCAAATAATCATTAGAAGATTTTTTTCGCATATTAGACTTTTCAGGATTAAAAGACAAGCGTGTCAGAAAATGTGCAAACAAGTGATAAATCAAGATAAAAATATATGTTTTTGTTATTGTTACTCATCAGATGATTATCAGAAGATTTTTTTAGGAGTCGTATATTAAACACAATCGTCTAACAAACATCCTATACTAGCTGGGTGCATACATGAGCAATAAGTTTGTATGTGTTAGTAGCAACTTTAAACGTTTAAAGCTGCCTTAATATCGAACCGCGATTTGTATAAAATTAAACTTATGCACATCTACGTGAAATCCCGTTTAAAAACATATATGTAAATCTTTCCAAAATCGGTTCAGTATTACGGAAGTAAAAGTGATCTAAAAAAAACCTGTTGCCTATTAATAATATAGATTATTTGTCTATGAAATTGAATTCCTTACAGACAATTACTGATATTTATTTACACACTAAATAAATTACAAAAAAACACACAACAACAATTTGTTAAGATTTTAGAAAATTTATAATGACATTTTTTACTACATAAGGTTTCAATTGTAGCGGTAAGTAGATTTAAGTTTGAACCATTTTGTTTGTGTGTTTTTTTGCGGTTGAGCTATTCTATAAACATTCATTTCAAGTTAATTTTGAATTTTATATTGTTGATCTAATCAGCGTTCTTGTGCGGTTTCCTTACGTACCTATGAGAGTGGAGCCAATCTCATATGCCATGCAGTTAATATACAACATTAACTCAATTCGAAAGCTCCTACAAGTTGGACAATTGTTTTGCTAATTTATTCTCATGATTTTTTTTTAACTTTTTTATTTGATGGCTTAGAAATTAACTATTTTCATTTGTCTTATTGTATCATTAGCTTTATTATTTTCCTCCTCATTCTTTCAACAGTTTCCTAATACAATTGTCTGATTGTTCGCCTGTCCTCATTTTATATATTAGACCAACGAAAATATTTTCAAACTAATAAATATATTCCATAAAATATATGTTTACATTTATAGCCGCAACATGTTCCAGTGAACACAAAAACCTCGCGGGGCACATGAGCACTTTCACATTAATAAATAATAATTTTGCAAGTGCTTAATTTCGTGCAAAAAAAATTACAAATCTAAAAATTTAATTTTTTCGAAATTCTATAAAATTAAACAACTGAGTCAGGAGTCGCTATACAAAATCAAAAAATAACAAAAACCATTTAAACTCGCAAAAAGGTAAAATATCATTAAAACAAGTGTATGTACTTAGAAAATTTTTAAATTTTTTAAACGGTTGGTATTTTATTTTTTAACAACAACTTATGAATTAAGCCACTGCATTGGGCAGCTACAACGACGTCTATCACCTAAAATAGTGCAACAATTTAAAACACAATAGCTTCCGGTTATGTCTTTTTTCTTTCCTCTACAATGTATGAAGGCATTTGTAATTTTTGTTAAGATCCTTTTAAGCTTCTTAATTCACACCTATTTACACACACACATACACACATATACGTATACAGACATCAAAATCTTTTTATGGCCACAATTGTATTTCGTTTACACATACTTTCTTGTACGTAAGCAAATATGAATGTACATATGTATATGTTGCCAAATATATGTAATTGAGTTTGTATATGTGTATGCATGTGTACATGTGTGTATGTCCGTTTGAAAGTTTTGCATTTGTAATCTTGTATCTACATGATTTTTCGGACTACAAAAGTGTAGTGTAAACACAGTTAAAATTAAACTTTTCATGTAGTTTTGTTTTAATTGATTAAATTTATTGTTTGTTTTTGCGTGTGTGTGTGTGTATGCTTATTCAGATTACATTTGTAGAAGTTAAATTGTTGAAACAATATTGGTTTTAAAGTTTTCCTCTTATAAAGTATTGGGCATACAATTGGGTGTTACGTATTTTTTTTAGAGAGATTGTTGATGAAGATTAAGAAAAAAAAGATGGTGTAGAAATATTTAAAAGCTAAAATCCAAGTGAACAAGTTTTGTGAAAAACTGTTCACAACGTTTTACGATTTAACTTTTTTCAATTTAAGATAAGTGCCCAAGGGATTAATATTATATGAATATTAGCCGAAGTGTAATACAGTGGTCGAAACACAAGAAAAAAAAGATGATACTCGTTTAATTTTTCTAGATTTGCCTTTTGCTTCCGAAAACTCTAATATGGTATTTACACCAGACCAAAATCTAGTACTTACGAGATTTTGAGCAAATCTTGTTGATTTCCCATATAAAACAAACTAGATTTTGGCGAAATATACACAAAATTTGGTAGTATTCAGTGATGCAACTGTGTTTTTTGTGTGGATTTAGACACTTGAAAATAAAAATGCCAATCAACTGTTTTTTGGTATGGATACGAAATCTTGAAAAACGTCATGAGTAACTCCGTGTAAACGATATAGATTATCTTGATATATTGATTTGCACTGTTAAGCAAATATTGTAGCTTCTTGGTGGGTGATTCTAAATGTTCTGTGGAAAGCATTTAAATAATGTGTATGGCAAAGCCCAGCTGGTAAGTAAGTGTTCTGTAAAATTTTATTCGATTTTATTTATTATACAGCTTGTTCCTATAGGAACTTTAATTTTCTATAGTCCACAATTTTCACGCAACCTGCAACTTCTTGACAAATGACAAGTAAAAACTATGACATTCATAAAAATGGAATGATATGAGCTTCAACAACGCATTGAAATTAGTCAAATTCACTAAAAAACTTGTGAAAATTTTGCGGTCACAGTTTGCAAATCTAAAACATTTGTGAGTGATCCCGAAGCTCCTCTTCGGCCACCAACTATAAAAGTGGTGGAAAATTTTAAGCTGTTTACACAAGTTAGTGATGTGAAGATTTGAAATCGTTTCTGCACGTCGCTCAAGAACAACTGAGAAAATTGCTGATCATACTGTTGAGGAAAAACCATGTTTGTCCATTTCTCATCGATCTTGAGAAACACAGTATTTTGCATAAATACTAGAGATGGGCACAGCGCACGTGATTATCGTGTATCATGCGTGATAACGCGTGATCGTCCATGACCGTGATTAGTTTTTATTTCAATCATGTGAGCGTGTATGAACGTGAGTAGAAAAAAATTGAGCGTGAGTAAACGTGCATGAGTAGATTTTTGGCGTGATTGTTTCGTGATCCTTTTTTTTTTGCTTTATTGTATTTTTTCATCTAATTTTCTAATTAATATTTGTACGTAACAATGCGTATTAACTAGATGACATTATTAGTACAGCAATTACAATAATACAAGTACAGGAAAAGTCACTCACGATCCCATCCATAATAACTTCTTAAGTCTTAAGATTTTCAAAGTTTTCTTACGCATATCGACAACACAAATGACGATACCACGTTCTATTGCGTGAAAATTTTCCTGGCCGTTTGATTTCTTCAAGAGGCGAACACAATTGGTAACCGAGAATTTTTTATTTTGGACTACGTAAAAATAAGGTCGGTGTCTCAAATATGGAAAACGTAAAGCTACAGCTGCACGTGTGCGAATTGGTGATGAAAATTTTCAAGGAAAGAATATGGTCCTGCAAGCGTAGCCGTGTCGTCTAGTTGGCTAGTATTTTATATATTATAATACCCCCTCCTTTTTACATCCAAATAAACATCCCATGATTTCGCTTAAAAGTACGCGTTTTTTTTAAATGTCAAAATGAAAGATCTTATTAGAAGACCCAAGTAATTTTTCGTTTTCAGTTTTCCTGTGCACGATTACAAAAAACAGTTACTGTGTTGTAGCATTTCGCCGTGGATTTTAACTAACCGATGATCCTTGCTCTGTAGATGGAAAAACCGAAGCTGAAGAGTGCCGGTTTGTAAGTAAAATTATTCTCTTTTTTTTAATTTCAATGTTTTCGAGAAGATTTTTAAAAATTTGTTTTTTAAAGCATTTTTTTAAGTATATTTTTGAATATTTAAATTTCTTTTTAAAACTTTGATATCTTAAAATCTTAAGTTAAATGCAAAATTTAGCGTGTGCTGTCTTAGCAAAAAATACAGAAATATTCAAAAAACTACGAAAATATATAATTTTCAGAAATATTTTCCAAAATATTTTCCAAAATATTTTGTAAGTCTCCAGTAAACAGACTGATTTTTAATTTGAGGCGGTTGAGAAAAAAGCTTTTATACCTTCATGCAATGCGAAATTTATTTATTTTAACTGCCGTGTTCATAAAAAAATAATTTGGGTATGAAATCTATTTTAAAGAAAATTTTTATGAAAAATTTATCTTAAAATATATTTCAAATATAAATTATTTTTTATGAATACGGGCTTAAAGTATTTACATAAATTAAACACGTAAAAAATTTACATATTGCACTGGTTCGTCTAAAGAGAGTCAACTCAAAAAAACCTTTTCGTTTAGACCAATTTCATTCAAATCAAATATAAATAACTTAAATTTGTTTGCCGTAATCATACATTATAGCAGGTTATATAATGTAGTAGGTGTCCTGCAATAATCAAGAAGCTTCACTGCACGCACAACACACTGTTCTCAAGGAATCAATTATTCAGAGTGTATAAACATGGTTATTTGTGTAATTATATTCCAACTTTAAAATTATATCACTCTCGAAATTCGTACTAAAACACACCACTACCATGCAAATCACAAAAAACAAAAGATGTATTACAAAAAAAAACTAAATATGAAAATATAAAACATGCAACTGCAATTACAAAACTAAACAGTAAAAGTGGTTTGTAAAGGCAAGCCACTTTGTAATTTTTGGAAAATATTCGGGCAACGAGAGCAATAAAAAAATAGCAAAAATAAAATTAAAAAACACCGAAAAATATCCATTTATGTATGTATAGAGAGAGTGCTTGTAATTTAAAGTCATTGGTTTTTGCGGTGATTGTATGTATCAAATTTTACATGGCGTTACTCTAAATACGAACAGCACTAAACAATCGTAACAACATGACAAAAAGGCAACACAAATTGGCAACCGAATGTGCGAGTGTGTGGCAGTGGTTGTTGGTCATTGCATTCAGCCATCGTTATTGTTGTTGTTGTTTTTGTTGTGTTTACTAGTCACAGTTTGGTAATGACACATACTTCTACACAAAAATATTGGGGTGTATGTTGTAATGTTGTTGCTGTTTGTTTTTTTTTTTCTCCCAGTTCTTTATTTGGTTTACAACTATGGCGCCAATATTTGGAATAGCTACGCTTTTAAATTTTCGCTCACATAAACGCCAACACTGTCTGGCATTCGCTTACAAACGTTAATTTTTATTTACTACAAACCGAACGACAGACAGACAGATAGTCAAAAGGACACAAAAACTACAGATTCATATAACGACAAACAAAACCATTCACAAACATTCGTGTGCACACATGCATTCTTTCCAATGACCAAATTTTGTTTACGACCGAATAGACGCACAAATGCGTTATTTTTAATTTTTTTTTTGTTGCAGGTTTTTATTTGCGAGCACATCAATATTACATTCGTTGTAATAATGGTTCTGCAGTTTTTACTACACCATTTCTTACAGATAAATGTTTCTTCATAAAAGTGCAAAAAATGATTAGTTACAAATCTCTTAGTTGGTGCAGCCTTGAAAATCGGTTATCGATAGAATAACTTTTGGTTTTGAAGTTGTGTTCTAGTTTGTAAAAATTTCGAAATTTTCTAACCAACAAACTAGATAAGATGTGTTAAAAATACGTTTCTCACAGTCACACCATGTAGTTATTTTTTAAATAGGTATAATGATTTTTTTGCTTGAACACCGAGTGATAAAAACCGAAATATTATATCGACATGATTCTTGATAATTCAATATCCATGCATTAATGTTGAAACAGAATAAGTTTGCTACTTCAGGAACAATCGCTGATGGCCCGTAATTCGGCGTAATCGGCGGCAGTAACTTCAAATACTCTCTCAATATTGCTTGATTTTCTCTTCTTGGTATTTTTCGCATAAAACATGTATACGATTTCATGAAAAAGCATTAACATTGCTGGGAGCATGAGTGTCTAAAATTAAGGGTATAAGTAGATGCCAAGACAGATCAACAAGTAGCGATAGCACAGCTGATTAACCTGACTAGATGTCAATTGGTCAGTGTGTTCGAGTACCCAAAAGTTTTTACTAATTTTTAATGAATTTTACTGCATTTTACTAAATTGCGTTCGTTTACTTAAGTTACAGTAAATGAGAATACAAATTGAGAGCATAAAGTGACAGTTCATGGCTGAGAATTTACAAATTTTTACTGCAGAAATTTCTTATAGTAAAATTTAGTAAAAGCAAAAAAACAGATGAGTCAAAAGTAAACAAACAAAAGTAAGAAATTAAAAAGTATACAATTTTTGAAATAAATTATTAAAAAAAAGAAAAACAAACAAAATAATAAAATATAATTAGTGAACAATTATTTTTAATTATTTTCGTTAAACATCTGCATATATGCCTTGTAAATGGAAATAAATTTTGTAGAAACCATTAACAGCCATTTTCGTTGTTATTTTGTTATTTCGTTGGAGCTGTGAAAATGCTGAGTATATGGTTACTTTTAAGGTAGTCAATAGTAAAAACAAATTATAATATACTTTTGAATAAATTTAATCAGACACAAATTAGAAAAATGAAATGAAAATAAACACATGGAGACGATTATAGAAAATAATTTGTTTATATTTTCTTAAAATTTTCGTGTTATAATAAATATTACATCGAGTACCAAAAAGAAAAAGAGTTGAGTAGTCCAATATTTTAACACTATATTGATTTGCAAGCAGCTGTTTACTTATTTTACTAATTTTTCCGTTCGCGTACTTTTTTTGGGAAACAGCTTTTTTGAGAGTAATGTTTTCAGTTTACTCAGTAATTACTCATTTACTGCATTTTACTGCAAAAGTACTCGAACACAGCTTGTGGAAAATTAAATTTGTGTTGATAATATACTCATAACAACATTACTGGTGTTAAACTGACAAATGTTAGAGGTTCAACTGTGCTAACAGTGCTATCCGGCTTTGTACAAGTTTTTACAATTGGTCAGGCATTTTTGCCACAAATTCGTTTTGTTGTAGAATTGCTACTACCTGGTAGATCTGCCCTGATAGATTATAATTCACGACAGCATTCTCTAGCAAAATTTTATGTCAAACTGTATCGAAAACAAACGTCAGCCCCAGCTCGGTTTCCTCATTTATTCTGCATACGATGGCAAGAGATACAGAAATAATAAAACTAAATAAGCTCTCTATGTATTCTTAAAAAATGAAGTTTCACGGTGTAATCATTAAGAATTACAACTGAACAAATTTTGTTAACATTTTTGTAAATGGTGTAGTCGAATAACTTTGTATGTAATAGCGGTGTTAGTTGTTGTACATTTGCAAGGATTTTCTTGCAACCATTTACGCCTGCTCGTTAAAGTATCCAGCCACAATTCTCTAATATCCCAGGCTGCCGCTGTATGTACGTGGTTATTTTTCTATAGTCTTCAATTCCGGCAGTGACTTCCATTGTGCATACTAGTATATCTTTGAATTTATGTCTGTGAATCTTTTGTTAGTGTCTCTTTTACGTTTTAATAATTAAAGGTTCAATTTATAGTTGTGCAGTTGCTACTTTGAATAAAAAGTAACATACGATTTGTTATCAAAATTCTATGGACTTTTCATTGAAAGGATTTTGTTTAGAAACATTAATAAAAAAGCCAGAGTAAATAACCATTTCTGATATTTTCTTAATTTCTTTATTGCTTTCGAATAAATCTGCAGTTTTCTCAAATAAAAGAACAAGTCGACTAATCTAGATTTTGAGACTTTGAGTGAAGATAAAATACCAGCAATATAATAGTAAAAATGAAAAGAAATTTATCAAAAGTGATTGGAAAACCTTATAAAAAATATATTTTTGAAAATACACAAAACCTTTTGTTGGTCTCAAATCGTTTCTATCAAATTAAATTTATTCAAGTGCAATCAATTCAATTATTCAATTTTGACAAACAGATGATGCATCACAAATGTGTTGTTATAGAGTTGCATATATTTTAATTAATAAACTTTGGTTTCTATTCTAAAATCATTTTCCATCGCATAATTGCTTAATATAGATTTCGTAAGTACTTAACGAAACCAATTAATTTAAATTTTAAATGAGAATCCTCATTATTAATACCAGCGACATATTTGATAATCCTCTCATTACAATTAACACCCATTTTAAAGTAGTTAACAATTAATCCTCAAACACTGGCACCAATTAAAATCTCATTTTGAATTTAAGGGAAATAGCAACTAAGTTTGTTAAGCGCAAATATCCATGAACATCAATTGAACACTTTATTGAATCTATGTCATTTAGAACTCATACGCAAATAAATACCTCGACACGTTTACATGGCTTCAGATGGATGCTCTTAATATGAACTTATTTCCGGTCATTTGTATTTGTGTTACCAATTGAAGCTCTGCATGTGGTTTAATTGAAAAGTTAGAAGAACAACTCGTGTCACTATTTATTGTAGCTTATTCTATTGGCAGTTTACCTCAGTTTATATACTGTGCTTTGATTCTTTCACAGTTAGTTTTCTTTATTGTTCTTTATTGTTGTTTGAAACACTTAATTTTGGGATTAAAATTGACAAATATTTATCCCAATTTGAGGTCAACCGATGACAGGACATACGATCATTGGCAATTGCAATAGCTCGAAGTACCTTGAACAGCAAAAACAAATTGTCAATTTGGAATAATCCCTCAATTGAGCTGTTCGCTTAGGCAAAAATATCTTAATTTCATTTAATAAATTTGATGTACATTAATATACATAAATATAAATAAGTGTTTTAAAAAACGTGTAAAAACTAACTAATTTTTTTTTTAATATTTTAAAGAAATTTTTAGGCAACTTTGTGTTCTCTTTTTGAAGCGTTATAGAAGTTTCTAATTTTCAGCCCCATTCAAATTGGAGTAGCTGTTAAGAAAGCAGAGAAAGTAAACTGAGCGACTCTCGACAGTGCACACTCTTAACCCTTAAATGCCTGAATTTGAAATACGAATTGAACTGCGACAATAATTTTTGTTCTAGTATATTTTTCTGCTGAAAATTACAAGTTGGAGTTCCAATTGCTAAAAAAATATCCTGGAAAGTGCTAGGACAAAAAAAGGAAGACTGCCTGTGGACGGTCTTAGTGGCTTAGGCGAGTTTTTTTTTTCAGAAATAAATAATATATTATGCTTAATTGGAAGAGAATCAGTTTTATTTTCAACTTTTGATATAAAAATAAATTACATGGACTTTTAAATCGTATTCTTTAAAACAGTTTTTAGTCTTTGAAAAACTTACGTGGACGTTGCACTTAGAACATAACGTGTGTGTTTCGGATTTTTTTTACAAAGTTTCCAAATTTTTCTTAATATCATTGTGGAGTCTAATACTAGCCACAGGATGAATTGCTTCTTTATCAACAAGAGAGCTACCGGTTGGCTGTTCAGCAAATGACATATGACAAACCAAACGTTTTTCGATGAAAGCACAGAGTTCTTTTGCAATTTTCGAGCGATATTTTCGAAATAATCTTTTAAATCGACAATTCTTTAGTTGTTGTTCCAAAAGACAAGCTGTAATATCGATTACATTTTGTTCCGGTAAAAAACGTTACAACAAATTTTGTTCGATCGTTTACAGACGGTGTTGACAATAACTTCCATTGAAACAAAACTGTTGTTTGATTTACCTTTATAGCTACATATAATGAAAGTAAACTGTTTAAATACTCAACAAAAAAAAGTATTCAATTCAATTACTAAAACGTATTATTTTTCAATTTTCACTAAAATCTCAAGAAATTTTTTTCCATTTTGCATAAAAGTTCAGACTAGAATGATTCTTCCTGCCATAATATTTTATTCATCACATTTCAATCGGTATCGTTATTTAAAGGATTTTATATTAATTTCAACACTTAAAGTTGTAAACGTAAAGGAAAGCAATACCTGAGAGGGAAAACAATTAACTAAATTATTTTTTTATGAGCAGCTTAGCGATATTTTAAGCAGCATATAAAATATATTTAAACTCTTTTTGACCTTTGCATCGACACTACACCACAGCCATGAATGTATTGCATTATTTATCCTAAGAAAAATTCTTCGAGAACTTCCCAGCCATGGTAGAATAATACAGGTAGTGTCGAAGCTTTAACGGACTTTTTTTTGGGTTCGAGTCTGTCAAAATTTGTTTATGTATTACTATTAAAAAAGCACACTTTAACATTTGTTTCAAATGAAAATAAGAAAAGGAATAGAAACAAAATTATTTATAGAACAGCAAATGCAACCATTACGCCATTTTTCTTTTGTACTTTTTGACAGTCTCGAACCTAAAAGCAGTGTTGTTGCAGATTTAACACCACCTGTATTATTCCACCATGTTCCCAGCAAAGAATTGAAAATGACAAACAACATATTGTCTGCATTACATTCCAGTAGTTATACAACCACATACTGCTAAATAAACAAATAAATTTTTCTCTGAGTGCTGCAGTTGTTGTTAGTCGTTGTTCAACCCCTGGCGAGAGCAAGTGTTTTTTTTTTTTGTCAATTGTGATTGGGTTAGTGAAAACAAGTTTTTAGCGCGCAATAAAATATTTGTGCATTAGACTACAGAATACTTGGCATGAAACACAATAATTCCTGACAGCAAACGTTAAATTTTTTAGTATTTTAAATTTTTAATCGCACTATTTTCCATAACTAATATTTTGTACATATGTATGTGCGAGTATGTAATAAAATATTGACAGTTTTGTTAAAAACAAATTGAAATTGATTATTGAAATTTTTATTGTGATTTGTGTATTCAATGACTTCTAAGTAGTATGTACATTTTGAAGTCGTTATTTGTAATTCGAGGTGGTAAACACTTGCCTCCAATAACATCGCCTAGCAGTGACAACAAAAGTTAGCATATATTCGAACAAATTGCTTATTATTTCCAAATAATTTTCAAAATCGTTGGAATGAAAATTATTACAGGATTAAAGAAATAAGCCAAAGCTTGACATGTGTTTAGTTTCGTACTTATTCATACATTTTAAGTTTTGGCTTATATCTGGCACTGAGCTCGAATTTAGAGCAGTGATGCGCAAAATTTAAACTGTGATTGTGTTGTTGCTTATTAGTATTAGTGACAAAAACACAAAGTCAAGCGTTTGAAATGTGATGCCGCATTATATTTCGTTATGTAATACTTTAAGCCTTCAAACTAAAACAAACGCTTCTTTCTTATCATAAAAATTACAATTTGTTATATTCCATTTTTGCCTATAAATAAGAATTACTTTTGAGTTTTACTTTATGATCGTAAAGTAAGGACCAGATTTTGTATATACGATTTTCCCGTTCTGTCATTTGTGTGATAAATTTTGTTTTGAAACGCATTTGAGTTATTTTTCATACAAATATGAAACTATTAAATTTTAATTATTAATAATTATAAATGTTATGATTATAATGCTCAATTTAAAATATTTTATAACATAAAAGGAATTATATGATACCAAATGGATTGTTTATAATAAAATATTTTTCGCATATCATCAATTTAAAATCTAGCGTATCATTTTAAATTGATGATTTGCTGGATAACTATTAATAAAAAAATATATTTATTAATATAAAAAATGTATAAGCATCCGCCGCGTTTGCAGTCGCTTTCTCGTCGACGACTAAATGATGAGCATATGAATCTGTGTGAAGTAATGTGTGTGAGGTAATTTCCACAATTGTGGTATGGGCTGCTCATCAATGATTTAGAGCTTTAGTATCTCTAAAACTTATAGAGGAGTTCTGTGAAAAATATTTTTTCGGTTATGAGTTAAGTTTTATTTAATTTTTCAGAGAGAGGATATTGTGTTTATTTCCTGTTGATTAAAAAATTACATAGATACACAATAGCGCCGTCTTGTGGCGTTAAATTTGATATGTGGCTCAGCATATACTTAAACCAATTGGGGTTATCGTGGACACATGGCAAGCTAAAAATCGATTTGGCAGCACTTTTAACAGTAGGGCCGAAAAGTTATACAGTGCAATAACACCAAAATATTTTACGCGATTTTGATATAACACGATTCTCCAATAGGAACAGATAAATTTATTTGAACGAAATTTTGCAGTCACATATCAAAAACTTCGTAGTGTATCTCTCTGATAATGTTAGAATTCGCCAAGTAAAGACTACTTTTTTCTTTGTAGAAAAATAGCCTTTCAGTTCTTCGTGTACTCGTAAGTATTAATGAAGCTAATATTGGACTACGTAGTCCATTGTAGCTGAAATGGACTAGTTATAATATGGTTCATAATCAGCTTGAGAAAACACAAACAATAACAGCAACTAATAAATGTATTGATAAAATCCAAAAAATAAGCAGAGGCCCTTAATTAATAACGAACTAAGTTCCTCATTTAAATTGCTATCACACACAAATAAAAAAAGAAACACATACTTACGACAGGAAATGAACAGCCGATTATGTGCATGATAATCGCGCTCTTTACTACTCTGCCATACGGAGAAATTCACTTATCTATTTGCTAGTAAGTAGTTATATAACTACTATTCAGTAATGAAGACGGCATGTAGTTTATGTGGAAAAGCTAGTTGATTTTAATATACGGGTCATAGCCCAATTTTTTTCCTTTGTATAATTTTAAAAACATCATTTGGGGCATTATTTAATTCTGAAAATCGCTCGATTTATATTGTCTCAAGTTACAGAGCGATTCCGATTCTAACACATAATCCGTTTTAAGCGAAACTGTGTATACATTGCGAGCCTTTGCTGAAATAAAGTCGTGGCTCAAAACACCAGTTTTATAGAAAACGAATATGAAGTTTTCAATTTAATCACAACTTAATGGCAAAATAAAATAAATTTCTCCACTCAAGAAGCAAGAACTTTAAAATTTTACACAATATGAACAACGAATAACTTTGCATTATTAACTAACAAATCTTACTTTTTTAATTATGAGCTTTTTACTGCAAAGACACGATTTGCGGACTACTTTAGTAATTCATAAAAAAAATCGTTAATTTATTTAAAAAATTAAAATGTACACGTAAAAAAGCCAAAAGAATATCATTGAGGGATTTGTAATGAAGTTCATTTCGATTAATGATGGGTTCATTTGCCTTTGGTTTTTGCATTCCAGACTTTCTCATTGAAATTTCCAGTTGTTGTTTAAAAATAAAAGATATAAAATAATTGTTTCAAAAAAGTTCCAATAAAATGCTTACGACATTCAAATGAGGGGAATGTGTTGATTTCTTATCTGTCTAAAGAAATTGATTTTTTGTCTTTCAGCTGATAAATTCATCAAATGGTCGTCCATAAACTTAAATTCAGAAGAATTTAAGCGTTCCAAAGCAAAATCATTTAAAGGAATTCGATTAAACAAATGATCGGGCACATCATCTTCAATTGTCTTCTCGGGACAAACGTTGCCATATGGAGCGGCATAATCACGTTTATATGATGTTGTCAAGGGAACTTCGATTGGTTTTTTAATATTTATGCGATCGAAGCGAAAGCTTAAGACTAAAGCTATTTAATCGAATGCATTGATTTGTATTAGAAACTTACTTTTGAAAATTTATCTTCTTGTTAATAGAACGCTTATGAATTTTCCTCTCTGCAATGCCCATTTCAAGCATTTCATGTGTTGCAGATTGGGGAGTGCTTTTTCCGATTTCCGTATAAAACCAATTGGCTCGTTGTGATGGTTTGAACATTATTTCAATGTTTTTCAATAAACTAGCACTTAAATATTTCTTTTAATTATTATTTTTTGTATATAAATAAACTTATGTTGTCATATTGATTTAATTTAAAAAAAAAAGTTGCCAAGCTTATACAAATTTAGTAACGTAAGCTAAGTACACATTAAAGCCCTGCAGAAGCATTCTTAAACATTCGCTCAAACATGTGCATCGAATACTTTCGCCACATTAATGTTGCAACGAAAATATACTGAAAAGCACACTTTGAAAATATTTTATTTTTTAGTTGTGAATTGTGCAGAAGCTCATCTGTGATCTACATGTTGAAATGAAATTTTATTTCGCTAGTGATTTTCTGTAAATATGCAACGCAACATTAATGTTGCGGAAGTGTTCCGAACAAACCAAATGTTTAAAAAGCATGTTTAAATATGCTTATGCAAGGGTTTAGTACACATTAGAGAACTACGTGATCAAGATTTATACATGAACTTGATCAAATATTCACTATAAGATGTCTATATTCGAACACAATGTAGCTTTCCGAAACATGCTTGATTAAACTATCCCTAAGCAAGAGTTTGTTCATACCATCAACGCATGGACTCCGTCCGTTAATATCTGAATTCTTATATTAATTTGTTTCTTGAAATAAAAAAGAAAAAAACAATTTTTTGTTATCTTAATAAAAAAAATTATTTTATATTTGTATTTGAATTTTCGAAAATGTCATCGTGTTTGTATTCAACTGAGTTCATGCTCATAAGCATACGAGCTCGTTCGTGTTCATGTACATGGTCACAGTTGCTCGCTGGTGTTTATAGTTCGTGCATGTTTACTCATCGTTGCTTCAATACAATGAACATAGTCGAGTACAATATATAGAAAAAAGCCCATCATATTCAAACATGCTTTTTCTTTTGTTCATGCAGCCCTCTAGTACATATAAGGAAAAAGTTAAAAGAACATGTTGAAGCAACCTAAGAACAAAATAACATATCGAGAGCAATGAGATATCGATCGATATCGTAAGACAAACACTGTAGCGAAACAATGATAAGATTTTTTTCAGTTATTTTTATTTCTTTGCACTCATATTTAAAATAAAATGTATAGAAATAAAACATTAGATTTTTACAAGATTTTTTTTAATTCATTTATTGAAAAAAGATTATTTTAACATATTTTTTTTGTGGAATAAATATATTTTTGGTTTTCAAGCTATTAAGAAAAATTAAAAGTTCTAAAATAAAAAAAAATTAACTTTATTTTTATATTTTCATTTTTTTTTTATTTATCAAACATAAAAATATTGATTTAACTGAAAAAATGTATGTTACACAATTTGTTTTTAAGCTAGTTTTAAAACTGAACAATAGGAATAACGAAAAAAAATAATAATATTTTTATAAAATTTATTTGTTACATAATAATTTTAATTATTTCGTGCCTAGTTTTGTGTATTATTAATTTGTTAATGAGTTCTTTTCTTATATATATATATTGTATATATTTCAAATTGTTTCTTTATTTGAAATATTTGCAAGGCTAAAAAATAATTTCAATTATGGCGGAAAAAAAGAATTTTATATTAATATTCTTTTTACTAATTTTGTGAAATTTGTTTTTATTTAATTAAAATTTGAAAAAAATACTTAAAGTATTTTTGCTATCAAAAATCTTACTGTTTGAAAAAAAAAGATCATTTCATTTGAATTTATCTTTAAGTTGTAATTTTAGGCTAAATTCTTTGTTTATTAATTTATTTATATATTTATTATAATTATTTTTTTGAGGACATTTTGCTTTATATTTCAAATATTTTTAATAAGTTCATTTCGTTTTCTTAGTTTTTTTTTTAATTTTAATGTCTTAATATTTTTTTGTTCAAGTTATTTAATTATATTTTTTCTCTCTTGTTGCAAAAATTTGTTGACTATTTTTTATATTAATATTAAAGGATTTTTTTTAATTTTCAATTTAATTTCAGTTTGATCATATTTATATTTTTCTTTTATATATGTATATATTAAATTTTGTTATTTATAGCATTTAATATAGATAATTATTACTATTAATATAACATTGTTTAAATTTTTTTTAGTTTTTGTAAAAAAAAATAATTTTATTTAAGCTTCTTACAAATGTTCTTAAACTTTTGAGTTTGTTGGAGAATATAATATTTTTTGTTTTCGTTTAATATTACTGGTTTGTCAAGCTGTAATCGGGCTTTTAAATACTTCAGGAAAAAAACTAAAGCAAACGAAACACAAATATTTTTTTTTAACGCCGCTTAAATTGATTCCTGTAGCAAATTTTTGTTAGAAAATTTAAAAGAAAAATAACAAAGTTAACAAAATGAGTAAAATAGGAAGGCACTTTTTTAAAAAAATTCTAATTTTGGTGACTACTTAACATAAAAATGTCGGCTTTAAAAAACTTTTTACGAGCTAACAACTTGAAAAAACACAACTTTTTTAAACTATAATTTAAGGGATAACTTATCTGACCTTTTTGTTTAATATACTCGCACATATACAGTGTGGCCCAAAACTAGCGAAGAGGTTTGAATTTCTTTTAACATTTTTACTAATTTGTTTTTTCTTTATTTTCAGTAAAGAAGACTTTGGGAATTTAAAATGGAACAGTACACAACTGAGCAACGTGCCCAAATCGCTGAACCTTATTTCTCAAAACAACGGTCCATTGTTTTGACTCAGCGTGCATATCGTCGTTATTTTAATGTGCGGTTTGGACCCTCAGAGTCAACAATAAACCGCCTGGCTGTAAATCTTCAACAGCAAGGAGCAGTAAGGAACCTTCCTACTACGGATGTCAATATTGAACGAATACAGAGGAGTATTCGGGAAGATGAAGAAACATTAAGCAGGAGAAGTTCGACACAACGAGGGTCTCTGCAGAGAATTTCACAAAAAATACGAATGTTTCTATACAAAATCCAGCTCGTCCCTGAATTTAAACCGACAGATTACCAGCAATGACGTGATTATACAATTTCTTTCCCGCAAAGAGGAGAACACAATCATAATATAATTCATAATCTAATTAGGAGCAACGAAGCCCATTTAATGGGTTCGTTAAGAGACAAAGCTGCAGGATATGGGCTACGGAAAATCCAAAAGTAGTTCAACAGCGCCAATTACACCCACTTAAATGAATTGTTTGGTGCGGTGTTTCGACGGAAAGAATAATTAGGACATATTTTTTGGAAAAAGAGAACGGTGTCGCCATTTTCATCACTGGTGTTCGATAATAGACAATAATTGAACAAATTTTAAGGCCGGTCGTGGAAAACTATTCGAACACTGCGAGGGATTCAATGGCTCTTTTAGGCGACATCTTTGGTGATTGAATTATTTCGCAATTCGAGTTGTCTTCCGCTTTCAGTGGACTTAACCGCTCCAGACTATTTCCATTCAGGTCCTACATTAATAAGCCTAGATTCAGCAATTAAAAAACAATATACGCGTTAAATTCAACAACATAACACCTAAAGCTTGGCGAAAGGATATGAAAAATGTTTTGGAACGAGCACGAATATGCGAGATATAATTTTTCATAATTAAATTGAATTTTTCAAATCTATTAATATATTGTATTAAAAAAAATTATATTTATGTCTTGAACTCAAAACCCTTCAGCAATTTTGGGCCACCCTATATTAGACATATTTCATCGAACTGGAGATCTCTTTTTTTATAAAATCTTTAAATTTATTAATGCCAATATTTCTTGTATTTAATTCCAAGGGCCCTAACAAGCTTTACAATATTTAAAACAAAATTTGGTTCTTTTTTTACTCAAATATACGATTAAAAAAGATTCAATTCACAACCTATTATATGAGTTGTACTGAAGTTGATGGTAATTTCTATATAAAAATTTGTCTCGGTTCACACTATGAAAGTTTTCTTTCAGCAAGTCTTAGGTTGTGGGTGAGAGAGGAGAGAAGATTGGGAAGGTTTACACTCTTTCATGTTCTTTGAAATTCTCGTATGTTTTGTAATTCGTAACTGTCGAACTGAAGTTGTCTGTTACTTTATTTTAGATCTTCTTTTAATTTTATTTTCTTTCATGGTGGCGACAGCAAAAATTTGTATACAAAAAAAAGAGAATGTGAATTTCATTACAAAAAAATTTTAATGTATAGACATTAATGAAAGTTTAAAAAAGATATAGAAAAAATTTCAGAAAGAAAACTTTCATATGTGAGCCGAGACTTTGCTTAGAAGCCAACAACATTTTTGCAACTTACAAGTCATACAATAGCTTATGAATTGCACATAAAATATATATTTTTAAAATAATATTTAAAATAAGGCTTGTTTTTTGTGTAAAAATTTTTAAAAACAAATTGAAGTTATTACATCAGTCAGAAGGTATAAGTACATATATATATTTTACCATCTCTCTTGCGTTCATAAAAGTTTTGCAGTAATTAAACACTTTATTTAAAAATTATAATATTCTCAAACAAGCCTTAGAAAGTTCATAATTTACATAATTTATTTTCTATTAAGATTTTCTTAAAGTATTTAGTCAATTTTCTTTTTTTTTAATTTTAATATTTTCTTACTATATTTTACAAAATATTACAGTAGATGCGTAGAGTGGAAGTGGAAATAAAATTTATATTTTAAGTTTTAAAGCAGTTGCTATAGTTTAACAAAATGTTGAATATAAAATAATTAATATTTTTTAATGTTATTAAATTTTGTTTTTCAAATTTCAAACTTGTCATGTTTGATCGCTTTGAATACAGAACACGTTGTTGAAATATTGAAAAGATGTCTGCGAAAACGTGTTGAATTTTGCCAGCGGTTGGAATTGTAAAAGACTGCTTGCCAGGATAAAATCAGATCAATTGATTTAATAACTGTTTCTTTTCTTTTGTGGTGAAAGTAGTCTTGTTAGTGTACGATCATAAATGAATGGCATTTAATATGATGCATTATTTAAATATATATATATATATATATATATAACTACAAAGTGAATTATATAAAATAAGCATGAGTAGTCATTGCTGTGAATCATGGTCGTTTTAAATTGAATAAATAGTCTGTATGTCTCCTAGATTTCAGTACATGTAAAGGTGATCAAATTGCGTAAATAGTGCCTTTATATAAATATAATGATCAAGTTATGAGCACAGAAAGGTTATTGCGAAAAGCGTATACCAACCTGACAATTATACAGTGTGGCCCAAAATTAACGAAGTGGTTTGATTTGCTTATAACTTTTTTATTATAATTTTTTTTTCTTTTCTTTTCAGTATTTTGTAAAGAAGACTTGGGGAATTCAAAATGGAGCAGTACTCAATTGAACAAAGTGCCCAAACTGCAAGGGACACAAGGGCTCTATTACGAGACATCTTTGGTGAATGAATTATTTCGCGTACAAATGATTTTCATTGGCCTCCGCGTTCACCGGATTTAACCGCTCCAGACTGTTTTCTTTGGGGTTATTTGAAAGAAGAAGTCTACATTAATAAGCCCAGAACCATCCAGCAATTAAAAAGCAATATAAGCGACGAAATAAACAACATAACACCTGAAGTTTTGCGAAAGGTGATGGAAAATGTGTTAGAAAGAGCGCGAATATGCGAAGCAGCAAATGGCCACCACTTGCGAGATATTATTTTTCATAACTAAACTTAAAATATTCCCCATTTATATTCTGTATAAAAAAAAATTTTATAATTATGTCTTGAATAAAAAAGTTATAAGCAATTCAATCCCCTTCGTTCATTTTGGGCCACCCTGTACTACTGCATATTTTCGGATAATGGCAAGAGATTAATTCGTTATCGCTTGGTTTGAAAATTTTTTTGGTGAAGTATAATGACACCTGTTGTATCGCAGCGAAGATAATATTGTCATCGGAATGTCACATAATATTCGCTATAATTTCTGAAGACTTCTAGAGACCGGTTGAAGGGATTTCTCAAAATGCTTGTGCCACCCGTAGATGACATGTTTTTTACATCTGACTTGTCAAATTGCACACTTTAAAATACGTATATTTCGTGTGGTACCATTAAAACTCATATGCAAAGTCATCTAACAAAATTTCAATTGGAGCGCATTTTATTTTGATCTGACAAACTTTCTGACATCAGCTGTTTTATTGTGATAAAAATTATTACCAGAAATGTATGCCCTGAAATAATACTGAACACTGCAATTTTTTGTTTTTCTTTTTAAATACATTTTACGAAAAAACACTATCAACAACAACAATTCTAATAAATTTTGCGCTCAGTTATGCTGTTGCAAATGAACATGGTCAATGTCAGACGTAATTGTTCATAAACATTTGTGAGCTAATATGATAAATCTTCTGTAAAGTAACAATTTTGACAGACATGTACAACTACATATGAGTCATAAAGGCGACAGGGCAAACGTAAAAACATGTCGTCTACGGATGGCTTTAGCACCACCGACATTATCTGCCAGTCCTACGATTTCGTACGTATTCGTTCTTTCGTACAATTACATTTAAAACGTAAACAAAATTTTAGTATTTGTTTATGTTTTAAATGTGATTGTACTAAAGAACGAATAGATGTGATATCGTGGGAGTAAAATTCAATACAATTGGAATTATGTATTATTACAAACCCAGCATATTTTTATGAAATAGATACATAATTTTCACTACTTCTACTTTGACGTTTAAACTCGTTCCTTTAACATGATACTATTGGAGTACTTACTCTGCCCACCTTGGTGGGTGAGTATTGAACTTGTGCTTTTGAAAGAGTTGGTGTGTTTTATGTGAAGTGGTTTACTCACTGATCTATTGCACAACTACTTGTTGTCCCGCATACATAGACAATTAAAAATAACATATTCCTTTCCCAGGGATTGGAACGCTGAATATCTGTATGATAAGCGCTAACTCTACAACTCTGCCACTTAGAGAATAATTCACTTGCTTATATTCTGTTAAGTTATTATATAACTACTGTAGAGTAATTAAGACGGTTTGTATGGAAAATTATTTTGGTCTTAATAGAAGTCTTTAAAAAGTTGTTGATGGGAAGCATTTCATTTAGTGAATACATTAGTATGATTAGGTACAAATCCTTCAATAAATTATTGTTTCAAAGGATACAGTCCATGAATCAGTGATGCCAAGAGTAGGGAATTTTCCCTTTTTGAAGGGAATTCATTTCAAAATTTCAAGGGAAGGGAAAAATGGACAGATTTCTCATTTTAAGGAAAATGTAGGGAATTTTTAAAGTATTTCTTTTCTTCCCTTTATATTGCGGTGTAATTGCGTTAAACACCCCACAAAAGTAATAATACATATAAAAATTTAAATTCCATATTTTGTTACAGACAGACAATATTTTTTGGTAAATAATATATAGAAATAATGAAAGGCAAATAAATGTACGCTTTTCTTGGGAATAGAATTTGTATGAAAAATAAAAACAAATATAAAAATTTTGTAACTTTGTGTTTTTGGGTTGATATAAAAAATTAAAAATTTTTAAAAATATATATTAACCTATTTTAAATATTCAAATGCGCTCTTATAAACAAAGAAATAACTTTCATTTTTTTCATTCCGGGTCACATTTTTTTTAACTTGAATGCAATTTTATAAATTATTCAGAACTAAGATTTTGATTACTTTCTATAATCTTCACGTCCTTTTTTTAAAAACTTAAGAAGTCTAGATTAGCAATGAATGCGAAAAATTATAAAAAAATGGTACAACAGCTCTTAAGTTAGTCAAAAGACTTCCCTTGAAAATTAAAGAATTTTTAAAGAAATGTAATTAGTGCAGTAATTTGAGAACTATGATTGCACAAAGACAGATATTGGAGGTTGTTAAAAATACAAATTTATGATATTTTTTATTATTATTTAATTGTACAAAATTTTAAAACCCAAAATAAAATGTTATTTTTTCATAAAATCAATGAATTTTTAGAGTAGGGACAAGTGTAGGGAAAAAGGGGGATTTTTTTCGAGACATGTGGGGATTTTGTTAAATTTTCGCTGGCATCACTGCCGTGAATAGTACGATGTTGCAGTTCGTACATTTTGCACCAAGTATTTAAAAAAACGTTTTTTTTAGAATTGTCTTCTATTTTTGCACGTACAAAAAATCAAGCAGCAACACAAATAAAAATTTGTTAATTTAAGTTAAATTTAAGCTAAAAACTAAAACATAAAACGAATGTATTTCTGAAAGAGATTTCATGTAATTATTGCTAAATATTTGTTTATGTCAAAAAAATTTTTTTTAAGTTCCATTTCGAAAAATTTATATACAACAAGATGTGGCCTTTCCTATTAAATAATTTGAGTTCTGGTTAAGTTATTAAGTAAAGGACAGACTTAAAAATTAATTTTTTTATACGTTTAAGAATACGGAATATATTCTTTAAATTTTGTTTTTTCCTTTGCGTTCTTAGTAATTAATGTATTTAAATTTACTTTATTAAGTTTTAATAATATGTAACTATATTAAAATATTAAAGCTGACACTTAACCAATTTGCCTTCAACTGTATGTCAAATTGGATTTTCTATTTTATTATTTTTTTTTATAAATTTATGCAAAAATTTAAAAAAAATTGACCAAAAATTTAACCGGAAAAATGGTTAAAAGGTCATTAAGTTTTAAAAAATATTCAACTTTAATAGAAAACTAAATTATTTTAAAGTAGTTTTATTTCTTTAATTTAGTTAATGTTCCATATTTAATCTTTTACAATTAAAATGTTACCATTTCAATTAGTTTTTGTTATTTTAATATATTTAGCTAAAATTTAAGACACATTAGGCTTGTTAGCATTATCTTTTTGGTAATAAAATTCAAAAACAATCAACGTTTAAAAAAATAGTATCAAAAAATAAATTAAATTAAAAAAACAATAATAAAAATAATAAAGTAAATCTTGCAGCGTTATGTTTTTTTTGTCTATAAGTGGTATTTCATGTGGATGTTAATTTTTATTATTTATAAACTATAACATGATTCTAGTATTTTTCTTTAAGTTTTCTTAATAAATTTTTAAAACACTCTTTTCTTTTTTCTTTTGCTATATTTGCAAGAAAACCGAATTAAAATTTAAGTTTTTACAAAAATGTTGTCAAAATGATTCAACTCAATTGTTTAATAATGCTGAATTTTTTGGCACTTTAAAAATGCGATTTGATTTACGAACAAAAACAACGATATTTTGTTTAAATGTTCCAGTTATGATTAACTTTAATTAAGTTTTAATGATTGTTTTCACATATTAATAAGAAAATTTGTTTAACTAACTAAAATTTTAAATAACTGTTCCGACAGGAATAGGCATCCCATTCCGTCCAACTTATAAAAGTCAGGCTTCGTCTATAGCTGGTTAAGTCAAAAGACAAGGGAGAAATAGAAGAAATAAACAGGATATGTGAGAGTAGATGGATCAGGGAAATCGAGTTATTTATCCAACTTGCCAGTGAGCCGATAAAAAAGTTCTTCTATGTAATACATTATCAGTTTCATATTGAAACGTGACGTAGAAAGTCTGCCCAGAAAGATCAACAATAACAGATGCCCTCGCAATGAATAATAATAATCAGCTGTCGATGTAAGTCTTAGACCCTTATTATTAGTTGCATTCGGAGTTCGATCTTCGCTGCCTATCGAACATCGGGTATCGAATATCAAATTCGTATTATGAGCTGGCAGCACTGTCGAAATGTCGTTGTACAACTAATTTTCAATCGAACACAATTTTGCATTCGATGCTGTATGGAAGTTTGTAAAACTTATTGGAAATGTACATATAATGCTTATGTGTAAATTTTTGTTTTGTTTTTTTTCAACTACCAGTTGTGAAATATTTTATTTTAATTTCATGCAGGTCCAAGGTTTTAAGTACAAAACAGCACTGCGAAATTATCGTTTTGCTAATGGAGCGAAAGCCTGTGTTGGCAAAATGAATTTGCACAAAATTATGCAGGACCTAAATCGTCCGACGAATCACCGAACAATAATTTCGTCATGGTTATGTTAATTAATGAGTTCAATTTTTTCTTTTATAAATTTCCAAACAGTGCCAGCTGATAAATATGCGTTATTTTGAACAATTTAATTGAGTGAAATTCACAATAGCGCTATTTTCATCGAATATGCTCCATAATACCGAATAAAAATTCTTTGGGTCACTTAATTCGACCACAATCGAAAGTTTCTTATAATACGTACCATTCATTCTTTTTCTCTATGAACGTTTCTCCTATCACTGAATTTTCAAGTCAATACATATATGAGTATATGTATACGTATACCTATACATATGTTTGTATATTATTAAAGAAACAACTATAAGCGTCTTATCGCACCACCTATATAATATTATGTTATTTCTCTTACTCGTTCCCCCACTCATTCCGCTTTCTATTACTAAATCTCTCTCTTTCTCTCTACCTCTTTCTGCCTATCCCTTTCACTCTTATAAAACAGTAGTTTCTTACCTGAACTATATTTCATTTCAATTAGAATATCAAAATATATTAACCGAAATACGAAATACGAGTCTCTATAAAACAAAAAGTTGTAAACTGAAAAGAAAAGATGTAGCAGAATCACATGAAATCTCTTTAGTACAAATATGTGTTATCACTGCTTAATATATCTTCTTCGTCTTCTTCCACAATAACCTTATTACGTATGGCATTTGTTAAATCATCGACATTCGTAAATGAGGATGTGGCATAATCAAGTTTGTCCGCAACAATCACATCGTCTTTGTGGCGACCTCTGAGCATTTGATTTTGTTGTTGCTGAAGTGCTTGAGTCTGACTCTGTAGTTGTGATTTCATGATGTGCTGTGTATTGGTGGTGGAGGGGATAGTAACACTGTTGACAGATGAATTGATATTCGAAGAGGAGAAGGAATGTGCTTGATCGAGATGATGAAGATGAAAGATATCCGTTTTATCTTGCATTGGCAATGGTGGTGGCATGACGGATGTATTGGATGCAACGACATCTGATACAGATGATGCAGTAGTTGGTGACATGGGATTGATATGAGACGTGAAACGTGTGTGTTGTTGTGATAATTTATTACGTCTATTTGTATTCATACTACTACATATACTACCACTAGTACTGCCCTGTTGTGGCGGCGGTTCGGAGGAGGTAGATATTGAGGAGGACAATAATCGTGATGATTTCGTGAATTGTTGTTTGTTTAACTGTGTGGCTAGATGTTGATGTTCTTGATGATAATATTGGCGATCGATATTACTAGAATTACTTGGAATTTCCTTGTGCTCTCTAACCCTTGACGCTGTGGCTGCTGTGCCAGCCAACATTGTCGTACCTTTATTATCGATCTGATCCCACCCCTATATCCACGATTCCTACATGGCATTCAGCATTCTCCTACTACTCCCACCACCTCGGTGCGGACTGTATTCATCGCGATCAACCACTGGAGCACCGCGTCGTGTTGTCGGAGCCGAAGGCGGTAAATCTCGTGGATCGATAATACGGGCCGTTGCCCCAGCCGAATAACGTCCTGCTCTTAAGTCATCACGTTCATGCATGAGGTCACCATCATCCATTACCAAGCGGCTGCCACGTGATAAATGGCCGTGGGGACCACCAACCACACTACTGCCGCCTACTGCTCCTCGATGTGGTGGATAGTCTGCAGCATAATTGCGTTCATCCAACAATTCCTCACTATTCAGATCGTAATGCATCAGATCACGTTCGCGGGCATGTAATCGTTCTCTCTCACGTTCTCTTTCATAACGATCTCGTTCACGTTCTCTTTCTAAGCGATCACGTTCATAGCCGACACCACCACGTTCGTGATGACGACCAGATGCTGGACGACGATTATGTGGATAGGAAGTACCTCCTGTAAATTACACAACATTCATAAAATTAATTTCATTAAACAAATTCTCTACATAAAAAAGAACTTAAGTTTTGGGTTAATATTATTGCTCTCTTTTTTTTATATTCAAAATTCAAGCATTCAAATAAATGCGGTATTATTTAAAACATTTTTATATTTGTAACTTTTTTATTAAACAAAAAAAAAAAAAAGAAATACATAAAAAACTGAAACATTAATTAGGTAAAAATTCAACAAAAACAATGTTATAGTATTTCAAAACAATTTTTCGAATAAACTTTCTATGTTATAGGCGCTAACTTTTAGTAACAAATTTTTCCAGGTAGCACCGTAAAAATTATGGACGGGGTAAAAACATCTTGTATTAGTAAAACTTTTGATGAAGCCTGAGAGATTGATATGAAGTTATGAAAATGTAACACAAGTTCTTAATTGAAAATGAACTTAAGTGGTTTATTTCATAGCTCTCTAAGAATATTCCATGTAATTTTTGTGTGATTTTGTGAATTTGTTGCCTAAAATAATGTTGAACTTTAGAAGGATTCGAGAGGAAAAGAATACTGAACGAAACTTAAAATGGTACGAGTTTTTTGTGTCTATCCGTTTCTCGAAGATCCTTTGTGACGAATTGAAAATGAACAATACGTCCTTTAACAATTATATGTTAGTAGACATTTTGTTTTCTTTTAAGCAAGCACCGCCATTTCCTTTGTGTGTGGCAGCTTTCTAAAGCTCACATACAGTTCAAGCGTTCTTGTAAAAATTTAAATAACAGAATTTCTTAAGGCTGATCAACAAGGTAGTAGCGATAGAACAGTCTGCCCTGAGAATTTCCAGTTGTAATAAGGCATTAATAGCTAAATGTGCTGTAACAGCCATACCTAAATCAGAACGATGAGCGTCGCATTAGCAACAGGGTACGTATTTGCAGTAGATTTAGAGCATATTTTTTTTAATATATTGTAAATACGTACCATGTTGCTAACGCGACGCTCAACGCTCTTGATTTAGGTATGGTTGCAAGAGAAATTGTTGATATTCATATGAAATAATCAGTTGGGTTTGAAAAAAAAACTGTCGGGAAGGTGGCTGCCGCGTTCCCTCACAATTGACTATAAACACAATTACAAGACAATTTCAAAAGAGTGTTTAACGGTGCCCAACCACTTTGCAATGGCGATTGATATATGGATCCAATAAAATAGACTAGCGACCAGTTGAAATAATAGATTTTTTCCGTGAACGTATCGTTGCTGAACAAGGCCAAGGTGAGATTATCCGCTTACAAACTCATGACTACAGTTTTCTAAAACACAGCCGCTTTAATCCACATTGATTACTTTCAAAAGGCCATCACAATAAATGGTGGACACTGTTAATTAATTTAATTTATTAAGCACCCCACACAGGTTTCAATTGAATTGTCAACTGAGTCGGTGTTGCTGTCCAAATCAAGGCGTGCATGGCTCTGTCAATTAATTAGTTTGGCAGTTGTCGAGTTGGTTGAAGAAAAATCAAAAGATTGTTTTTTTTTTTTCAAGTTGGCTGGTAGGTCTTCAAATTCGATTGCGCTGTGTGTCTTCGAGTCTCTTGATCAGCTGTCAAAGTTTATGTTTGTAATTTTCTTTTGCAAAGAAAGAGTTAAGTATTTCTTTAATTGAATTGAGTTTTAAATAAAGTATATAAAAATTACATTGCTGGCAAACATGGATGCTTGGAGAGAAATTTTCCAATTGCTCGAAAAAAATCCAGCACTTTGGAAGTAAAAAAAATCTTCGTCGCTTTTCTTTTTTTTCATCATCAATGCATTCTGCAATAACCACTATTGCAATTATTATTCTTTTTTCAGCCATTGCAATAAAAGTTTTTTTTTTTTAAATTTGTAATTGTAAAGAAACATATACAAAATTTAACAATTGAATGAAAATCAATTCAATTGAAAGACTAAATTAACAATTGAATTGAAAGGTGTATGGAGTGCTTTATAGAAACGCATGAATGCACACGTATGTTTGTAGTCATCATGGCAAAGAGTGATAAAAGGTTATATTACCGCGTTCGCTATATTCTGCAGATTTAGTCCCCATTAATTTTTTTTTTTTCCAAGCCTAAAAAGATTTAGGTACAAGGACGAAATCGTTGAACTATCAAATGCATATTTTAATGGACTTAGAGATATGACACTTTTCGTAAGGAATAAATAGTAGAAAAATGTTGAGCAAAGTGTATTGAACAAGAGCAAATTATGTTAATTATGTTACGATTAATCGATTAATCAAACTTTTTCAGCATGTCATCAAAAAACCTTTACTAGATGCCGAAAATGTGATATTTGATTACATGTAAAATGTTTTGTTTGGTATCACAGCCAATGAGTTATGTGTCCAATGTCCATGAACGTGATGGCTTCAAAAACCAATTAACTCCATATGTTCAATAATTTTTAATTACAGTGTTTTTATTTCGCTTTTGCTTCCAAAATAATATAAAAGTACTTTTGGTAATGATCATCCTCAAGCAATGGGCTAAACAGTGTACTGATTAATCAATTAATCAAGAGTTCTGATTATTTAAAATGCTGATTAATCAAATATTTTCAATTCGGATTATTTGAATTTGAATGGTTTTATTCAATAATGTAAGTACCGGTTCATAGTTGCAATTTTTATTGCAGCAATTCTTGAATATGTGGGAGTGTGCTGTAATAGAAGTAAATACATTTTGTATAGCTCTCTCACTCTTTCTTACCGAAAACTAAAAAGTTGCTGCAACAAAAATTGCAAGTCTGGACGGGGGACTAAGAGAAAAACATTTTAGAAAAATCAAAAATCAAAGAGTAACAAAAAAGGGAAAGTAAAAATCTGAATTATTCCAGAACCCTGCTTTAGTTTTTCTTTTAAGTTTTTTACACGTACTGCTTATCAAAATTCATTTAAATTGACAGCTGCGACATAATTTAACTCATTTACATACACTTTTAGGACACTTGGCTTTGCATTTCCATACAAATTCCATATAGGTCTGCACAGACCTATAAAAAAAATCCCTATACCTCGGAGGGTTAAATAAAATATATTGAAGTTTTGTTTCTTAAATTGAATGTTGTTTGAATTACAAATCCTCATCATTTCGTTGAAAAAATACAATACAAATAAAACAACAAAACGTTAAACATTTAAAACGTGCTTTTTTCCTCTGTGTTAAGAAAAAAGTTCGAAGTAAAAGAAATCAAATTAACCAACAACAAAATTAACCAACTTTTAGCTGGGACTCTTTGTTTTATTCATAAAGTGAGTGACTTAATGATGCGCCCTCGTATGACTATCTGCTGCGAAGTTATTTTGGCCTCCATCAAGAATTGCACTTGCTTATATCTTATAAGCACTTAATCCCTGTTGGTGATCATGTAGCTTCTTGCCAGGACACTTTAGTTATCAGCTAACCAAGATGCCAATCGCAGAAAACTATGATGGCAGACTAAGTGGGAGGGAGAAGGCCATGCCGGCGAAATTTGTGTGCGAGTGCGCTGCAATTAGCTGGTATTAAAGCGAACTATGGGCTGAATGATAAGAAAAGAAATAGTCAATTGTCGTTCGACAGGCAGATGTTAGCATAGTCCAGAGGGCACTACCAGTCGGCTAAAGGAAAACTCATTGAGAAACTAAGTGGTTGAAAAGTTATTAAGAATAGTAGTGGACTACTTCGATATTCGCATACACATGCATTCGATGAGGTGTTGGATGTATGTACTCCAGAATATTGTAGTAAGATGAGTACAGGTTGCTGCAATAGTACAGGCTCTTCTTCAACATTTACCAAAAGCAATTTCCTCACGTTTATACAAACAAATTTGATATATACATGTCTGTATGTAAATGTACATAAATATATTTATTGATGTTCGCATGAACTTTAGTTGATGAATAAAATGAATTGAAATAGGAAATGCCAGAATTGGAATTAAAATATTTTTAATTATGTATATAAACTCAAACTGAGATTACATATAAAAAATACACAGTTAATGTTTAAACATTCCAAAGGATTTTGAGGAGTATTTTATAGGCTTAATAACAGTAACAAAAAAAAAACAATTACAACCACAAAAATATTTTGGAATAGGAATTGAAGGATGTAAAACAAAGTCAACATTATTTTACTCACTAAACATTTAGAAAAAACCCAATGGTTTTTAAAACTATTGATTGTACGAAATCATTAAATGATGTTGAAAACATAAAACAATTACGCATATTAAATATTTGTATATCACAGGGAGATAGATGATTGATTTTGGAGTAGATAAAAAAATATTTTGAAATAAACCAACACATTTTTATGCGCGAAACTGTATATTTGAAAATGAGTGTAAACAAAAACGACAAACATGTTTAAAAACGTACTACAGTTCCGGGTGTAACTGGAAATAAAAATAGATGTTTATTTGAAGAATAAAAATAATTTGAATATAAATATTTTTTTAAATATGAGATAATGATGAAATGAAGTTATTGTGATGCGAAGTTTTATTTCTGTTGGAAATATTATTATCTTTTTAAAAAATATTAAAAATAAAACAATTGTCTCTACAAGATATTTTCTTAAATTCCTAGCAAATTTCGTTTTATTATGTGTAATTATATTTTGCCAAAAAATAATAATAATAATTAGCTGATGGTATATTAATAGGATATTTTAAGAGTTGTAGGTACTAGGTTGTTAACAAGAAAAATGTGTGACGTATTTTGTTGATTCCTCATTGAGGAAAATTATTGTAAATTCTGTTACTTGAAGCTTAATCTTATAGAAAAAGATTTTTGTGTGACCAACTGTATTCACACTTGCAAGTATCATTGAAATTATAGCAATCTCTAAATTTCCAGATCTACGCATTTGTCAAAACTTTAGGTTGCAAGAGACTGAATCGATTTCAAACTTAGAACTTGAAAACCAGGCTGCTGGCAACGCATAGATTATTTCCTCAGACTTCACAGACGAAGGTATATCATAATCAACTTTGCACAACGATTTAAGGACTCTTAACCGATAGTATTGAATATTAAAACATGTCAAATTAGAAATCTAGTCTGATAAAAACATGAAAAGCAAAAGCAATATCCGTAAATGCAATGTTTAAAAAAATTATATGCTGGAGATAAAATTCACAACTGAGTAGCTCGTTATAGTGAAGCCCAAATGTATCGTGGTATTAAATTTGGCACGTAACTTAAATGAAATGAATGCCTAAAATATCTAAAAAGCAACGTAGAAAAATTTTGGTCGACAAACATTAAAAACCCCGAGACGTGGTCGCAGGGCTTTAAAGCACACCTCTCTTACAGAACAATTTCAAAGCCTACGCAACTCAAAAGCAAACACACAAAAGTGCCAACGTAAATTTCTAACGAAATTTTTCAGTGAAAATTTTTCCAATTTTTCGACCTTTTTATTTATATTTTATTAAATAATTTTTTCAAGTTTGAGGTCAACAATATAAATGTAATTTATTTAATTAATCCAATATTTCGCTTTCTCAATGGAAAGCTTTTTCAGGGATATATATATATATATATATATATATATATGTATATGTAAATGAAATTAATAAAAATAATAATTTATAAGTATGGTAGCATAATCAACGACACTTCAAGAACAAAGGAAGCCAACATCCTTGCTGCCATACAGGATAGTGAGAGATTCTCTTCTTTCGTTGAAAGAGTAAAAACTAATGTTAAATCTTCAATTCCGGTTCTTTCAAAGGATGGTCAAATATTCACTAACCGATTTGATAAAGTTAACTTGCTGACTGAATTATTTCCAAGCAATTCCCCTTTGTCTGAAAGTAATCAACAACTACCCTTGCTTGACAAATTACATGTAAGTAATCTAAAGACATTCATTCGAACATATTGAAAATTACTGAATCAGTCCTGATATTGTAATAATATCTGAGGTCTCTTCACGTTATTGTCATGAAAATCCTGTGTTATGTCCGAAGGACTTCACATTTTTAAAGTAAAACAATAAGCTTTTTAGTTGTCAACAACAAACTAGAAATAGAAATTTCGTTCGATATCGAATGCCTTAATTTGCCCCCTGTTCATATTTTTAAGACGAATTTGGATGTGACTCTACCTGATGTAAATTTGCCTTGATGGTGTTGAAAGCACAGTTGAATGTTTCGCTTTGTTGCGTGTGTACATATTTCAGATTTCAAATGATTTTTAGACTATAGACAAGAATATGTTGCACTAAAGAAATAAATATTTTTGTTTGGGGCATATGAATTGTGATAAAAGTTACTAAAACTACATTTTAAATAATTTTCTTTTTCTGTTTTGACATTTTGTTCCAACCAGGCGGTGTTTGTAATAAAATGTACGCCACCTGTAAAGCGAATTCGCCATGTTACAATGCCTGCGCAACGCACACATTCGTAAGTTCTGTCAATTTAAATAATACAGAGTTATTGCATAGACTCATGTAGTAGTGTCAGAAGAGTCCTTAAGAGTATTGCACAATGGGGTCGAAAGCAAAAATAAACATTATTTCAAAAATAAAATTTATTTAATACTACTAACAGCAGCAGAAAATGATCTCAAAATATTAATTACAATGGGCCAAAACTAAACATTGCATGTATGAAAAACTTTTCTCTACCTTCGTAAATTTTCTTTAATTTAAACAAAACACAAGATAAATGTTTTAGTAAAAATCTACAGTTTCACATTAAGCTTTTTAGTGAATATCAAAAATGCATGACTATTGAAGAATATGACTTTACAAAAAAAAAACAATATATGAATTATTACAAAGCATTTCAAATTAATACTTAGCAACACAGTATTAGTAATAAAAAGCTCAAGATTAAATTTGAAAAAAGGAACCAAAACCGGAAATATTTAAAAAAAAGTTAAGATCATATCGTACTTTTTAAAAATATAGATGAAAAAGAAGTTAACTGAAATCAAGGAAACTCGGAACTGCCGATGATTTTCATTACTATAATGTAGTTTGGTTATATGTAGATTAAAATAAAGCTAAACTGTAAGGTTTGTGTCTAGAGAACGGGCTTGCTAAGAACAAGGGGAACTTAAACAAATGATGATAGGTTACCAAATGATGTATAAGCTAAAAAAAAACATTAAGAAAATAGTGTTTAAGAAAATGGATTGAAATTAAAAATGAAACTTAACTTTTATAACAAAGCATGATTATTTGTACAATAATTTAGAATAATCTAACATCTAGATAGGAATAAAAATTTAAACAGAAATTAAAATTTTGTGTGACTTAAAGTTTTTTAAAAGAAAGACTTTGATGTAGTCTTTATGTTTTGGAACAAACAAAAAAGCTTTACAAGGTTTTCTTTAACGTATAATAGTAAATTTTTTATGTAAAATACTAAACAACCAATTTCAAAAAGTAAATATGTAATTAACTTTTAGAGCTTTTGTATTACTCTGTAGTTTTATGAATCTATAAAACATAACTTTTTTTTGTATATAGCAATAAACTGAAATATTAAAAAAAATATAGTATGTAGTTGTTTACCTTGGTCCCAATCGAATTCTCTATCCCAATCTCTTTCTCGTTCTCTTTCCCATTCTCTTGCACGCTCGCGTTCCCACTCTAGATCCCGTTGACGTTCACGTGGCGTACGACGACCCTTTGAGAACTCATTATCCCAAAACTCACGTTCATAGTCCACATCTCGGCTCATTTCGCGTTCGCGCGAAATATCTCTTTCCCGACTACCCTCACGCTCTATTGAGCTCATTCTGTAATCTCTTTCATCTTCTCCCCCATCCACTAGAGGAATGAGAATGCCAGCCCAGCAAGAGCAACAGAACATTCAAAAGCAAATGTTTTTTTTTCAGAGAACGAGAAAGTTGTGATTCGATTGATTTATTGAATGATTGTCATTGTTTGTATTTTTAAGATATTTTTTTTTCGTTATCGATTAAAACAAGTAAAAAAAGTAGAATAAACATAATTTACAAAAATTTGTTAAAAAGGTGTTTGTTTAAGTTGTTTTACAAAACGTAAAATTTCAAATTGAAAGTAGGAAATCATAAAGAAATAATATTTGTATGTGGCGTAAAATGTTTAACAGCTCTGATCCTGAATTGAATTTTAAACGAAAGTTACCCGAAGTTGATTATATTTTGATATTTTCTAGTCTATTTTCAAATAAATGAAAATGATTTTCGATATACGTTTCTTGACATCCATGATATTAATAAAATAAGCCATGATACGAGTTTGAAAAAACTTAACAAACTTACCGGGTGGTGTAGGGCCCATGCGGGCTTGTTCTGTGGTAGGTGAAGCTTCCTGAGGTAATGGTCTAGGTATAGAGGCAGCCACACTTAAATCTGGATGAGTGGCTCTCCAATAGGTCTAAAAAAGCAGAACAAGACAATAATAATGATAATACAAGAAAATTAATTTTTAAAAATGTTTAAGTACCTCTAAATATTCAGCAATGTGTTCACAGGCATCTTCTAATTGATTTTCATCTAGGATAACATCAAACATATCCGGTGGACATTGAGCCAATTTTTCAGCGGCTACCATTTGTACGGAAAGATTTTTTGCCTGTGACTTACCACGTGATTTGATTAAACGCTGTAAAACCTTTAAAACAAACAAAAATGCAATAAGACTTAAAATTGTCCAAGGAAAACATTTTTGTCCAACTTACCTTACTACTACTAATTTTAAGATAAACTATTGTTGGTGCTAGTGAAGTTTTTGCTAGTTGTGACGGATGATTGATTGTATCACAATCGAGTACTACTAATTGTAGAGTTCTGGCCAATTCAAATATTCGTTCGATTTCTTCTTGCACTTTATTAAGACAATCGGAACGGCTGCTCGAACGTTCCATTATGGCACGCTTTGAGGGATTATTCATGATGGAACGTTTCGCCAGCGATATATCGGCCATAACTCGTGTTATTATGATACGACCTTCGAAACGGTGTTTCAAGAAGTCGAATAAAGCCTTTTGCATCATGTCGGTTACTTCGTAACCTTTTAAACTTGGACCCACTAAGACAACGGGACGCATCGATGGTACAACATCGTATGGGGAGGCGGTCTCTTGTTTCTTGAAGAAATTTTTGCGTTTTTCCTTGTTGGGCGGTGTGGCGAGTGTTGCTTTGCCACGTCCTGGTCCCATAGAATCTGATTCGTCACCTGATTAGTTAGTATCATCGAAAAACAAGCAAGAGAAAAAAGGAAACGAAAAAAGGTATGGAGATCCAAATGAGCGAGTTTATGGCATCTACATGAAAATGTTGTTGGTTGTAGTTGTTTTTTTTAGTTGCAGTTTTAGTTGCATTTTCAATTTAATTGATTTCTAATGTGAATGGGTGTTTTTTGGTGACTATTTTTTTTAATTAACAAAAGCATAATTGTTTATATTTTTTTTATATGCAAAATATTTTGTGAAGAAAAGAAAGAAATGGACTTGGAACTGATAGCTTGGGTGTATTGTACAAATTGTATATGAATGTTTTTGTTTTTATAGAGATTTTTATGTTTAACTTTTTACAATCAGTTTCGTAAATAATTTAGCAAAAAGAATTCACCTTAGGATAAGTTTTTGCGGAATTTTATTTAAGGACAAAGTTTAGATCAAAGTTTGTATTCCATAAAAACTTTTTTGGAACTCAGAATTTTCTAAGTAATTTTTATTTCAATTTCAGTAAAGAAAATTAAATTAAGAATAATAAAAACATTTACATCAAATGTTTTCGTATTTGTCTACAGTTGCGTTAATTTAATATGGTTTCCGTTTCATTTTTTAAAGAGTTTTAAAGAAGACAGGAAATTAAAAATGCAGCTTGCTCAAGAGCAATTAAAATTTTTTTTTACTTATTCGGTATTAAATTTTTTTTTTTAATTTTCCAGTATTAAAAAACTTTTCGGTATGAAAAAATTTCTTTAGGAAAAATGTTTCGGTATTAAACACTTCCTTTAGAAATTTTTTCTGTACTAAAATATTTCTTTTAAAAGTTTTTCGGCATTAAAAAATTTTTTTAGAAAATTTTTTGCTATTGAAAAATTTGAAATTAAAAAATTTCATTAAAATATTGTTATAGAAACTTTTGGGTATTGAAAAATTCTATAGACGATCTTTTGCAAAAAACTGTTGTAGAAAATTTTACATTATAAAAAAATCTTTATGAATTTCCTCTACAGAAAATTTGTTTAAATAATTTTTGCAGAAAATTTTTCGGTAATAAAGAATTCTATAGAAAATTTTTCGCTTTGAAAAATTTCTTTAGACAATTTTTCTGTATTAAAAAATTTCTTTAGAAAATTTTTCGGTATTAAAAAATTTCTTTAGAAAATTTTTCGGTATTAAAAAATTTCTTTAGAAAATTTTTCGGTATTAAAAAATTTCTTTAGAAAATTTTTCGGTATTAAAAAATTACTTTAGAAAATTGGTGTATTTGGTATTGAAAAATTCTATAGAAATTTTTCGGATTAAAAAATTTTTCTAGAAAATTTTTCGGTATTGAAAAATTCGGTATTAAAAACTTCTAATTACAATTTTTTTGCAACCATCTTAATTAAACACTGAAACCTTCCAATGATAAATTCTCTATTCAACATAACGTTTTTCTTTTTCATTTGTGTTATTTGTGAATATTAAAAAAGTACGAAAAATTAAAATAAAACTGCATTTAATTAAATAAATATCTAAAAGCAACAGGCGGGTGAGTAAACATTCATTTAACCATGTTGAAAAAGGCGAACGAGGATAATTAGCGAGAAAGATAATGATTAATGTAAAACGCGAAGGGTGAAATTTAAGTTTGAAAAAATCTAAGATTTTCTATTAATAAAATAAGTTAATACTTGATTTGACTTTATATTTTAAGTTTATTTTAGCTTGCAAGACTCTCTAGTCAATCTAAACCAGTATATGGCACCAATTTTTAATTTATTTTGATTCAAAGATTTAATAAAGAAAGAAAAAACTACTAAGAAAAAAAGTATAGACAAAGACAAACCTGTTTTTTTCTTTCGAGGTGTTGTACTATAAGGATCTTGTGGTACAATTTTGTGTTGGTTTTGTTGGTTGTATTTATAGTTCAGTTTTCAGTTTGTAAACACGTTTTTAACAGTGATGTGTGCAAAAATTTGATTATATGTTTTGTTTGTTTTTTTAAGGGTTTAATATTGAGTTCAGTTTGGATTTTTTGTACAAAGAGATTTAATTAAAGTGCAATATGATTAGAATTGACTTGTTTCAAAAAGTTTTTTCTTAATAAGGATTTTTAACAACGAAATTAATAAAGAATCTAACGTAAAACGTCTAAGAAAACAAGCTGCAAATTTGTAAGCGTTCAGCAGTTTTGTTGTTCTAAATAAAGCTCAAATGAAAATCATGCAAATCAATATAATTTTTCTAAGAAACGTAACACAATTGCTGTTGGTATTTATAAACTTTAAAAAGGGGGAGTTTTTTGTATAATTTTGATGGCTGATGATTGAAAATAAAATAAAAAAATTAAAATAAAAAAAATAACCTGATGAAGAAACCTATATAATTCTTCTAGGAACATATTCTATATATTGCATTTTTTTCTAAATAAGAAAGAAAAAATCCAGTAAAATTTCATTGAAGGAAAAAAGTCCTTATAGAAATTAGCATAAGCATTTCAAATATTTTAGCTCAACTATTCATAAAACAACTTGAGAGCTGCTAACAGTATATTTCATTTCAATTTTTTGTGGAATAATATTTTTTGTAACATTTATTTCATGACATTTTTTATGAAAAATATGAAATCTTTTCATTTAAAATAAGCTGAAAAATCTCCACTGAAAATGAAGAATTAAAAATATTGCAGATATCAAGGGCGGAAAAATATAATATAGTTTTCATACTCTTATTAATCAAAATCAAATGCAAGACCTCATGAAAAATGATCTTGCTAGCCAGACATTCTCAAATGGGTTAATTTCGTTTTTAAGAGCTTCTTCATCATTCTATTCGACTTTCTTCAAGAGTAATTTTTCAAAAACAAAAATAAGAACTTATAATAAAAACTCTTCCCCCTCAGGGGCTTGATACGAGTATGCTAGATTAAAAATAGAAATATATATTCTAAAAGAATATTGAAGAATATCAAAATAAGCCTTTAAAATTAAAATAAACTACAACGCTTTATGACAGAAATATTTTTTGTAGGCAAATGAAAAATTAATAAAAACCAAAATTAATAAAGAAAATTTCGTTCATTTTACAGTGTACAATATAACTATACTCCAAAAAAGTACACCCGATTTAAACATGTTTTATACGGAAAGAAAATATAAAGTTTAAGAAAATATTTTCTTGGTAGATTTCCTTTAAAAAACACAACATCAAATTAGAAAAAAATTATTTTTTTGTTTTTAACAAAATGTAAAAAAAAATCAAAATAAAAACCAATAAATCATAAGAATAACATGAACATGTGTGTCATACCAGGTGTAGGGGGTGTGCTACCTCGTGATGGCTCCGCACCTGCTTGACCACCGCCTAAATTCCCACTAGATGAGCCTTTTGTACCATACAGTCTTGAGGGTCGGTTTTGATTCTTTATTTAATATAAAATAAAAAACATTTTCTTTTAATATTTTCTAAATTAATAAGCCCACAAACAACTAACCTGCACTCGTATGTGTTCTAGCTTAACGGGGCTGGGTATGAATCCCACATCACAGCCTTCTTTAACCAATCTACCAATCCACCAGTTATGATCGTATTTCTCCTTAATGTGTAGAAATTCCCTAACATCGAAGGATACGGCATTGCCCTGCACAGGCGAATCGTCATCGATGGCACCATCATAAGCAACATTTGTTCGCACAGCGAACGCAACAGGTTTACTCTGAAAAATTATATCCTATTAGTTTTTTTTTTGGTGATCAAGATATATTAAAATTCTTACTCTCGCTTTATCCAACTGGCTTAAGGCCTGACGTTCCTTATCTCGCCGAAGCGATTCCTTTTCCTCGTCTAGCGACAGATCGGATGACGGTTGTGAATAATTGGAGTCGGCAGAACCCTGAAAAATGCAAAAAGAGATATATTTGTTAAATAAATTTTTAAAATCAATTAAAATATAAGAAAACTTTCAAATTTCTATTCAAATTTATTTAAACTTGCATAGGAGTTTTGGTTTAGGTTAAACTACATTTAAGGGTGAAACTGTTTTAAGTACTTGATGTTTTTATCCCATTATGCTTAAAAGTATGTATCGATACAAACATGTTTTTTTAAACCTTTTACGCCCATAATACTGAACCGATTTTAATAGGTCTTACATGATTTAAAAGGGGTTTTCACATAGATGTGTAAAGTTTTAATTTTTTTTAAATTTGTTCAGTATTTTGGGAGCTATAAAAGTTTAAAATTGCTACTAACACATGCACACTTATTATTACACATGCATTTATCAGCTTCAAGTTGAAAAATAAACAAACTGTGCATGTGTGCTTGTCCAATTTGCTTTTTCATAGAAATTAGACAGAGCTTTTCCTATATGCACTTTGTAACAAGAGAGAGAGATAGAGAGAGAGAAAGAGCTAAATAAGAAAGCTATTAAATTTTAAGTTATTTATTTAGAAAATGTTTTTTTATACAATCGTATGTATTTCTGTAAATGTTTAGTATTTAATTCTAGAACATGGAAATACAAGCTATTTTTGATATGTAGAAACTCCTGAGAGATTCCAGTTACGGATTTGGCAGATTTCCTTTTTCGGTGAGTGACCATATATTTCACTAGGAAACAAATTCTAGGATATTCAACTGTGCAAGCATCAGAACAGGATAATCAAAGTGTCCGGTAAAATGGTGTACCTTAATAAATACCAAAAAAAGGGTTACAGTTATATGAAAAATCATGACTACACAGCTGGACTTTCTACCTTTTCAGTCGTCTGGGACATCGGAGTCCCAAAAATTTTACAAATGATAAATAAGTGAACACGACTTTTTGTAGCAAATTGCGACACAACAGTAATTTCCACCCACCGAACCCAAGATATGCTGAGGAGGTTGCTATAAACAAATTTAAGACTACCAATACCAAGGTTGCTAAATTTCTTAAGTTGCTCATCAATGATTTATTCTCCAACGTAATAGCTTAACCATGGAGGACAACAATGTTTAATGTCCGAAAACTTTTTCAATAACGTCTAATTTACAACTACTCAAACGCACATTGTATTGAAACACCAGGTGACCGTCGCTATCCCTTTTTGACATTACAAAGTGCACTAGAGTCAAAATTCAATTAGTTGGAAATCTACATGGAATTCACAAAATGAAGCAAAAAGGCAGATTTTATGATTAGTAAAATTTAATTTATGATACAAGTTGTTTCTCTCATATTGAGTTTGACATTCAGCGATCAGCTGCTTTAACGGGTTTACCTTGTTTCTTGTATTATTCCCTTATGTATATTTCAAATTATATTAAAGTCTATCGTGTCAAAGATAAAGTTTTAATAAGATGTAAAGGTAAACTTATATTACTCTATTTTTTTATAGAATTACAAAAGTTCATAGTAAAAACGCAGAACAAAATTGTTCACCCAACTAAACGAAAAATTCGATTAACCAGAATGCTTTCGGTCCTGATCATTTTGGTTCGATACTTAACTGTTCAACTGTACACCAATCAAAATATTGAACCTATTTTTTTTTTGCTAAATAGTAATAAATAAGATTATGATTTAATTAGAGAACACATTTTTTGTTCAGGTATATTTTTCGTTATTTTATGATGGAAAGCTTCAGCTCAAAACAAAGAACATACATTTTTAATTATTTTAAAAGTCAACTATCGATAATGCAGAGATAAGTATCATAATCAAAAAAGCGAGGAGCTGTCTTTGAACTTCCGCATACTGGAAAGCTTCGTGCAGTTCGAAATGGTGTGCACATTGCTCAAAAGTTGTGAGATCTCTGCAACTTTCCGCAGGGGACATGCTCAGTAGTTGGTTCTATTTTGGAGGTATATGGCAATAATTAGTACGTTGTACATTTTGCATATAAGATTCAACTGCATGACGAGAAAAAACCAAATGATGCACAAATACCCAATCAATATATAGTCGGCGTTTTCAAGAATTTTGCCTAGTAAACAGTGAGTTTATTCATTCACAAACTCATAATTTTCACATCAATGGTAACGATAATTAGCAAAATTCCAGGATGTGTTTGGGAATCCAGAACACAATAATTATTGTTCAACATAAAATGGACTCACTTAGATGCATAGTATGGTGTACGATAACGTCAAATAGGTAATATTTTTTCGAAAACAACAAAGAAGTTGCGTTTAATGTGAATGACATTCAACATCTGGCAATGACTATACATTTTTGATGGCCTAAGGTAGAGAACAATCCGGTATTTTTCTTGCTGCAATATGGAGTCACAGCTCATATAGCTCTTCCAACTACGGCTCTCTTGCTGATCGATGATCGAATAATATCACATTTTTCTGATTTTAGCAGGCCAGCGCGTTCGATTGTTTTAACGTCTCCCGGTTTTTCCTTTGGAGCCACGACGATCCCTTTGGATGGGCCGATTTGTGAGGAAAAAAATTTGTGGATATTATTTCATCGATTTTTCGATAGCTTTTGGCATGAGGAAAAAAAGTTCCACTAGGACATATGAAAAAAATCATTTTAGAGGCGCTCAAAATTTAAATTTTTTTACTTTTCCTCAGCTTTTATTTTTAAGGTTTTTTCACGCATTCGGCAAATAATAGCAGACTGTAATTTTCATTAATAAATAATTCAACTTTTCATTAAAAAATAATTTTATTTTATTAAAAAACAATTCAAAATAATAATAATGCAAAAATAAATTTCACCTTGGAAAGGTAATATTAAAAAAATTAAATCAGCCGAACACTACTCTTTTTGTATAAAATTGTATTAACCAGCAATCACCCTACTTGCTTCGAAAATATAATAAAGCGATCTCTACACAACAATTCTTCGTCAATTCAATTCGACTTTTAAGCCAGCTATACCCCCCCTCAAATACAAGTCATAAACAATGCAAGTTATTTTAAATCGTCCATATTTAAGCACTTATCGTAATTATTTTCTACGTACGGAAAAACTAAATGTTTTATCTGTCTTAACTGTAACTTTTATTACTATTATTTCATTTCTTATTTATTCATACGAAATTTTATATATTGTTTATTGTTTTTTTTTATTATTAAATTAGATTTATGAACTTGTTACATACATATGCCAAATTACTAACCAATACTAAAATATAAGACATGTTCTTGTTGTATTGAAATAAAGAATCTTAAAGAAATAAATAAAATAAAATAAATAAATAAAAATGAGAAAAAGTAAAAAAATTTAAATTTAGGCTCCACGAAGATGAATTTTTTGACATGTCGTATTGGAACTTTTTTTCCTCTTGCCAAAAGCTATCGAAAAATCGAGGGTACAATATCGACCCTAGTAAGCATATTTCCAAGGTATAAATGGAATGAATTTCAACAAATACCACCGTTAAACAAAATCACAAAGAAAAAAGGTATTCATTAAATAAATCATAAAGTTAGTTATTATGCACCACTCTGTATAAACTTCTTCTTAAGAATTAAATAAAACAAAAGGAGTTTAAACTATTTGTTTAGTTTTTTCTTATACAGCGTCTACAATTGCAATTAATTGTAGTATACCCGCAACTAAATTGTCAAAAGTTTCTTTACAAAAGTTTCATAGAACAGGGATACCTATTTTTACTACCGTTGAGATATTTCTTTGGTGCAATTTTACATTTTATTTAATGAAAGCTTAATATAATATATCCAGTTGTTTTAAGAAATATATGGGTGAAGTTCCCTGATGATCTGCATTAGCAGCAGTGAAATGCGCATAGGAACTAGCTACGTTTACTGCTCAATAATCAATTTTAATTTTACTAAATTTGTAAAATATTAATTTTGGGAAAATAGTGCGATTTAAAATTTAAAATAATAAATACGCATCGTTTCTGCAAAATTATCCTGTTCGTTCAACAAGTTTTATTGAAAAATAACTTGAAAATTTTTTAAATACATAAAAACACTTAAATTTTATAAAAAAAATAATTTATTCTTATGTAAATATCAGTTTTTTGACATTTCACCTTATAAGATTGTTGTTATAACATAGCGTCGACATCTGCCATTGACTCTAATATAACATGATAGAGAACGTCGCACAGTGGCTGAAAATCGTTTTTCATTGGCCAAAATTCTGTAACTTTTGAAACGATCAAAATATTGAAGTAATGTTTATTTTATTGGATAGATATTTAGTTCAGCTTGACTCAGTTTAAATTACATTAAAATTGATTGAGGACTTTTTAAGGAATTCTAGGTCAAAGTTGAACTTTTGAATTTTTTTTACTTTTAGAGTGAAATATGGGTTTATTATTTTTTTATTTATTAAAAAATTGAATATTTGGAAATTAATAATAATTATAAATATTTTTTGTAATAATGGAATTTTTTTAATGTTACACTTAAAAAAAATTTTACACTGAAAAAAATAGTAAAATCAACTGGAGATTTTGCTATTACAGAAAAATTTAAAATTTTTTGCTGACAAATTTGCAAATTTGTTTACACTCAAAGAATAGTTACACTTAAAAAAACACGTTAATAATATTATCTAAAAATATTACTATTACTACAGAAATATTTATTATTTTTTGCTGTCAAATTTGATAATTTTAAAAACATTTTAAAAATAAAAACTGCAATAAATTTTAATAGCATTTGCAACAATGGTAGGTTCTGTTTATTATTATTTTTTACTAATATTATGTTTTTCGTACTTAAATAACAATGAAAGGCAATTATAATTATTATTCATTTGACTCAAATATTGATTGCAAATATTCCATATTTTGTTCTGTGCTATTTCTGTTCTTTAGTAGTTTTTTGGCTTCTTCATCTAAATCCCGATGTTCCACTTTCCATTGATTTCGAATACTGGAGATGAACGGATCTGACGTTGCCAATAATATATTAAATAGATCTTCATTTGTTGAATTTCTTGAAATTTTTCTAGTATTGTGCTCTCTATAAAATCTGTAATCCTTGTTCCTTTTTTCCTGAGCCTCCTCTGATAGATCTCCAAGTGGCACCAAATGATATTTAATGACATCTTCTCCATGATAAAGGATTTTGTGAACTGTTGCAGACATATTTCTCCATGGGTAGTTGGTTGTATATATTTTTGCAGTTTCCTTAGCATAATCTCCAAATTTTCTAGAGTCAATTTCTTCATTGCACGCAAGTACTTCTAGGATTATTTTAAATCTGAAAATAAGGTTAAAATCCACTCCTGTTATTTCAGATGCTGTTTCTGGATCTGAAAAGAATCTTCTTGCGGTATTGCCATCATTTGTATTGCCTGACTCTTGTTTTGGCTGATCTATAATCAATCCAAATTTGCGATATTCATCTTGAACATGTTTGAACTTGAACTCTTCCGCCAGTTCTTTATAACTGAAGCTCTCTATATTTTTGTGAATATTTTTATTTGCGTCTGTTATGTTTTACCCGTACACTTAGAGGGTTAACTTATTACTGAGTAATCCCTTATCGAATCCGTAGTTTTATACATTTTTAGATACATGTTATTCACACATTGATCTTTAATTTCATAGCAGGTAGTGCTTAAATTGCACAAAACTGCACATGTTGTCCAGACCTTAATATCAGGTAAAACTAATTAGTATCTCGCCAATATTTGTTGTTGTTGTTGGGTTGTTTTTTTATTTTTAGTGGTTTAATGTCCCGATTATTGTTATAAAATTGCTTATGACTTTGGTTGACCCTAACATTTGATAACAGGTAAATTTAGAAACAGATCATATGTTTACTGTAGAATTTTGTGATAATTTGTGATAATTTTATGACTTATTTTTTGCTGATCAAAACAAAGCCATTAAACCCTTTCGCAGGTATTATATTTAATTTTTTTAGTTTTACGTAGTCTAAAGTAAAAACATAAACTTATAGGCAAAAAAGTGAAAATTATATACACCATTGTATACGAGTACTTTGGAGTAATTTCATTAAAATGAAAAAAGTGTTCTACACACGGCTCGTCACGGGTGCAAAAGTATATATAGCGGTAAAGAGTACACTTTCACCTTTCTCCGGGTGGTATACATTTCTTGTTCCCTTTTGTTCCCTAGAAGTTCTATTCTACTAAAGTTTAAATTTGAGAAAAATATAGTAGTTTCATAAATATTCCGTAACGCCCTTAATATTAAACGCTAGAGCTCTGACCACTTACAAAAACTAAAGACTATAATCCTACCAACATTATAAAAAAGACCGCAGGCCATTATCGATGATAGCTTGCGAGTAGTAATCATTTATTTTTGATAAAAAACAACAGAAAAACACCTTTTTCTGAAATTACAAAAAACCGTTGAGTTTGACAGCATGCCACGCTCACAATTATCAATAGTTTAACCTAATTTTTTGGCTACCTTAATCTGGATATATTAGCTGCAAAAGGGCGTAAAAATTTTAAAAATCGGTGACAAAAAAAAATTTGACTTTTGGCCAATGAAAAACGATTTTCAGCCACAGTGCGTCGGCAGAATAGCAAAACTTAATTGAGGAAAACGTATTTTTACTTTTGTTACAATATTTTATTTTGTGCAAGTAATTAAACATTGAATAAATAAATGCATGAGATAACTCCAAAATTAGGCAAACCATTTATGAATATTTTATTCATCCATGTTAATGTAAGCTTTTTAATATTTTATATCATAAGCTTGTTGTGATAAGATTCACTATAACAACGCTCTCATAATAATTATTATAACAGCACCATAAAACTAGTTTGAAGTCAAAACGCAAGATAATTCTCTCTGCGATTGAATTTGATGTTCCTTGATAGAAAAATATCAGATGTTATGTCATGTGTAGACTCTGTGTAGGATTTATGAACTATTAATTATTATAACATCGCAATATCACTAATTTGAATTCAACATGTAACATTATTCTCTCTGCAATTGAAATTGACGTTTGCTAATAGAAAAATGTTTGATATTATGTCAGGTGGTAGACTCCATGTTATAAAGGAAACACATTAGCAATTACAAAACAATTAAATTAATTGGAAAAAGTGTTATGAAAATGGAAATGCATATCTCATACTTAAAAAATATAAAGTTCATATGTACTTCAAACGTAGTTAAACAAACAAACACATACACCCATGAATGTAAATTTATGAGAGGCATACAAAAAATTACTTTCGAACTAATATATGGGTGTTTATACAGAAAATGACCACTTACAGATCAAAAATAAAATTATTATTTTTAATTTATGATTCCGCTAATAATACACAAAATAAATGTATCTGTCATTTTCCGAAGGATTAACTTTTTGTTACCCATAATAAAGGAATGAAAGCATAAAAAACCATTGACTTTTTATAATGTAATGATCGTTACTTTAAAAAGAAAATTTGATAGCTAATTTTCAGTTGTTTGAAAATAATGCCATTCCTTAAACAAAACATTTCAAAGAATTTAATCAATTTTTTTACTTTACACATCCTGTGGAAAATTTTACAATACATGATGTTTGCTTCCGAAATTTGAGAACAGGAGTCTAATTACCGCTCTCGATATCGAGTTAATTAGAACAAAAATTGTTGTTTTGCGATTATGGCATTCGATATCGAACAAAAACAAATACAACTTGAGATGATGGCTTTCGATAGCGAGTCTTCGATCAAGTGTTATCTTTGAAAACATTGTTCGATACCGAAATGTCTATCGTAACGAAAACAAATGGCTTTTTTCATTTTAATGGCAAACAATAAATTGTGAAAAATTTAAGTTTTGTTTATTTTTGAGTTAAAACAACAGTAATTATGGTGTACCTGTCAAGCAAAATGTAAAAATATATATTCAAAGCAAAAAGATATAGAAAAGAAATAAAATTTATGTCCGATCACCCGAATTCAGGAAAAAACATATTTCCTTGACCAACTTGGTCACTATTTTGTTAATCGTGCCAATTGCAATGGGGTAATCATTACCAACCGCATGCTAAGAGTAACCAGTAGCCAAAAGGGAAAGGGTTGCGGCTAAATGCAGCGACATGCGATAAAACATAATTGAATACCTCCATCGACAATCTGAACCGCTGTTTAAATCTAAAAAAAAATATGCAGTCAAAAATTTATTTAACCCAAAATACAAAATTTTTTCCTAATACGCACCAAACTATGTTCATCTTTTGACTCCGATGAAGATAAATATAAAAGCATGCATATTTGTTGATTCATTTTCTATAAAATGCAAACTTTTATTCAAAATAAAAAAATTTTATTTCCTACTTACGTTACTTGTATTTTGTTTTATTTATATTTCATTCAATGTCAACATGTACAAATTACAATAATCTGCTACAAATTTAATAAAATCTTTTACAATTACTATGAAAACTCGATTCGATCACGATCGAATACCATCATGAGGCAACTCGATAGGTATCGCGTCTTATGTTTGCTCGATAGCTCATTCGATATCGTAAGCGGTAATTAGACCGCAGCATATTTATAAGGTAACGACTGTTACTTTTTTAATGCTCAAAAAAAGTACTGAAATTACATTTTCATGTATTCTATCAGTTGCTACAGATGCTTGAAATTTCGTATGTCCAAAATTAATTAATCCTCGTGTCATATTCGCTCAGATTGGAATTTTATTTAAAAAAATCTAAGAATATCGGTAGCGACCGCTACTTCGGAAACACCCATATATATTTTAAAAGGGAAATGAAGTTTCATTTTATTATTTCATTTCACACATTTTTCATGCGAAATGCTGAAAGTTTTAATATTTGAGATTTTTAAATTTGCTAATAGATTAAAAATACATATTTACAGGGTTTTCGCTGTTGATTCAAAAAGAAAAAAAAGCCTGTTAGTTTAAATCGTTTGAAAAACAAACTGTGAATGAATTTGTTGCCCTCGATTGTATCTACAAAGAAAAACTTTAAAGTACACCAAATTTGAGGCATCAAAAACAAATCAGATTATCCTCGTAACAATATTTTTGCATTACAAAGTGTTGCTCAAGTCATCATAGTTCATCCTATTTAAAATATATATAGAAAAGTACATACTTACATATAAAGTAATACAAAATGCTATATATGTATAGATAGATATACATTTCAAATGACCCCTTTATTTGTGCTTTTAATCCCTCTGTAACACTTGCACACACTTGCACATATTTGCAGAACGTAATCGTTTATTTTATATTTTTACTATATAAAATACAGTAACATACATTTATACTCGTATAGATTTGTATGGATGTTTCAATGAACCAATCCTTTATTTTATTTTAGACTTTTATCGTCTTCAGTTTCTAGTATATTTTACTAACAAACTCAATGTTAAAGCGCATCCACTTGAATGAATTCATTAATATTTAAAATTTATCTATATTTTTTTTGTTCTATATTTCACTTTGTACTCACTCTGTTTAAAGAAAAATAATGTACAGAAGCGAATCAAAAGATAGCGTCAAGAATATTATGCCAAAAACGAGCAAATCGACTTAGATGAAATTAAGTTAAGGATCAAAGTATACCAAGTAGAATGCTTAGGTGCGATCTTAAGAAAATTAATCGGTTTTGAATAATTTATATATTCATATGATTTCACCGCACATAAAACAAAAAAGTTTTTGTAGGTTCCCATCTACAATCAAGGAAGGTGTCTCAGGCAATTTAGTGTGATTATATAAAAAACCGGGCGTGTACAGGCAAAAGTCATTGATGTAATAATATTCCCTCTTCATCGAATACTAATTAGCTAGATAGCGCGTTGACTATAAAGCCAGTGATGACTAAGAAGGTGGTTTCGAACCAAGTTTCAGGCAAGTCATAACATCCAGTATTTTTCAGATGTGCATTAGTGTGCCATTATATTTGTTGTTGTTGGACTGTATAAATGACGAAGGCATACCACACTGGTCACTGGACAGTATCGGCAGCAAGTGATATCGGTGTATATCACAGCGTTTTCCCCTGTCGGTATTGCAGCAAAATCGCCGTTGAAGTAAAATAATTAATAAAAAGTGGTAACACAGCTTAAACAAATTTAAGGCGCAGCAAAACTGCTATAAAAAATATACTAAATGCGCATTAGCAAAGCTTTCTCAATTTCACTATCTGTCCTTTCTACATTATCCCTTTCCGAAAGAAAGTTATACATCGAAATATTTGGTAGGCATTACTCGCCCGATTTTTTACTTCTCTTTGAAAAAAACTAAAGTCATTTTCATTCTCAGATGAAGTCCGATTGTAGTCGAATCTCAAGCCCACCAAAAATGTGCTCATTAACAACTTAATACATAAACATCCAGCAAAAGCGTTGATGGGTAAATAATGAGTTGAAATCTAAATAAACATATGATATACATACTTTTCATTACTTCTAACCTGGTATTTTAACTCATAACTTTAACAAGGAATTCTCATTGGAGACAAGTATTCAACATACAAATCACTATGTCAATATTTTGAATACACTGAATACAGGTTCACAGTTTTATTTTATACCTTATCCCATATCCGTCATAAGAACTTTCTAGCTTATAAATTAATAAATAACATAAAGCTTTGTCATATTTAATATTTCTCAGTCACAACAGATAGATTCTTCTAGAATATTTAACAGTTATTTGTATAAACTCTTTAAACAATATAAAACTTTTTTCCTAAACAAAATTTGCAAAATATTGAATATAATCAAGTTTTTGGTCAATTTATAAATTGGAACTCAATCAAAAGGTCGAAATAATTATAATAATCTCATCTCACATATCCTTAAAAATGAAATAATATCATGTCAAAGAAAACACATGCATATATTTATTTACTTAATTAAATCCATTTGTGTAATATTATTAGAATTAATTTATACTTTGAGTTCTAATAGCCTATTTCTGATTTAAGAAAGAACACCTTCATTCGCATTCCATGAGAAAGGAAATTAATTTCAATTTCTCTACATTATTTCTAAGCGAAAAGTTACTCGAAAGACAACTCGAATGAAAACGTTAATGTTTTCATATAAAATCCGATTTCTGTGCTACGAATGTGTCGTTAACATTGAGAATGAAATGTTAAAATCAGTCACTTGTGTTTTTGCTTTCGCAACAAAATTTTTGAGTTTAATAAAAATAAAGAACATTTAAAAATTAGCTGGAAAAAGCAGTCCAACAAGTTAAATTCGCTTGGGCCTCCCACTCGTACTATTTTTGAATGGAAAAAGGTAAGTACGTTTGTTTGTATGCTACAGAAGAAACCTATTGAACATTTTATCTATAGAGTAAGTTCGGGTATTGTGGTATAGGCGAGTAATGTGCTAGAATAGGTTTTCTGACAAAACACGGGTTTATACAAGACGCTTTTTCTATAGTCTACTGTAGCACCCGGGGGTAAAGTATTTGGTGTAAAGCCCCAATCAATTGATGATTGTCTTTATGCACTGGTGGAGTCACCAGCTAGTTGCATTAAAGATGTTGCAGTGGGTACTCCAAATACAAACCCGGAAACTTCCCAGGACCAAAATAAAGTGCGTAAAAATGAATGCTTTTCACCCCAAATGGCCAGCAAATATCCAAAAAAACAAAAAAGTAAAAAATACCACAACAAAACTTAAGCAAAATTTTTAATTGACAGTGAGCAACCAATCTCCCGTTCGGCAAAAAAGGCAAAATCCGCAGACAGCGAAGAGTTGCGAAGAAAAATGCTGCGACAGCTACAGAAAAAGCTAATTCATTAAAAAGAATGGCTGATGCTGCTGAGGTGCACTGAATCAGCAAAAATTATGTCTTACGCCTTTGAAAAACAGCAGCAGGTTCAAATGTATCAGTTAAATCCACAATAAGGAAGAAAATATTAAAAAAAATTTATTAACTAATAATAATATATTATCCCCAAAAAATCCCCTGGGTATTTTCCCGAAATTTCTATCCCCAATCACAAAATATTATCACCTATTAGGGGACAAATCCCCAAAACTAAGAACACTGACATAAAGTACAATAAACATTGAATGTCTGCTTGGAGTATTAACTATTTCTTTTTAAGTTATTTTTCTCTTATACATATGTCTGATGCACTAATGAAAAATTGTTTTTTTCTTCTGTATCAAAAAATGTTAATAGTACTATTTTCGCACCAGAGTAGTAAATTGATACATTAATTTTTTTTTATTAGCTAATAAGTTTTAAAAGTCCTCAATCCTTTTCAAAACCTAGACAGAGATTTAAAATTACAATTTGAATTCATATTAATGTTGATTTGATATCAAAGTAATATGGTTTTAACAAATGTATTTTCTTAACGCTGGATTTAGAAACACTAAAAAAAAGAAAATTTTGGTGATGTACTCGTAGATAGAAAACACTTTGATTTTTAGTATTTTTCAAAAGAATTTTTTTAGGCCCATAGTTTTCTAAAAATTACAATAAACAAGTAACAAATTCCTACTCAAATCAAAATTATTTTTATTAGTTTATTCTTAATTCTCATCTGAATCAAAGACGTTTTACATAAAAATAAATTCTTTTACAAAATAACCAGTATGTTTAAAGATACTCCTTTGTACTACAGTTTACTTAATGGAAAAATAAATAATATTCTCCTATCAAGAGGTGAGTATACAAATATAAAATTAAATCGAAGGTAGACAAACACAATATATTTCACATTTAGTGCTTATCTTTTTCTGAAATATTTTAATTTATGTAATTTATATTCGGAAAGAATTTGTACATTCCGCGGAACAAAGGAAGTGCTATATTTTCACTCGTATCTGTAACAACTATTCAATGCATATTGTAAATTGTAAAACCTTACATGTGTTTGTATTACTATATGTACACATTTATGCGAATGTGTTTGTAAGTTTGTATTTGCAATTATACAAAAGTGGCAGCCACATACACATCACAGGCATATCCATATACATCTTCATCAGTAGAAGAGTCTCGTATTTTATTAAAATATTTACTGTTAGATTAATTGTTAATTCTAATTAATTCGAAAAAAGGCTTGTTACTATTGCTATTTTCAAATACCCAGATCATGCTATAATTAATTATTGTAAATAACGTCTTTTGATGTGTCAACATTCTCTACTTTAATTATTAATTCAATTAAAAAAAAACAATTTATTTTGTTTTTAAAATCATTCCAACAAATGACTTGTTGATTTGGTGTTACAAAATGTCTTTCTAAATTCTACATATATATTTAGGTGACTGTCATAATTAAATAATTTGTGGGACAAAGTGAACCACAAGAGGTTTTATGGCGACTTGACATCCTCATCTGTACTTGTTTAATAAAGCAGATTAATAAAAAGCTTTTAACTTACACACTATATTCAAGGAAATATGTAAAATTCGTCATCGTTTTAAAAGGATTCTTTCAGATTTTTTTTTATCAAACTCATGGGTGTTCAACAGTTTGCCGACGAGAGTAAAACAACGAGTGAAAAAAATTGGTAGCAGATCTCTGCAGAAAATCTCTGAAGGTCATTTTGGTAAAGGACTTCTTTTAAAAAAACCCTTTGCACACAAACTACATACCATCTGCATTACCTTATACAACTACTTAATAGTAAATAAACAAATATTCTCTGAGTGGCGCTCTAGTAGTTGGTAGCATTTATAATTAATAATTACATTTTAAAGCCAGAAGACCATTGAATATTTCAACATGGAAAATAGCAAGTACCGAGATATAAACGTGTTAAAATATAGAGAAAGTGATAAGAGGCAACCTTGAATAAAAATATTCCTATGGCAATAAATTACTAACGAATGGTGCAGAAATTTAAATTTTTGGGGCAATTCTTAGAATTGAGTCGCAAAATCATGTGTTGTACTGTGTAAGCGAGTGAGCAAAACACTCGACAATTTCGTTAATAGCACGACTTCAATACTGACATCAAAAATTTAATTTCTATTTTGCTATATGTATTCAATGACTTCCAAGGCGAATTCATACCAGATGAACTCGAAAGGTGACTCATTGTGTTTTATCATCTTTTATTGTTAAAATGTATTTTTTGTACATTTTCCTGAATTTTTTTCTGAATTATAATTGAACAGTTTATTTTGACAGCCCAGAATGATATTTTCCAAGGCGAAGTCTCATGCGACTAACTATCTGTATGTATTTGCCTTCATGACTTCTAAGTAAAGCAAGGTGGCAAATATTTGCCTTTAATTGTATCGCCACGTTCAAGTAGTGACTTGAAACATCAAGTGCAAGTACTTTGTCTTTATCTTTTAAGTTTTTCTTTTTAACACAGTATATCTTTCTTTTATGGGTTTTTTTGTATTAATTTAGAAATTTACCAACCTGTGTAAATAGTTTGTTGTATCCACTTTGATAAGATGTATAACCGAGGCCAAATCGAGACTCTCGATGGCCACCCGTTGCCGAGGGAGCATCTGAAGATGATGCACGTTGCACCATGGGCCGATCAGCCCGATAATCTTCTTCGAATGAAGATATTTTGCTGGTATTAACGCAAACAGTTTTGAAAGAAATTTAGCAAACACTTGGTTGGTTATATTGATTAGCGGCTAAGATTGTGACGTTTCAAAGCTTTTTCACTTTTTGTTTTTGTTGTTGTTGTTGCTGTAAACACTTGGCGTCAATCAAGCGACAGTAGCTAAGAATTTAGGCAATTTCTACAAATATTTTTCATATATTTTGCTATAATGATGGTTTCTTGTTACTATTTCTGGTAGCAATATTTACTTAAGATGAGTAGCGAAGAAATGGGTAAGTGAGTGTGTGTGTGTGTCTGTGTGTTCGGATGTATGCTTAAAATTTGAGTAAATATGACACTAAATTACTGGAGCAGACAATATTTTTAGAAAAACAATAGAAAAAGGAAAATATGAAAACTAAAAACAAAAAACTAAACACAAAGGACTTTTATATATGCGGCACACGCACAAACCAATAAGCACACACACTCACACAAACACATACATAGATACACTCTCAAAACTAAATTAAGCACAATGACAGTTACTTTTTAATTTTCTTTAAAAAAAAAAATATACACACATAAACAGCAGGTTGGCGTTTTCATGGGAGACGTTGTTTGCTCTTTATTGTAACGAAAATGCGTAAAATTTTTAACACTTTGAACACTTTACATTATTTAAAATGTGTTTTTATTTTCCAAGTGTGACACCTTTCTTTGTTCTTAAACACTACTCTACTTCAAATTTTTTAAGGATTTATTTAATTATTTGTAAATTTTAAGCTGATGTCTGTCAACTGAAATCCCCAGGAGTCTGTCTAGCTGTTTAGTTCAACAGCAGCAGCAGCAATCAGGTTTCCACAATTTTATGTATTAATTTTTAATAACTCTTTTTGCTTTTACATGTGTTTTATTATTTTTCTAATGGAACTTTAAAAACGGAACACTTGAACTACATAAATTGTATGCTTTTGTAAGTATGACAAAAAATAATGTGCATATCTTTCTGCTCTCAAGCTATTTAAAGCATTTTTTACACTTCACTTGCGAAGGGTTTGTATATGAAAAGAAAAATTCGAAAAAAAAGAAAAGAAATTCGGTTTATTTTAAAACAAGACTATTTTAATGGTTGTTTAACACACGACCAACTTAACCTCAAAAAGAAACAACATAAAAACACAAAAAAAGGAAGACAAGGAATAACTATACGGAAGAATAAGGCCAAAATGATACAATGGCACAAAGGAAATGAAAAGAGAACAAAAGGAAGACATTAAATTTCACATTTGTTTTAACGAAAACAACAGAAAAAAAATGTATCATATTGTTAAAATAAAACATATTTTTCATTCTCGTCTTAATATAAAAATAGCAATTTATGTCAGTTTAATTTTATATTTTTCATATGTGTATTTGGAGAAAAAAAATACAATTTTTTGTTGTTTTTCTCCGAGCCATCTTTTAGATTAGTAACCCTGCAAGGTTGCCATTAACAAATTGTTTTATTTTATTTCTTGCAAAGTTTTTAACAAAATGCGTACGTTCCTTGGTCTTTTCTCTTTTTTTTATCTTACGGTTCACTTCTTGATTTACTATTATTGTTATTATTATTATTTTAATTATTTATTATTTGTTGTACTTTGTAGATTGTTATACTTAATATCTTTTTTAAAAAAATTTAAAATTTATTTGAAATTTTTACACATTTTTCCATTCGATTTAAACTTTTCTTTCTCGTCTCTGGACTCTTACTAAAAAAAAAATTAACTTTTCATTCTTTTCTGTATTTGGAAAATATATTAAAATATGTTGTCTTCTTCGTTTTCCTCTCCACACTCGCTCATTCACTTTTTTGTTCCGTTATCATTTCATCATCTCTCAATGTGGCACCCAACCCCAACCCACCCAGTGTATACTATGTGCAAACCAAAAGCATATACACTTCACAAGGTACTCGCCAATCTACAACCATAACATTAGAACATGTGTTTGTCAAATTCTTCAGTTTCAAATACAACAAAAACGTGTTTTTAACTATTAATTTTAACTATTTATTGATATGAATAAAAGAAGTTTGCACACGAATATATGAAATTTACATACACAAACAAGTAAATGCAATGTAAACAATCAATTTGACAGAGGCAACATATTCCGCGAGAGAGAGAGAGAATGAGAAATATTAATGAGATATTCATGTGAGGCCACCTTGTTTGAAGACAACTTGATGCCTCCCCCTTTTTGTTGTACTACAGTGTTTGACAGGTTCGTGTATTTCGTGTAGAATTGAACGGGAATGTTTGTATGGATTTGTTTGTCTGTGATTGTGTTTTTTGTGTACTTCCAGTGCGTAAAAACATATGATATGTTTAATGGTTCTGAAGTTACCAGCTGGTCGTATTAGTGATTCAATAGCATGTACACAGTTAAGGTTAGAAAAATAGCGTATACGACCAAATTAAAAACATTATTTATTTAACAGAATTATGCATTTGAAGGACTTTGAGAGTCAATTATATTTTATAACTTAGTTCTCATTTTCCAGAGCTCTTTAAACGATTTTTACCACTTTTATATTCGAGTATGATCAAACCGTTTCAAGTCAATAAATAATTTTATTAAGGCTCAAATTCTATTATGAATGAAAATAAATTTATATAAAGGAACATGTTCACTTTATAACATTCATGATATTGGTTAATAATCTTTAAAAATTACGAATATATTGGATTATTCGATATAATAATATTTTAAAGAATGCTGAAATTTGTAGATAAAAAATCGTTAAGTCGAAGAAAATTTAAAATAACTTAGTGGCATCGGAACAACTCCAAATTTGATTATGGATTGAAAATCGATAAAAATGCAAATAGATTAAAAATTTGTAAAACTCATTTCTGCAAATATGGCGAAAATTTGTAAAACACTTAATAAAGCCAGAAAAGAGCACGAAAAGCGATTTAAATTTAAAATATTGATAATCTGATACAAGAAATTTTGGCTACCGTAATAAGAGACAATAAGAAGGAATTAAGAAATAAATAAAAAAAAGGAAACTATGTTTTGATAATAAAAATTATAAGCAAAGGAATAAATAATTGATGAATATTAACTGTTTTCTGACGACGCAAAAATCAAAAATTTAAAATTTTAAATTTAGAATCATAAGCAATGCTTAAATATAAATTTCCAAAATACATTTTATTAACATATTGACATTTTTTCAATCCAAAAAGAATTTCTAACAGTTTCCAGTAAAAAATGGTAGTCTTTTTATGGAATGACTAACTCATTACATACACACACATCAAGTTGTGCATATTTTTGTCTTTTTTAGAAGTTACTCTCTCAGCTACTCTCAAAGTCATTTTGTTCTTAGCTTTACAATTGTTCTTTCTTAACATTCTGAACATGATCTCAAGTCCAATGAAAAAACATAAAAAAAGAGTTCGCTCCGATGGCAACCTCTTGTAAAACTCATTAGAGACGATTTGAATTTTCAATACTTCCGGGTCACAAGCTCAGGATCTAAACGACATTTTTGGAATTAGTGTGGATCTCTGATATATATGTATACGTCTGCGATCCAGATACAAAATAGTTTAACAAGAGTCCTTCAATTCGAGAATTATTATCTTACTTTAGAAGTTTTAAAAATAAAAACAAAGTGAATGAGCTTATATAATAAAATGTCGTGAGTTTTTTTTGGATTGGAATAGACGTTCAAATTTGTGTTGTTTTCTTTTCTAAAAGAAATGTAACATTTCTTTTACTTTTTATCAAAAAAATTGCTATTGAAAGTTTTCTTAAGACAAAAATTTTGCATCATAAGTGATGATACAAAAATTTTTAATAAAATATCTATTTCAAAAGTAATTATATTGCAAATATTTAATATAAAGGGTCAAAAATTATGCACTTTTTCTTAGCAAAGAAAACGGGATTTTACACCCACACACAAGTATTGGCAATATTTTTTTTAACACCAACACATCTAAAAAAATTAGATTAGATAAGACGTTAAAAACAAACTCTTCTACACTGAAAAAAAAACATGCAACATATGTGCAAATTTCTTTACTCCGCGCCACGAAATGCACGAAATTCTTGTGTACAAAAAATTAAAATTTAAAAACAGTCTCAATTGGCTTAAGTAGTTCTCTATATTTCTACCCACAGAGCTCTTGCCAAATTATATTTCGAATCCCACAAACTAGTTTTGATGCATTTGCGGCACCAAACCAAATATTTAAAATGGCCCCAAAGAAGACAGCAACACGAGTTTTGGGGCCATTTTTAAAATTGGGATAATTTTTCATTTGCCCTGCTTGAGGAAAAAAGAAGCCAATGGCATAAGACTCAAAATGACAAAATAACCTCATACAACAACAAATATTTATTGGGGCCGTTTTCCAGAGAGCCTGTATAAACACTAGAAAATAAGTATTTCAAAGTAATAAAAAAAATTTATACATGTTCTCAAAGATTTTCAAAAAACTTTTGTTTGTTGAGGGTATTTAGCTAGTCTTTGTTTATGCAGGCTCTCTGGAAAACGGCCCCAAAAAATCTTTGAAAAAAGACATGTATGCAATCTCGATTAATAAATTAAAAAAAAAAATTATACATTTTTATTTTTAGCAAACAAACATAATTACGAAAGGTTTGCTAAAATTATAAATATCTACTTAACGCTTTTGTTCATTATATGTAGGTATGTTTTGCTTAAAAAAAAGTAGCTCCGAAAGGCTTTTTCATACAATGTTTCATAGATTATTTTCAGTGTACGAAAATCACTGTGCATTTTAGTCAATAAAATTAACGACTAAAATAATAAGGGTCTTCATGAAAAACGCTTAAAATTTCCATTTTATATCAATTTACTTCTCATGGCTTCATTTATTTCTTCATCGCTTTTTCCGTAATTTTTTTTTGTTTATTTGGGCAAAATGTTCATATCATCTGCAATACTACAGTTATCAAGACTTTTCTACATATTTACTCCTCGAACTCGAACAAGGTTAATAACTTTCAATTAAACCAAAATATGTAGTTCGAAAAATTATGCAAAAATAGTCTTAAAAAATATTATTTCCCAAATACATGTTTCTGCATTTATTTCCAAAATAACATTTGAGAAAAAATATCTGCATTTTAGAAAAAATTGCATATAAAGATTTTTCGCCCCTTCTGAGTTTTGGAAGTTTACGTGAGGGATTCATTTTAGGATGAGTTAAGGATACTCACATTGGCGCATTGCTTTAGTTAATCGGCATATCAAATGTTGTAATCCTTAAATTTTAAGATACCTCAAGCACTTTTGAAAAACCATCAGGACAAACAATTTTGTTGAAAAACTTTCACGTTCTATATTTTCGATTTTCGAGCCTTTCGTAAAAATTATTAAAAAAAATCTCCCCTTATATATCTGGCGGTATATCTGGCGAAAAGATACTAAAAAATATTTTTTAAGCTTCTTCAATGGCATCAAATCCATTAAACACATTTAAAATTTTGACTCATTTCTGGCGTTCAAGTTGCACTTTGAGCTTTGGTATATGCAATGATTTACAATTAAATTTTATGAGAAATATTTTTGTGGGAGATTTTGGCCCGATAAATACCTACTTAAAGGAAGTTCTCTGCCCTATTTTAAGAAAGAAGCAAAAATACCAATACAGTGAAGAGTTAGAGGGTTAAAATGTTTCACAAAAAAGTTCGTCTTGTTAGTTTAAGTAAAAGTGCTAAGCATTAGGTATAACGTACCTTAAATATAACAGTTCCAAGATTTATTATGCCGATTCAGTATAACATTGATCAATAGGGGAAACTTTAAATAACCCTTAAGGCAGAATTATTTTGTGCGGTCTGTTCTGTTACGCATCATATGTTTTGTTTCTGAATGTGTGATTTGTTGCTACTTTTTCGTTCTGTTCTGTTGCGGACTATTCTGTAGAAAATAAAATACAACGTTAAGTGGCAGTCAAGAGTTTGTATGTATCAGTTTTTTTGTGTGAAATACTACAACTTTTGTTTTAAAAGTCAGAATATTTAATTTTTATAAATCAGATTATTAAAGATATTTTTGTAAAGTAAAAAACATTTTGCAAACATTTACAAAAATCAATCCTATGATTAGAAATATTTTCTACAGAAAAGAACGACACAGAACGGCAACGATCCCTCAATCAGGCGTTATAATTTTATTTAATTTTTTGTGTTGTGCAGTGTAATTTTACAAAAAGTAGAGGTTACGCTTATTTCGTCAAATATTTGTGATGTCTGAGCCAACCTTTATCAATATGACTTCAAATGAAAACAAAAAACTTAAAGTCTCTGTATGTAAATATCATTAGAATTTATACGAGTATAAAAATTACAATAATTATATCATGTGGATAATGAACAACGCGTACATATTTAAATAAATAAAAAAATAATTCATCATATTTCATCAATCTGGTCACCCCGAAATATTATTTATTTAGTATAAACATACAAGAGTGGAGTGCACAATACTGTGTCACTGGAGTAAATATTTCTGCTTTCCTTCCAATCTACACTCGCGCCTTAAAAGTGTAAACAAACCCGAAGGAATGTCTAAATTTTTTTTATTTTATTTATTTATTTATTTACAAAAATCAAACAGCAGAAACAAAATTTCAATTTCATGAATGAATATGACGAAAATTAATTTATTTTTAAACTGAAAAAAAAACAACTAATTAATGGCCCAAAAAATATGTATATAAAAAAATTTAATTATCTATTTTTACTACAACAATCTGTGAAAAAAAACCCCATTCATAGAAGAAAAGCATGTCTAAAAATTGCATAGAAATAAAGAAAATAATTTGAATTGGTTTTACGCAGACGCCAAAATCTCTTGTCAACTTGTCAGTTTGTTTCTATTGACTTCTCTTCACTTTTCATTTTATTTATTTTCAATTTCTTTTTATTTGTTTGTCTGTTTATTTCACTGGTATAGAAATGCATTTTGAATTTAGATAAAACAACGATTTCGTCTGTCAAACTCAGCAAATGCAGAGTTGTGTTTTCTTTGGGCGCAATTTCTCTCATTTATTTATGTTTATAAAATTCTTTCAAAAAAAAAACTGTCATAAATTTCTTTTGTTTATTGTGTTGCTACGAGTGTTTCTCTAAATATTCCAATTCATAATGAACTTGAATGTAATTACATATTTACTTCTTCTTTATGTTGCTGTATATTAATTTTCCTTCATATTTCTTTTAGTTGACAGTTTCTTAAAATTATAAATAAATAAATTCTTTAATTATTTTGGCCGTGTGTGTATTTTTTTTAACAGCATTGGCTGACTAATAGTCAGTTGCTGTGCGACGAAGTCAATCATAGATTTTTGTTAACATTTATTAAGTATGTGAAAAAATATTGTTCATGGCTTAGCCAGCGTGCCTATACGTGACGAATTTATAGCACAATGAATGTCATATTACAAATAAAAAAAAATCATATATAATACTGGTGAATTTTAAATCCACTTTTCTCTTAGTATCTTCGGTTCTGTTCAGAATCTTCCCAACGCAAATAAATCTGTCATGAATAGGATATATAGTCAGAGTGGTCAATTAAAGCAACATAGCAGATAAATCAGCTAAGTGAGCCCACACCACATGAATCAAAAATCATTAAATGCAAGTTGGCTTCTCTTTGTTATTGATTTTTTTCTGTATTTTTCCCCGACTTGCCTCCGTGTTTTTACTTTTTGCAATATTACCGGGCAAGTGATCAACCAGGTAGTAACGGTCTAAAACAATACAAATTTTTTTATAGAAAATACTTAAATAACTGTCAAAACATACACAAAACCGGGTGGCACTGTCAGCACAGATGACTCTTTAAGAAAATGTCCAACATCATATAAAACTGTATACGTATGTGGTTGTGGTAGTGCTACTACCTTGATGATCTGCCTTGTAACAAACCACGCTGTGAGAAAAACTCAAAATAAACTATGAAGACTTACTAAGCAGGGTATTGATTAGGGTACCCAATTAGACGACTTCTTGTTATGTTCGAGTAAGCGATTCATTCTCTTTGGGATTTTAATATTATTCCATTAATATGTTTTTATATTACTCTACTACCTCGATCAACGCGAATAATTAAAATTATTCTTCAAACAACGTAAGCTTGTAGTAAGTAGCCTTCTTCAGTTTTTCATTTGAAAAACAAAAATAATCAACAATAAACATGTCTCTTTTTATTTTAAATAACATAATAAGCTAGAAATCTCAAAATATTTTTATATCTATAAAGGAATAAATTTTTATTGATTAATTGATATAAGTTATTCGTTAATCGATTATTTTAATGACTCGATCAAGTAAAAAAAATTTTCTTCGATTAAACGACTAATCGATCAGACACTCTGGTATATAAATTGCAACACAATCTAAAGACTTTGTTCATTTTTTTTTATTATATTTTGTTTAGTATAAGTTTTTTTTTGATTGCGTTATACGGTGTTCAGACATGCATCTTTATTGAGATTATCACAATAAATACTATTACTGAGCTCAATATTCCATATAAAATTTTAATTTAGTATGAAATTGTTTTATATATTGAATAAAACTTCAAATGCAACACTGTTCACAAGTGCGTTTAGTGAGCAAAACTCTCTAGAGTGGCCAATGTAAAAAAATAGCACAAAAAAAAGGATTATCAAATGGCGAGTCAAGTTAGAGTAAAATACAATCGAAAACAAATAAACTATTAGTGTGAAATATAATCAATTTCTTTTTAAATAAATAGGTGTAAAAATAAAGTAAAGCAGAATGGGCTGAAGTGATGCCAGTAAGACAGCCCTTCTTGATATGTGGGCAAGCAAAATGAATGGGCTTCGAGGAGACTGAAAAGGTTACCACATCAACACTGCTGGGTTACTCATGCAGCCCACGAGACATTCAAGTAAATAGCTCTGAAACCACTCTGTACACCCCAGAGTGGTTTCTGAGCGTAACTAAAGCAATTCCACTTTGTGTTGACTTTATTGAACTTCCCTAACAAACCTCAGAAGATGTCAAAAATGGTACGGGTCATACGAAAATGCTTTTAAAAATACTGATCATCATTGCAATAGCAATTGGATTTCCAAAATGTAAATTGGCGATTCTGTAAATTGGAATTGTAAAAATTGATTTAAATAAAATTGTTCATATTTCCCTTACCAATTTCCACAAAAAACTTTTATATCTAATATAGCAAGAAGCAAAATCAGTTGTTTTCTTAAAATTGGCTGGATTTCCAAGTTTTTCTTTTTCTCCTACTTTATAATCAAAACTCGATCGTACTAATCGAAACAGCTCGGCGTTTCTATTATATAATAGTAATTTCTTTTTAAAAGCGGAATATATTTCCATTTTTGTAAACTTCGAAACAAATTTTGACTTTCAAATTAAAAATAATAACAATAGTGTTTTCCAACTGTCAATATAACTAAATATGTTATTTCCGGCTACACAGAAAAAATTATTCATCATCATTTGTAACTTCAGACAAAACATTTGCTTTGTCTAAATCTACAAAATCTTTATGTTGTTGTATATCAGTCTGACATTCGAATTCAAATCAAATTAGTCACTGAATGCAACAAAAAGTTATCTAAAATTGATTTCGCTTTCAAAATCTATAAAATAAAATTGTAAATTTAAATACTTTTTTTATTGATTGCGGACTTACAAAGAATTTTGTAAAACCAGACAACTCACTTAACTAAAAACTCAATGTTTTTTTGTTGTTGTGCTGTTTTTAGTATCGATAAAGAGCGGAAACTCAACGTCTACTGATAAATAAAATATTTGCTGAAACTTAAAGTAAGTTTCAAAGAAATATTTGTCTGATTTCGTTTTTTATTTTGTGCACACATATTATGCTTGATCAGCATATTATATTATAACAATAAAAATGGGCAAACGTTACCCACACTGAACCAAAAAATTACCTAAATACTGCAAAATGAGTTGTATAATTGAAGAAATGTAGGTTATTATACAGCCTACAAAATCCGTAATCAAGTTTACTGATATATTTTGTTAAAAGCAAAAAATTTTTTTAAATATTTACAAAGAAGAAATTTCTTCAACTTCACTATTACCTCATCGTTGTATATGTAACGAAGTTTTAGTTAAATTGATCAAGAAATTAGTCAAATTAACTATTTATTTTAGTAATATTTTTATGTATTGAAGACTTTTTATTCATGATAACTACAAAATTGGGTTATTTTGAATAATTTTTTATTTATATGCATGCAAAGCCACATAGTTATTGATCATTGACAAAAAAAAAATAAAAATTTAATAAAAATTTAGGTCATTATTTTGTAAAACGCTACGCTAAGCGTTAATAATTTTTGTATGCGATGAATTCGAAATCCAAAAAACAAAACACATTAGCCCAATTCACAATGTTGTGCATTTGAGATTGCAAATTTATGCAATTGTAAATATTTACAATCAATTACTAACGCTGTTTTCTAATAACATGTTGCAAAACATGAAATCCCTCTCTTCATTTTTAGTTCGTGTGAATATAAACTACACGTTTTTGTGTTGTTTATTTATACACGAGTAGCAAGTACATATCTTTGTATTTTGTTAGTGTAGAGTAAATATATGCTACGCCACTTTGCAAATGCTACGATGCACGACGATTTGCACAACATTGTGAATTGGGCTATTAAAAAGTTTTCAAACCTTAGCGATGCATTTTACAAAATAAAACCCTTAAGATTAGTGATGTAAAGGTATTGATTGTTTGAGTACCGAGTACGCAATACGGTATATGTTTCCCGGTACTCAATACCCAAAAAAACTAATCAATACTTTCAGAGATGCATTTCCATATACAAGTACGGAAATTCTGCTTAAAAGTGTTTTACATTAATGCAACTCGATTTTGAAGAAAGTTAAGCGCAACTGATTTAATCGTTTGCAACAATTAATAAGCCTGGCCTAACGGCCAATTCGTGAATTATTACGGAGTACGTGTAATAATAAAATCGAATTTTAGCCTATTAAATATTTTTATTTTTAAATAAGAAAAAAAATTAAAAGTATTGAGTAGTATCGTGTACTCAATTAAACAAGTATTGAATGGTATTGAGTACTTAGTAGCCGCTTTTTACAACACTACTTAAGGTTCCAAAAAAATCGAGAATTCAAAAAAAATCTAAAGTTCAAACAAGAAGTGGAAAATTTACAAAAATATCAGGATTTAATTAAAAATCAAAAGTTCGAGGAACAAGAATCGAAAATGCAATTACAATTCACCAAAACTTGAGGTTTAGTACAACAATAACTAAAATTCACTGATAACCGAGAATTTAGTACAAAATTAAAAATTTCACAAAAACTCAAGATTTAGTAGCAAATCTATCATTCATGAAAACCAGAAATTAATTTCCATTTTTATTGCAATTTACTGGAAAAATCTAAAAATATGCAGCACTAATTAAAAAAATATAAAAAAAACTCAAATTTGTAAAAATTATTTCGCTATGAAGTCACGAAAAGACATTCGATATGCTGTGAATTTCACATAAAAATAAAAAAAAAATCAATCACTCATGAAAATCAAGATTCCACAAAATTTCAAAACTTCGCTTTTAGTTGACGAAAACAAATCGAAAATTACTATAAAGAAATCGAAAACTCACCAAAAAGTCTAATTTTTACCTAAAAAACAAAGACCGGAAATCCGCAAAAAAAATATCAAATCGTTAGTGAAGTTTCATTTAAATATCAAAAGATAAAATATATCAGGAATTGAAAATTTAATAAAATCTTAAACTCACCTATAACCAAAAATTTCAAAAATAGCGAAACTTTTCACAAAATCCATAAAACAAACGAGATAAACGAAAATAAGCAAAATAACATGATATTTTTTTACCAAAATCCGGAACTCATATTAAATATATCTGTTACAAAGACAAACTTATCTAGAATAAGTTCGGGTATTGTGGTATTGGCGGGTAATATACTCTTGTAGCTTTTCTCGAAAACTAAAAACTAGACGCTGGCAAAACCAAACTTGATGGTTTCTAGATCTCAGAATATTAATAAATCATAATTCGATACGCGTTATGGAAGCCATTCAAAGAGCTGGTAAGAAAAATATTTAATAGTTTTGTGATTGACTTTTTTTTTGGGTCCACTGAAAAATATCTGCCACCTTGAAAACAACTGATTTAAGCCCCAACAAAACAAGTTTAAATTTATAAGTGAGTCCTTTATTACTAAACCACATTGGCATTGATAAAACGGACCAGATTTTTAATTATAATTATTTGATTTAAGCTCGAGTCCTTCTAAATTGCACAGAAAAAAACGCCGTACTAAATTCAAGTATTTTCTACTTACTTTGAGTACGAGTCGTTAGTACAACTAATAATAAAATGTACTTTAATCAAATCAAAAACGAGCTTACTTTTGATAGCCATTCCTGTAGTTTCTTAAAATGAGTAGAGGGGTCTAATCACTTCATTCGATATCGAGTAAAATCCCATACAAAATTTTTGGAATTTGTATGAAAATTTTGCTCGATATCAAATGGCGTGATTTGACCCCAGAATTCCTTGATCACGTGAAAAATGTCGAATAAAATTTTTAAATTAAATTGAGCATTAAAATTCGTCCGTACTTAAATCAATCTTTCTTTACTTGAATTTAGTAAATGTGGGATTACAGTACTTTTAACACCGCTTGGGATTGATTTAAGTATGGATGGATTGATATTTCTTTTGAGTGTATCAATGATAAATCAAATATATACAAATAAATTGAACTAGACAATCTAAAAATTATTGTTATAGATAGAACTGTGCCAAATGGTTCATTTCAGTGATCGGTAATTTTTGTTCAATTAGAAAATTTTAACCCGTTTGCTTAATTCATTCTTTTCTGAAAAAAACCGAAAAACAAATTGAAGAATTTTTTATTGGATTTATTGATTAAAAAATCACAGTTAGTTCGTTTTAGAAACAATTTCTTGTTCTTTTTACTAGAATATTAGACAATTTATTTTAGCTTAATATATACTATACTTTTTATGGGTTGTATTGATGCTCAATGGAAATGTATATTTATGCAAACTTTTTAAAATAACTGATCAATACATCAAAACTCAAATGCGAAAAAAGAATATAACATAAAAAATTTCCATGAACGAAAGCAAATTTGACATAAAAAAGACACCTGAATGAACGAAAACAAGTTTTAAACTCATCTACAAAATCGAACGGAACACTCACTATTGAACAAAAAGCATACAGTAAAATCGCTCAATTTAACCCGTTGGCTCATGAGCTACACAGCTGTAGTTATAGGCCAAAAATCTCTGAAACTTGATTGGACTCCAAAGACTCTTTCATTAACCTGAATGTAAACCTACGTTCTGTAGTAGAATACCAACTGAGATCTGTTCTAATTGAATTAAGCTTTAAAACATTATAGTCTCAAATAAAAAATAGATATACCACATTACCCGAACTTACTCTGCTATAGAGAAGCGTGACACAAGCTCCTTTTTCCCGTAGACATATGTACTTAAGCCCAAATCTATCCAAACACAAATATTGAACCTGCCTTTCTAATTAGAACTAATATAAACTACTCGTACATACATACAAATTTTGTTTGTTGATCGCATCATATAAAACTAATTTGGTGACTAAAAACTAAAATTCTCATCATTTAAAACATTAAATACTTGGGGAAAGGTTTTTTTTTTTTTTTTTTTTGTATTTTTTATTTTGTTCTAATAGATCTCAAACGATCCCAAGTGAGTGTGTGATAAAAAGGCCATTGAAAAAGTAAATAGAAAAAAATTGCAAATGAAAGATCTAAAACAAAATATTTAAAAGAATTTAAAACTAAAAGAACAAACATAATGTGGTGGTTAAAAATATCTTTTCTTTCGGACCTCACAATACGGCTACAATAGATCAGGGGGAAAGAAAAAAAAAATGTAAATATTCTTAAGAGGGGGGAACCAAACAGTTTTATTCATGTAGACAAATGATTTGAACTCAAAATGCATTGAACAATAAGCTGCATTAAATATTATTAAATATTATTAGAAACATCTGAAAAGTTAAACAATTGAAAAGGCTTACCCGACGATTTTTGTTTTTAAACGGCTTATAAGATTTGGCCTTATGTTTGGCTCCTCCCAAATGTAGTTTCTTCATGTTGCAAAATATTTATCAGAAGCTTCGAACCGTTTTTTAAACAGTAATGTTTCCTAGGATTTTAAACTCACAGAATTATGCAATATTACTTTGTACTCGTACATACAATATTATTTTGTACTTTCAAATAAGATAAATTTTATAATAAATTTTTGCATTTTCTTCAATTATAAATAAAACTTTTGCAATAATTTGCAAATATTAAAAAAAATTTAACAAATCATTTTTATTCTTCTAAAGTTTTTGTATAAAAAAAATTGCACATATCACTTTTCTATTAACGATATTAAAAATAATTGCTGCTTTTCACAAAATTCCCTCTTAAGGACGCGCACAACCGAAATCCGTAAGATAAAAAATTCAACTGATTTGATATTTTCAGTCAAAACGATGCGACAGAGACAACATTTTTGTTGTTAATATATTTTTTTTGTTTTTTTTTTCAATTCGCAACAAGATCATTGAAACAACAAAAACAACAGCATTATTTGTGAAAAAAAAATTCTTCATTTGTTTTCTTTTAATTTAATTTTATTTATTTTCAAATACGTAAGTATTCAAATCGTCAAATATTTTGTTGTTATTTTTTCAATCCAATTTACATGTGAGATATTTGTTTGGCGAGTTTTGATGACGTTGCGGTCTATTAAATATTTGTTGGGGGATTTTCTAGGAAATTTTGAAGTACTAAGAAATGTTTTGGTTTTTGTTTATTTGCTTAGAATTTTATGCTAATTTTAATAAAATTTCAAAAATAGAAAATAAATACAAAAACTTACAAAAAAAAATAAGTGATATAAATATAAAAATAAAAGGCATATAACTGCTTGTAATACTAGTTTTGAAGAGCTACACATTGAAAATAGGAAATGGATCGTAGTAGTGGAATTCTATCTGCTAAAATATATATAAATTATGCATCATCAAAAAATTTAGGTGTCGTCAATTAATAAATTTTTATTGTATGTTAAGCTTCTTGTTGAAATTCATTTTTATTGAATTTCCAGTTTTACTTTTGTAAACGAATATGTACCCGTGGGCATATATGCTTATTTTCGAAACCGCCCAATAAATTTCATGCCGAAGTAATTGATATACGGTGTAACTAACGTTTCCATTGAATATGAGCTAATATTCCGGGGAACAAAGAATACATTAACGGCAATCAATTCCAATCTACAAAAGCTGGCAGAACAGAGCTACGATGTTTTTGGAGGACGCTACAACATTAAATATCTACAGTGATACAAACTCAGTTGTTTTACCACTAAATTTAGTGGTTTTTATTTTTGTTTTGTTTTATGACCAAATCGTTTTTATTTTAAGCTATTTATGGTCAGATTTTACCTTTACTTTAGATGCAAATAAAACAATTTATTACATCTTTGTTCTCAACGTTTCATCGGCTTTTTTCCGACGTCTTCAGGAGAATTGTCTATTTATTTGCAAATTCTAATAACAAATTACAGGATTTATTTATTTATTACATCACTAATTAAATTATAAATTATAAAACTGGACAGCACGACACAATTAAATGTATAATTTTTTTTTTATTTTTGTTTAGTGTTAAAAATTAATTTTTAGTAGTTGGTGCTTTTTCTCGGTAGTGCGGCTGATAATTATTTTTATACAAACATATAATCGATTTCTTATTATTTAGATATGCTATTCAAAACGTAGATGTTATTTAGGCCCAATTTATACGAGGAATTAAATTCATTAATAAAATTAATGATGTTTTTTTGTTGCCGAGCAGGGTAGAGAAGAAAACCGTGCATAAAAAACGACTAGATGTCAATTGAATTTTTCGTTGTACATCTCAAATGAAGTTTTAGTTTTTTTAGCGGAGGTCGATCTAATGGGATGAAATTCAGAGTCCTGGTAACACTGAATATCTATCAAACCGTAAGAGTTTCGCTTAAGTAAAAACAAAAAGGACGAAGAGAAAAGCACGTGTATGCGTTCAGGCGATTCAAGTGTTATTGATAAGATTCTTACTTTTGTTTCTTTGAACTTTTGTGGTGTTCACGCAGTGCAGGTCTTGCCGACGACTATTACTTGCAACTAACTTCAGGCTTAAAATTACGAATGCGAAAGCCAAACGGGATGACAACACATGAACTTGGGTACTCATTTCTTTTCTGCTCGTCACTCTCGCCTATAAAGTTGCAATTATATCAATAAGACATGAATCGTCTGAACGTAGAATAAAGGTCAGCAAGGGTTAATTTAACTCCACTTGCTGATGGCAAAATTTAAAGTTTTAATATAATTTCAGCGCACTTGTATAAATTGGAATCATAATAATTCTCGTATTTTGTTTCCAAAAATATTTGTATTAATAAAAGATTTAAATTTACTTACAATCAGGACCAACTGGCAAATGGTGAAATACATCAATTACACATGAATTACATGAATTTCATGTGCCATTTTTTCGAAATTGACTTTTTTGGTTTTAATGGTAAAAAATAACGTTGCTTACGTGTTTTAAGCAGAAACGCGACGATTTGAATACTGATGATGGAGGTTGTGACGTCCTCCGAAAACAACGGAGCTCTGTTGCTGCCTGTGCACGTTGGAATTTATTTACGTTAATGTATCAATTGTTAGTGAAAATTCTCAATTCAATTGTATATGACTAAAAACGTTACAAACGAGGCCGAAAACAAAATCACATAGAAAATGTTCATGAAATTTAACGAACTCGATTACATTTTCTATAAAAATTTTTTTTTTGAAATGCTTAGTTAATTAAGGCAGACTTAAAATAGATAATAAAATTATTTATATTAATTCCCACCGTTCTCGTGATTTGCATGAATCATGCATGATCAGGCGTAGGTAACTTTTTCCTTCAATCACTTGACTATGAATGAATGAATGCAAGTGTAATGAAATTCAAGATGAGTTTAGCTTACTTAAGAGTGCGTATTTTACTGTTTATCCACAAAATTGTATTTACACATCAGCTTGATCATCTATATATACGATTAAACTTTTCAACGCTTCTTAGAGGTAAAAAAAAATCTGGCATTTGGCCATCGAACATATTTCTAAATACAATTTCTTTATTCATACTATCAGTCTCTGGAACGGAAACAAACCATTAGTAACGCACGACAGTTTAGGAAATATATATTACTCATTTTTCACGTTGAATGCACATATTCGTTTTTGACAAATTCTGATTGTATAACAATGTATGTTCTCAACTTTTCGAGTTTCACTTTTCATCTATTTTTTTTAGCTTATTTTTATTAAATTTTGTTAACATTATGTAATTAAATATTATTAAATTTTAAATTTTATTTTAATACAATTTTTTATATTTTCTTTTTTCTGATTAATTGTATTTGAATATGCTCAATTGTATACTGCATAAGAGTATAAGACGTAAATCTTGTGTAGAAATAAATAAAATAAACAAATAAATAAATAAATAACATGGAATGCTGTGAATTTGCTGCAATTAACTTCAAGTTTAGCTGTTGCACAATTACTGAATTACTAGAATGCAAGCTTTGAACATTTTTGTGATTGAATTAAAAAAGTACGGCATTATTAATGTTTAAAATTAAAAATAAATTTAACCAGCCAATTAGAGTTTATAAATTTATTGTAATTTACTTTGCTTCCGGTCCCACAGTACTGTGATTATTATTAATTGTTACTGCTTTCTAGCCAACCTCATTTATGTTTATTTAGTACATTGCAAACTGCAACCTCATGAAAAAATACATCATCTAAATATACTGCTTACATAATGCAAAATATACAAAAATAAAGTAAATTTAAATAAAACTGATGACCTATCCTACTCTGACAATAAAAGAAATTTCTTTCGAAATCATATAAAAACTACTTGACGAATTAAAGCGACTATCAGTTTATTTCTGTTCACATAATATTTGTAAACTACACCTTCAACTAAAATCATCATGAACGTCTTTGCTACTCTTTTAGCGGTATTTGCTATTTTCGCTGCTGTTTCTGCTCATTGCTATGGTGGAGTCCGTGGTGGTATCAGTACTAGTGTTACTCCTACTTCCGTATCAGCTAGTGCTCCTTGCGCCAAAAACTATTTATTCAGCTGTCAGCCAAGCTTGGCTACTGTCCCTTGTGGAGCTTCAACAGCTAATTATGGTGGTAGTTACGGATCTAGTATCGGTTCTGCTGGTGCTTATTCTGAAAACGTACCCAGCGTTATAAATGCTCCCTATCATTATCAAGGAATGCCAAGCAATTTTCTTCAAGTTCCTGACTATTATACAAATTATTAAATGGATCGCAACTGGATAATGGAATTTTGTATAGTTTTAAGAATTTGTTGTGTTATTTGAAAACTAATATTTATTTTAATAAATTTTTTTTTTATAAATATAAAAATAATTATATTTTATTTGATGTTCTTCAACGACAAAATATTTATTGGTTTAATACAATGAAAGGAAAACGGAATTAATTTTTAGCACAAGCTATTTCTTAAAAAGGAAAATTAATAATACACAGGTAGACAACCTAAAATAAATCGTTTCATAACTCAAATAATATTATTATAAGAGTAGCAGGTTCGATTTCTGCCAAAAGCCTGGGCCAAAAAAATAAATTATACTCGTATATAAACTTCTCTCTTCAAAACAAGTTATGGCGTTTTCTGTTCTACAAAAAAGTGCAAAATTTTTTACCCTTTTTATTTAAAATTAGCAACATAATGATTTTATAAAATACTGAGTTTATTAGAAATTATTGCATCATCACTTACAAGGAAAAATTTTTGTCCTAAGAAAACTTTGAAAATTGCATTTTCTTTTATAAAAAGTAAAATGTTTTTTTAGAAAAGCAACAAATTTACCAACATGTTTGTGTAGCAAGGGAAGGAAAGGCGTAAACAGTTTTTGTTTATTTAAAACGAAAATATGATTTAAAAAACCACTGCAAAGTGGGGTGATTGTAAAATATATGCTAAATGTTTACTAAAAGGAATTGTCTAAGACTTATATTTTATAACTAGAGTAGAAAACAAGCTTTCAGAATATTACCTACTAATATGTGTAGGCACAACCAAGGCTACAGTGGGCCAAGCTTCACCAGCTCAAGAAAGAACATTTTTCGTATATTATAATTTTATAAAATCTTAAACGAATTTATTTTATAATTTTTATGCGTTTCAATTCAGTTAGTACTTACAATCTGTAGCTCATTTTGCTGTAGCTCAAGACATATTCGACTTGGTAGAAATAATTTTGTATTATTGGCCGTGACTAGTTTTCTTACACTGCGTCTTTACGAGCCATCGACTTGAGCAATGACATGAACACACAATGAAGGTCCTGTTGACGACACTTACTTGCTACTAACTTCAGGCTTAAAATTACGAATGAGGAACATGAACATGACGCCAGCAGAGCAACGGTATTAAAATGTCCATTTTTTGTATGTGGCGAATATGTGTAGATGTTCATGTTTTGCCTGCTCTTATAATTCTTAGGTTGTGCAATAGAGATAAAATTTAATTTTTTGTGCTGTCTCTTTTACTCTCCTTTAATAATTACATTTCATGGCGAACATACTTGCTCAGCCTTATGCTCGGGCATCGATGTCAGAGCATGGACATTAGCGATCTACATTAGCCATATGCGGTGTTCGACATGATGTTCATACCAAGTTGATGGCTATTGGAAACCCCCAGTTATAGACGTTTTAAATTTTTTAATACACTGGAATAGTTTGATTTCGAAATACAGTTGGATTTCTGACTGCTTACAAAAAAATGTGTTCTATGAGCACCCTACATCCAGCAGTTATTAAAATTATAGTCAAGTTTTCTTTATTTTTCTCAGCTCTTCTAATTAAATAAAAAATTGTATTAAAGTTACTTTTATGCATCACACGAGCAGCCACATATTTTATTAAAATTTAAATTTTCGGAAAATAAGTTAGTACATAACGTCATATGACTTAAAAAAATTGCTGAGTTCAAAATACACTTCTTGATTGATTACGATGCACCATATCAAAATACATGCCCCTGGAAAATTTTACAAATTAAAATTGTACTAATTCCTTAATAAGAAATTAGCTTAAACAGAAAGCATTATTAAAAAATTTTGGTTAACTTTTCATATTAGAGAGTTCTTTGGTTGTCCTCTAAATTTTGTTTAATGTAAATTAGCGCTTTTATGAATTTATATGACGATATGTAGATTAGGCTTCCTCAATTGCACGGCTTCTCGTCGATTCTTTCACGGTTCGCGGCGCCAGCAATTCCCCAATACAATAAGTTATTAAACTAGCGGACAATATAACCAGTCTTGTATGTTTTTCAACCTATAAATTTCCGGAAATAGGAACAAATCATTAAAAAAAAAACAAATAAAAAAACTAAAAAAATAATTTTTTTTGCATAATAAAATTTCTAAAAGTTTTCAGAAACAAAAATTTACCATATCAAAAAATTAGCATGGAGAGAAATTAACTGCTTAAGATTTCGAAAGTATTGCTAAGGACCCTCAGGACTCTCAGGAGCCCCATGGACCGTGGGTGGACCATGTATGCGAAAGAACATTTGCTTTCGATATCGAAGAACAGTCAGCTAAAACTGACTTTGAAAAAATTAAATTTACATTAAATATTTTCGATCAAGCTATTCGATTAAAGAAATAAATCTTTACCCTAAGTTTGGTATTTTGTATTTGATAAAACATTATTTGACTTAAATTTTTCGAGCAAACATCTATTAAAAGCGGCTGTTAAAATGTGTTTAGATATCTTTTAGACACCTTTTACTTTGCCAAATCTTGATTTTATAGCGTTAATTGTACTAACAAAATCGTTTTGTTTTTTCGTAGTTTATACCTGAAGATTTGTATGTGATTTTGTATTTTTACATAATTTGTAACACTAAACTTTCGCTGTCCAAACACGAAAGAAAGTTTTAAAAAAATTCCGCAAAATTTGGCACAATAAACTTTCCCTGTCTGAGAGGTATTTTAAAAATAGTATCCATTTCAGACTGGAATGCATCGATTGTGCGGGTGGGTTTCGGACTCAATATTTTAGCTTCTATTTAACCAATGTCTGTTAGACCAGCATGCATCGATTGCGCCGATTCTTGCTCGGTTCTTTTTGCCGTTACTTGAATTCTCGCATCACATTTCAGTTTTGTCAAAATGAGCCGCAGAAGTAAATTGTTGTTTTTAATTATAAAACTACTAATCGTGTTAAGAAATAGTAAAGTGGGCATTTTTTAATTAAAAAATTATAAATATTAATGTGTCAAGTCAATTGATGTCATGTGACGCAATGACAATGCGTTTTAGCTAAAAAAAAATTTAGCGAGATTCATCAATTATGAGTGTCCTGAAAATCCTTGAAGAGTATAAAAATTATCAAAAATAAACATTGAAACCATATATTCCAAAAATTATAAAAAAAATCACAGCAATTGAGCGTCAGGTCTGAAAGGGGTATTTAGCAGGCAAATAAAAGTTATTCATTAATAAAAACTAGCAAAAGAAGCCCCAGTACTGTTTGTTTTGTATACGAAACAGTTTTTGTTGTGGCAACAGTGGAAAAGATTAAATTAATTTGTACACCTGGCGTATTTTTATTAAAAATTACTACTGCAGGTTCTTGTATTTGCTGAACAGTTTATGCTACTCGGCACCAGAGGACGCATATATAACTGTTTCATGAGCTGGTAAAAGAAAACGCTATTTTCAAAACAGAAATTAAACTGTTAAAAAAGTGAATTTTCAAAGTACCTCAGCAACAAACTGCATTTAACTAAAAAGAGTTAACAAAGATCCTCAAAACACTTTCCTGTTGAAACAAATATTTTACATTTATATATAAAATTTTTCAATTGAACTACAGCACTTTGTCAATACTCGCTGATGACAAGCAATCTGATATGCTATATTATTTCTATAAATGGAAAATTATATTAATCTGTGAGGAAACACAAGCGATATAATTTACAAGGGAACGCAAAGAATGTTATATACCTCAGGCCAATATGATTATAAATAATAATTCTATACAGTGGGAACAAAAAGTAAAATATTAGAGTTGAAAAAAAGTCAGCCTAGATAGTAATGGTAAAGAAAGAAAACAAAAGCAATTGGTTGATTATTGAGTTCTTGTTACAACTTTGATATTGTTTAAACTTTTCATTTGTTTTAATGAAGGTTTAATATAATATCTCCAGTTGTTCTAAGAAATATTTGGGTAAAGTTCCCTGATGATCTGCATTAGCAACAGTGAAATGCGCATAGGAACAAGCTATACCCCTCAATAATCAATTGCAATCTGTTTTTAACAAAATAGTTAATGTTTTACTGAATAAGTAAAATATTAATTTTGGGAAAAAGTGCGAATAAAAATTTAAAACACTAAATCTTGAAAGATTCCCATAAAAAGCAGCAAAAAGTAAAATATCTTGGTATTATGCTCGATCCCAAAGTGAAATTTAAAGGCCATATACTATATATGTAATCAATAAATCAATGCATCCTACACTCTTTTATAAATCGGAAATCTATCCTTAACATCAATAATAAAAAACTCATTCTGAAGTCCATTTTCCACGTTGTAATTTTCTATGCAGTCCCCGTTTGGTCTACTAGCCTCCATGATATCGCGGGCTTGGAACTAGTTCCAGATAAGATCAATAGGCTTACACAAACTTTTAATATCAGATGTATGAATTCCAGATGTACAAATACTTAGTTATCTTAAATAAGAAATATTATTTCAAGAAGCACAATACAGCATTTTTGGATAGCAATATCCCTGATATTTTGGAGAGAAAGCAGCATATGAGAAAGTTAGAGTTATTCTGCATCCAATTTTAATGGCTTCAGGTACATTTATATTTTCGGCAGTTTCATTCGTCATGAAATAAAAAACAAAGCAACAGAAACTAATTTTTTTTGGACAACTGATCTGAACACGCACATGAATTTTGTCTTCTGTTTTTTACATATTTTTTTTTCTTAATCTTGGGTTCCCTCTACCACGATCCTACTGTGTTTAAATTTATTTTATTTTATTTATTTATTTGTCTATGGAAAATAATCCTTACAGACAGATTAAATTGTATACATATATTTTACATACTAGTGATATAAACATAAAATTAAACATCTACAAAAATTTAGGACATATACAAAAATTAGGAGTTTAAATAGATTAATATATCGCTTTTTATTGTAGTGGGGCACGAAGAAAAATCAATAAATGTATAAAATTTGTTAAACTCATTGCACATTCTTCTCAAGTCAGCATTGGCATAATTAGCTCTAAAATATGTAACTGATAACGGTGAAAAATAACGTGAAGGCCGTTGAGGGACATTAAAAGTTATTTCACTGATTAAGAAACCAGAGCTTACTTCGCCAATAATAATGTTGAATATAAGCGATTTGTTAAGCACAGTTCTGCGGCTTTTTAGAGTTGGCAGCTTGATAAGGGAAAGTCTAGCAGAATATAATGGTAAATTCCTGGGGTTAAAGTTTAAGCTACGAAGACAAAAAATAAGGAACTGTTTTTGCACGGATTCAATAGCGTCAGAATATTTTTTATATATAGGGTCCCATATTACAGATCCATACTCCAATAAAGGTCTTACAAGTGATGTAAATAGACTTTTCGTAACATACGGATCATTGAACTCTTTAGCCCAGCGTTTTACAAAACCAAGTACACCTCTAGCTTTATTTCTTGTCATTGTTATATGAACAATAAAATTAATTTTTGAATCAAGCAGGATTCCAAGATCTAAGAAATCATCAACCGAGTCCAACTGATAATCTTTAAAAACATACCACGCAGGAATCGGACTTTTTCTAACAAAACGCATGTATTTAAATTTTTTTAAATTAAGTTCCATACGATTTATTTTGCACCAAGTGTAAAACGAATTTAAGTCGTCTTGGAGACGTTGTTGCTCAGATATTTGACGATAACTGCGAAAAATATTCACGTCATCTGTATACATTAAAATATTGGATGAATGAATTACATCAGGTAGGTCGTTAATAAACAATGTAAACAGAAGCGGTCCAAGGTGGCTTCCCTGTGGTACAGCAGGTGGAACATCGATGCTTCTGGTATATGTGTTTTTAAAACAAACGGTTTGTTTTTTATTACTCAGGTATGAATAAATCCATTTTATACTAAGATCTGTAAAACCAAGTAAATGCAATTTAGTTTTCAAAAGCAAATGATTGACTTTATCGAAGGCCTTGCTAAAATCACTGTATATCACATCGGTTTATTGTTGTTGAAGAAATCCACGATATATTACGGTTGTAAGATGAAGAAGATTAGTTGTAGTAGAGCACCTTTTTTGAAGCCCATGCTGATAGGCGGATATCAAATTTGATACTTGATAACATAAGTGAAAGGTGATAATTTTTTCAAATAGTTTGGGTATAACACTCAATTTTGCAATACCACTATAGTTTGCAATATCAGATTTATTTCCCGATTTAAACAAAGGGATAATAAAGGAATCCTTCCATACATAAGGAAAATGACCATATTTGATTGACGCGTTGAATAAAAGTGCTAAAGGGGAGCAATAATGTAAGCACAGTTAATTAAAATGCTGCCAGGAATTTTATCGGGACCAAAGTTGAACGAATATTTGAGGCGTTTTAATTCCAAGTAGATTGTTGATATATCAATAAATTGAATAGATGTTGATTGTGACTGGATAATTAAACGAATCGTCGTAGGTTGCATGCGAATAAGTTGTCGAAAAAAATCGGCAAATAAATTGTTTATATTTTACTCTCTATTTTATTTCTAAAATATATTTAAAAAAAAAATTAAATAATTGAACTTATGAATCAAATTGCACAGGTCGAACTGTTGAAAACAAATTAAAAAAGAAAATAATGAAATCATACAAATGACTCTCAAAGATGCAAAGACTTAAGAGAATTCGCTAACAAATATTTATTTATTTATATCTGAAATACACTCAAAAAATCATTTGTCGGTCATAACTCAATTTGCATAATTTATTTGACCATTAAATAAAAACAAAACAAGAAAACAAGAGAATAGTTATGACCAAAATAACATGCACCCAACAACAACAAAAAACAAACGCAATCTGCAACCAAAAATGTACTCCAAATAAAAATGTAAAATTGGTTAAACAAAATAGCAACTGACTGACCAGAATGAATTGAATAAAATTATACAAGTATGAGAACAGGACCACCCTTTTCTTCTAGACATTTAATTTGTCATTGACTATAAGAAACAGGAAGCAAATTATTTTCCAATAATCAAATTATATTTCAAAAGAAATGCCATTAAATTTTATGACTCTTAAACGAATAAAAGACAAAAATCCAAAAAGTGGTAGAAACAAATCATGCAAATTTTTCAATATTTTTCGGAGGGGTTGTGGCTTGAATTTAAATAAACAAAATCAGTTTAAAATTATGCTCCTCCATACACATCAAATACATTTTAAAACTAATTTTAACTGTTATTAACAATAAAACCTTGGATATAAATCAATTGCATGAATGTTGGTTGAAGGATGTTGATGTGTGTGTGTGTGTGCCTGCGTGTTGTAGAAATAAAAGGCAGATAGAAACTTGTATAAATATTAGGGGGCATTCAGATGTGCTAGCGAAATTGTTCGGCAGGAAATTGTTAAACAAAAGCTACAAACAGCTCGACGAAAACTTTACGTTATTAAACTTTCTTTGTTGTGATCTTCCATAAGCGAAAGTGGCAAAAAATTGATTATTATGCTTTTTGTACAAAACTCCACAAAAACTTTTGTAGCATTTTTCTTTGTAAAGTTAGAAGTTTTTAAGTATGGAACACATTTCAATTTGAAAAAACATACTTTAAAGTTTGTAGTCCCTTTTCTCAGGTCAGATCTTCATCTTATTTTTGTAAATTTTTCTATATAAAATACATCGATCTTAAGAAATCGACTATTACATCATATAATGGTTGATTTTTTAAGAGCTTTCGGATTTTATTTAAAAAAACACATAAAATTGAGAAAAATATATGAAATCTTTATTTGAATCGATAGAACGTAGTGTTGTAAAAGTATTGAGAATTCGAGTACCGAGTACTCAATACCGAAGATATTTCCCGGTACTCAATACCCAAAACTAACTACTCAATACTTTCAGAGATGAATTTCTATATGTAAATACGCAAATTTTACTTTAAAATGTTTCAAATTAATACAACTCGGTTTTGAGAATGTTAAGCGCGTTTAAATCATTTGTAACAATTAATAAGCCTGGCTGTTTTGTTAGATATTTTTAAAGGATTATTAAATTTGCCAATTAATGAATTATTATGGAATACGGGTAATAATAAGATCGAATTTTACCTATTAAATATTTTTTTATTTTTAAATAAGAAAAAAACGTTAAAAATATTGAGTAGTAACGAGTACTCAATTGGAAAAGTACTGAGTAGTATTGAGTAGTCAAAAGTAGCCGCTTTTTACAACACTAATAGAACGATCTATAAAATTCAATGCTTAAAGGTGATTTCATGTAAATGATAATTACGGCTAAGCCTCAAATGGTTCTTATGTTGGGTCCAATTTTGGCATACTCTCTCCAACATATCGGCCGGTATCTCACGAATAAATTGTTCAATATTGGCTTCCAGTGCGTCAACCGTTGCGGGCTTGTCCCTAAGACATAAACCTTATCATAGACCTACAAAAAATAGTCTAAAGGCTTTAAATTGCACGATCTAGACGGACAACTGACCGGCCCCAAGCGTGAAATAAACTCTACACCGAACTAGTCTCTCAATTGGGCCATTGTTTCGCGTGCGGTGTGGCATGTGGCACAATCTTCAGCCAAGTCCAGGGGGCAAATTACAGCATTCGATATCAAACGAAATTCCATACAAAATTTGTATAGAAATTTCGTTCGATATCGAATGATGTAATTTATCCCTGCTCTTATATTTTGGAAAAAAAATTGTAATAATCGCACGGTACTCCTCGCCATTCACAGTGACGTTCCTGCCTTCGTCATCTTTGAAAAAGTACGATCCAATAATGCCACCGGACCATAAACCGCACCAAACGAGGAACTTTTCGGGATTCACTGGCAGTTCTTGCAATGCCTCTTGCTGCTCTTCACACTAAATACGCCAATTTCGCTTTTTCACGTATCCATTGAACTAGAAATTAGCTTCGTTCCTGATAAAGAAGTGAATGAATTTTGAGTTCTTTTACAGTAAAATGCAGTAAATTAGTAATTACTGAGTAAACTGATAGATAAATTTACTCATATTAAAGAGAATTACAATAAATTTACGCAAGTCTGTTACTTATTTGATCTATTCCAAAATATTTAATAGATTCTATAACTATACATTCTTCTAAGTAGTGTGGAAATAAATGACACCAAACTTGGTATGGGGTTTGCAAAATTTTTATATCTTTCGGGAGACTAATATCTCCTTGGAATCGGAGCTAATTTTCACTAAACTGGAGGTTACCTTTCTTCCACAAACCCCTTTCAAATTCTGAAGATTTGGGATTTACCTTTATCCCACTAAACAAAGCAGAGAATAAATTGCAAAAATTTGTGGCGTAAGTTTCTGAAAAGAAGTAGGGGATGCTGAATTTTAAAGATGCAACTGGCCATAAGTTATTTCAGGAGGAAGTTCCTGATCATTATCAGGACAGCATTTCTATAAAAGAGTCATGTACGGATGCATCAAGTTCGATTTCATCGTCAGTGCAAGTATCCAAAACATCCTCATCAATTAGTTGAATATTAGAAGCTCGTAACGAATTCCTTCAACTTCAACATCAGAATCGTTTTCATCCGTGCTATTGTAAGAAAAATGTTCACGATTACACAATAATTCACACACATCTACCTCCGTCATCATTGATTTACCAACTTTTGTTAAGCCTGACAACTACTTCAAAAACTATTTTCAAATAATCCAAAATCAATATGTCGTTTGCCAATGTACTACAAAAATTTAAAAAAAAATCGTAAACAAACGCCGTGTGCTTAAAAACAATCAAATTGTTTCTTCAAAGCTTAGTATATGAATGAAAATAAACAATAAAAAGGTGCATAAGTAAACAAAAACGTTTTTTTTTAATTTGTTGGTGAGTGCTCATTGTATCTCTAAATATACAACCACTGGACAAAGCCTTACGGCGGGTCCCCGAAACACAATCATTTTCTTTAATTTTTCAAAAAAATAATTTTTAAAGTTTAAAAAGACAAATCTATATTTTTTTAATAAAAATAAATTTAAGATGAATTTCTTGGGACTTTTAAATATACTTGTATTGTTTTTATTTTATTTTCACCACGAATAAGCACGTGGGAATTTTTTTTTACGGTTTTATCTTTAAAGATACCATGAGCATTTAAGGGTTAAGGAAACAGCTGATTGCAAATAAATATAGTCTTGAAATATATTTACACTTTGGACTACTCAACCCTTTTTCTTGTTGGTACTCGATGTAATATTTATTATAAAACGAATATTTTAAGAAAATACAAACAAATTATTTTCTATAATCTTTTCCATATGTTTATCCTCCGCAAGATTTATGACCCTCTACACGTTGATGAGGGATTCCGAATTAGAACGAATCACGAGCTGTACGAGCTTTATGCCGATGTAGATATAGTGAAGCGCTTTAAAAAACAACAACTTCGTTGACTTGAATACCCCTACAATTTGGTTTTTAGAATTTTAGAAAGTCACATGATTTTCAATCTACTCGTGCTAAACGAAACTGTAGCCAAAAAGTAAATTTAATTTATCATAATATTTTCAAATTCTATTGCAAAAGAGTAAAAAACGTACATATGTACTGCATACTCAAGATTATAAATATTTCTAATAGCAGTATAACGAAATCAAATCAAAATATAATTATATACATGCGATGGTGTTTCTTAATTTAATAATGGGTTTCACATCAAAATGTTCAATTTTATATATATGATTTTTTTTTCTAATTCTACTGCCACCAAAAGCTGAAATATTTCCAACACACATTCTGCGTTTGAAAATTGCCCTTTTCAGTCATTTGCTGCTGCCTTTGACTGACGTGCGATCATGATGATGTTGTTGCTGTTGTTATTTTCTTTGAATAATACTACAAATTTGGATCAATATAGTATTACTTTTTAATATATATTAGAGTTAATTTTTTTTATGTTGAATTTATATAACTAACGGTACATGTTTATTCGACAGACATGACCTGAAGTCATAAAAACTAAATCGTGTAGTCTGTGTGCGAGAGTAGCAAACAACAAGCAAGACACGTTTGAATTTTATATGTATCATCCATCCATCCACTTCATCATCGTTAGAGTTGCAGTAATACATGGCAATCAATCGGTAGTTTGTTGCAATACATGTTTTTTTTTTGAAGGTATAAATTATAAACAAATTAAAATAATATTTATTTAAAAATAGATTTTTTTTTTCATTTAATTTTTATCTTAAGTATATAAAACCGCATATTTCATGAATTGTTTCAACTGCTTTGCTAACAAAAACCGCTCTAAGCTGGAGCATATCATTATTATTCAATCGAAAAGAAAATGATGTCCAATTCAATTTGCTGTAATCTACAACATTTTGTCAAATAAAACTGTGAAACTTGTGAGCAGCCAGTTGTAAGTTTACGTTTGTTATGCTTGCAAGCGTGACACTTTTTAAAGATGTAATCGACGAGAGATACAATTAGGTTTGTCAATTATCAGTTAATAAAACGTTATCAGTTAACTAAGAAGCGTCATCTAATTCTTCATCGTAATTGAGGTCATTCTTAATACATATTTTTATCACAAAATAATCGTGAAAACAAAGGATTTACGTACTCCTTTGTTTAGCTTCTTCTGGCCTATTTTAAAAAGCTGGTATTGGGTAGGAAATTCCCAGAGCTCAGGAATAATATTAAAGTATTTAATGATTTTATACGTCGTTCATTAATTGTTCGAATATTCAATTATTCGAAAAAAAATTATTCGAATAATTCTTTATTCGAAATTGGAAAATGTTTGTTCGTTCGAACAAAAATGAATAACAACTAATAATACAAATAACTCTCGTATCCTTTTTCTAGACATTATTTGTATAAATACAAATTTGAAATCACATTCAACCGAGCCACCTAAACAGTGGCGGATACATGGAAACACACATGAACACTGATGATGGGAGTGTGGCGGCTCTCGAAAAACAGCGTTGTTTCTGTTCTGCCGTGTAAGTTGAAATTAATTAGTGTTAAAATTTTTCCTTGTTCCTTTGGAATATTGTCTCATGTCCAATTCTTTCTGACTAAAAGCGTTACGAACATTAGCCAAAAAATAATAATCACTTTGGATTAAAAACTACCAAAAAATGAAAAAAGTTGTTCGAATTTTTCGAATAAATTTTATTCGAACGACAACCCTAGCGGCAATAGATTTCGATTAGAATTTAATTTATCTTGCTGGAATATAATTTTTTTCTTCAAACTGAAATTTGTCATACGATATTTGAAAGACACAGTAAAGAAAAAGTAGCGTGTGCTGTACAAAAATATTTTTCATAGAAATTACCAACAGCATTTCAAAACTATTGTAAAATCTATTGACCTACAACTTCGACAACAGGTTGTGAATTGAACAATTATGTGATTTTAAAAATCCGTAAGCTATTTTTGTGTGAAAGAGTGTCTCAGTAAGAATGCACTTTTTCATTTTACAATAAAAAAAGACTTATTTTTTGAGATAGTTGTGATATTTTTATTGGGTTGTAAAAAAGTTAAGTAAATATGGAATTAATTATCCGCCAAATGTGCACTTTACTCTAATGGCAGCCATTTACTCTTTTCATGCAATTTTCCATGACTTATTCACAGAGATGTGGCTGTATGTCATATTTGAGATCAGGAATCGTTTCTGGTTAATTCGCATAATACCGAGATTTCACAAAACCCCACGGAAAAAATTGCATGGCGTTAAATCGCATGATCTTGGTGACCAGTTGACATCAAGAAATTCTCTTGAGATAATTTGTTCTGGAAATCGTTGCTGCAATAAATCGCCTGTTTCATGCACGGTGTAGCAGGTGGTGCCGTCTTGCTGAAACCACATTTCGTCCATTTGACGCCACAAGAACTCCGTTATCATGTTTATTTAACGAAGGCCGTTCACAGTCACTGAAATTTCAGTCTCATCTTAAAAAAAAATGAAGCGCAATCACAGCTGCAATGTTTCCAAGAGAGCGACCGGTACGATGACGAGTCTCACTCTTTGTAACCAACCCTGTTTCATCAAATTTTTTTACCAATCTTCGGAAAGTTGACACATTAGGTGAACTTTCTCGACTGAAAATTCTCCGAAGTTTACGAGCGATCACAGCATAACTTTACAAATTTTTGTTATAAGTTTTCACAATTAAAACGCATTGTCCTTTCGTAAAGTGCTCCATTTTTAATAATCGGAATAAGCACGTGTCACAGCTACCAAATTTCACAGTTGCCACTTCCACAAAAAGAAATTAACATTAAATTAATTTAAAAAGTTCATGCTTAATGAGACACCGTTTACATACTAAAAAGTTAAAACGAAGAAACCTCTGGTACGTCTTATAGTATAAACACAACTGGGATGAACGGCGAACTTCGCACATCGCACGACGTATTCGTTGCGTAAATTCGTCGACTGGAACACAATTAAATTTAACGTTTCCAAAATCTCTACTATTTTTTTATAGTCTTTGGACTTGCAGTTGCTTTCACTTCATTGAAGAAAATTTCACAACCCGCAAATCCCAAAGTTTTGCAAATATTAAGATCAGATTCAATCGATACTTGTACTGTTCAGTGACCAGTGTTATGCCTTTGCCAATTAAAAAGTCCATCAGCAATTAACACAATAGCACACGGACGTATGTAAACCAGATAAATTCATGGAGTTGATGACTTGCCTTTTCACGCCCACAAACGTGTTTTATCTCGTCGTTCATCCCAGTGGTATTTATAACGCTTCTAAATATTCAAAGTCATATTTTTCGGAAAAATGTTTATTAAAAATTTCAAATGATATTGATGAGCATGTTTTTGAAAGTGTATTATTGGTAGCTTTTAGTGCTTTTAGAGATGTGATAATAATTTTATAAAATAGTTGTAACATTCCTCCTACACGCAACTCCATCAAAAAGAAAATGGTATATAATTTTTATTTAATTATGTCCTTTGAAATTTCTTATACAGGAAACGGGACCACAAAATAAAAATCTGTAAGCGCTGCATAAATCTAATATTGGGTTCAATGTTCACCTTTCTTAAGGTAGATTATCGGCAGCCTTTTCTGCTAAGAGAGCTTTAAAAACAATACTTTAAAATAGTCCTGATGTTCCTTCTACATGCGATTCCAATATCAACAACTTAAGACAGAAAATAGTATACTCAATTTAAAAAAAAGTGCTTCAAACTCTTTTAAAAAGGAAACCGGACCATAAAATAAAAGTCTGGTAAACTTTACAAAAAATAAAGGTTCCATAAATGCATATTGAGTTTAAGTGAAATAGGCCCGTCATAGAAAGAGGGAAATTTAGATACTACAATTATTAAATAAAGCAATTATTGTTATAGAAACAAAATTCAAACAAGGACATTTAAAGAATCAAATGAAATATTAAATAAAAAACCAAGTGCCATCAGATTATTTCTGGTTCTTTCAATACGTTTGTTCTATGAAATATTTTATTTGAATTTGTAAATTTATTAACCAATTTAACCAAAATTTCTATTAAAATTAATACTTTTTTATTTATTCCTTTGCATCTTTTATCACTACAGCTGTGCAATACAAACATAACATAATTTACAATGGTTATAAACAATCATTGGAGTTTAAATAAGAATAAGTCTTCTCTTAGAAATATTAACGTTAGCCGATAAATCAATGCGATCATAAAATTTGTTAATATCTGAACAAACTCTACGGATTGAGTTGAAATGCATGAAATATGTTCTATGAAACCGTTGACGAAGGGATTCATATGATCTAAGTAGCCTGCTTGAAATGTTGATGTTTATTTCGCTGTGAAGACAAATACACTCAATATTCCCTTGAAACAAGGTTACGAAAAACACTATGTTGGATACAATCCATTTGCTTTTTCATGTAGGGAGGTTTATAGCTGCCAAACGACTGCAATAGGACGGCAGGATAATATAAATTGTTATAATAATAGGAATTGTTTTTGATATATATATATTGTATATAATATATATATTGTACTGGGGATTCCAAATTACAGAGCAATATTCAAGAATGGCCCTTACTTAATATGTATATATATTTTCTGTTGTATAAGGACCACTAAATTCTTTGCCCCATCGTTTTATGAAACAAAAAACAGCAGTAATCTTATTAACCTTGCAGTACTAATGTTAGTCATTTTTACTAACACTGTTTTTATTTTTGCGTGTAACTTTTTTTGCTGCTATGGAAAGATCTCATTTTTTTTGTAATCTCAGTTCACGGTACGCTCTTGCTTTGAACGGTCACTTTGCTGCAGTAAGTAGAGCTATTTTTGAGTTTTTGAAGTCATGTTAGTCAAAATGATTAACAGGAGCATTTCACAAATGTAGATAAGTCTAAAAAATATTTTTTTTTGCCTTTTCAGTATTATTTGACAAGTTTTTACCAATGAATTTAAAATTTTTTGTTTTTTATTTTTTTACTTTTATTTTTCATTAAAAAATTTGTGTTTCCTTTAATGAAATAAATGCAAAAATTTAATTATTTTGGAAAACTCTCATATTATTATTTATTTAGACACTGGACAAAATAAGGTATCAAATTAAAAAAATATTAAAATTATTTCATGTGAAACTAAAAAAAAAATCGGAGTTATATTCATGTTAGCCGATTTGACTAACAATTAGTATTAATGTAGAAAAAAATCATGTTAGTACTCTAGGGTTAACTGCAAATGTGATATGTGTGTTGAAATTAAGCTTTTTGTCGAAGTATTTGCCAAGATCTAAAATTAAGTCAACAACTATTAGCTCAGTGCCATAAATAAAATAACTTGTTGAGTACGGTGAATATCTAGAGAAAGTTATCAATTTACAATTCTTTAGATTTAATTCCAAGTTATTCCAATTCGCAGGGAGACAAATGGTATCATTATTTTTTGCAATCCTTGAGAAAAGTTTGACATCATTGGCATAGATCAGAATACTACAGAATTCAATGGCTTTTGATAGATCAATTATAAAATTAGAAAAAAAGTGTTCCAAAATGGCTGCCCTAAGGAACCCCTGAAATTACTTCAATATAACTAGATTTGGAGTTATTGAAAATAACAAATTGTTTCCGGTTTTTCAAATACGATTTTATCCATATCCATATTCGGTTTCATTAATTGTAGTGAAAAAGTGAAGATTGGTAAAATCTTTTTTTTTGCTGGGAGATAATAGCACCTGAAAGTGAATGCTTTTTGTTTGTGTAAAGTTTACTACAATTGTCAAAACTTACTATATATATAATTTTTTGTAGAGTACGAAGCCTAATAATTTATTTTCAACTTCTTTAAGTCTTTTTTTTGATATTTCTGAATTAAAAAGTTGTAAATTTAAATCCTACTGCGGCTATCTAGAATAAATTTGCCTAAGTACATAATATACGCGTATGTATGTATGTGTACGTAATATTTAATTTAAAGACTGAATTATTATTTTATTGTGTTTTTAAAACTTTTTAAGTTTAAAAAATAATTTATTGTTTTAAAAAATTGTGTTTTATTCAATGGAAATAAATATTTCTAAGTCAACATAAGCATAAATAATAAAACTATGAACTCTCAAAGAAAATATTTGCTTAAAATTAAGACATTTAAATTTTAGCACTATTTTAGTGCTAATTTAGCTCCGATAATTTTTTGGATCTGGTCACATTGCTTATAACTCATATACATACATATGTATGTACGTATGTACTGTTAAGCGCTCTCATTGCTTTGCTTATGCCCTGCAGATAATTTTGGACTACGTGGTCCAAACGGACTAGTTACAACATGGTCCAATGTAATGCAGTCGTGGACTATGTCCAAACACTCGTGTATGGACTAGTCGGCTTTTTTTTTCGCAGGGTGTTTTTACTTGAACCAATACTTACATAAGTGAATGTACGTTTGTATTTTTATCATTTATAGTGGTGTCAAATTTAGGAAGCTTTTATTCCTTTAATACTGCACCGATTTAAATAATATATAGTCGGGTCAGTAAAGCTCAACACTGTCTAGCATTTGGTGAAAGAATGAAGAAAATCGGTTGGAGAAAAAGGGATCTAAAAACTTTTCTTTGCCTTTTGACATAATAGATAGATACTTATGGGCGGTAGAGACTGTATTATTACATGAAGCGAAGAATGTAATTGTTGTTAAGCTTATGAGAAATGACGTGACAGGTTTTTGTTTTTCAAAAAAAGTTTTACAGTGATTACAAATTTCTGCTAAATCGTAGAAAATCAACCAAATTATTCAAAAAATATAACCGAAATGGTCACCCGGATGGGTTATTGGTGGCGAAAGTTGAATCAGGTCGCTCAGAAATAACGATAATTTGATTTAAGCAAATGAATGAAGAAATAGATAAAATTTTTTGCAAAGTATTAGTATATAAAAACTCAAAATTAATCACTTTGTTTGTTATTAATTTTATTATCCTTAAATTCTTCACGAACTACAAATTTCTTTTGATTGCAGAAAATCTTGCGAAAGCTTATTACCGGAAATTGTTTTCATCACGTTACCTTATTTGTAATGAGCTTCGCTGATTTCCCTCGCATTTATGAGTGCGTTCATAATCATAATAAACCTTTAAACACTCACACAGGATGTCTGTGTGATGCATTGAAAGCACAATTGGCCAATTAAACTGCAATTGTAATCTGCAAAAAAAGCAGTTGCTTTTTTTCAAATGAGTTTGAAGTCTTTTGGGAAATATTAAATAGTTGCGCGTAAACATTTTGCTTTTATAAAAAATCTAAAATTTTGTGAGTTGCATTCAAATGGAAACTAAAAATGGCTTTTAATGGCTTGAATGAAAAATTGTTAAATTAACTTAAGATCGAATTTGGTTTTAATAAATTTGTTCGTAAAACTAATTCATTGATTACATATTAAGAAGAGAGCTTTTGCAAAAGTTTGAAATCGGCGAAAAGAAAAATTTTAATTTTAAACTAAAATCTTATTGGCTTCTTTATGAACCTAAAGTTATGTAAATTTGTTATATGTTTTCATGTTTGTCTTAAGTTTCACTTGATGGTGACAGTGCACGCTAGTTGCTTAGATTTATTTAGCCAAGCCCATGCTTTTCCAAAATAAATATTTGGCTCATTTTCTTTGGTTACAAATTAACATTTACATTTGTTGGGATTTATTACTGAAACTCTCGCTTTCAAAATACCTTAAAAAACCGCTTAACAATTTAGCTAATATTTTAATTAATTTAAACTTCAGTTGCCTGTTTAAATTCAACAAACGATTAGTTATCGTCAGTAACTCGTGTTCACCAAAGTCAGCTGTCGGTGTCTGGATGATAAAGTTTTTTTTTGCAGCTAAAATACAACCGAAATGGAAAAAAAGAAAGAGCAGCGCAAAATAATAATAATAAACATCCTGTTTAGCCTTAAGTTTAGCATGTGCCAAAACAATGGTAACAAGACAATGAATGAATTCACAGTATATTATTCAAACTCATACTCGTATACATTATTATCCTTATTGTGCCTGTTAGCGGTAAATTTTTCGGTGATTTTGAAAAGAAACAGGTGCTTTATTTAAGCAGTTTCTTTTTTTGTTCTTGTGGCATTCAACAGATCTAACTGAAATCAAAAACTTAAAGAAAACAGTATGATAACCAATCAGCTCGAGATGAAAACTTTAAAATAAACTTAAGAAATTCTGACATTAGTTGTGATGTCACAATTATTATTTTATTTTGTTTTGCCTCAAATAATCATGCTTTGTATGATCGTTAACATTTTTTATTGTGGTTGTTAAATTCGTTTAAATAACTTAGCTAACAATTTTGTTTGGCTAATATTTGAAAGTTCTTTGAATTAGGTTTTGTAAAACCTTTCGTATATTATTTGGCTTTAAATTTAATCAACATCCATAAATACAGCACCACCTGCCTGGCATGTTGCGACCATGAATGATCGCCAGACGAACATTTTAGCAACCCTCTAAAAAGCGTAGAGCACACGCCCTTGTTATGCTGGTCATACTGTAATGCATCAGCGCAAGATTGCAGCTATAAAGCATTTGAAAAATAATATGCCATAAAACAGTGGGGAATAGCAAACAATTTGAAGAAAAAAATGGGTGATCAGTCTGCGTGATCACTCTCGTAATTTTAATGTAAAAATAAAAAAAGTAAAGATGCACGCACAATTATGTTAATTCAGAATTTTTACTTCATTGCAAGGACTCTGAGCTAAAGTTTTCCAACTTTTAAAAGTGTGTGATATCAGAAGAAGCTCTTAAATTTCTATGCAAAATTTCGAAACCCTTAAAGTTTTGGTTATAACTTTAGAGTGGGTTGGCGGACATGTACGGTTACGGAATTCATAATTTTTACTGATTTTTTAATGGTTAAAAAAAGGGAGGGAGGAGTCAGAAATCGAACGAAATCGCGTTAATATGTGAAGAGATAAAATAAATAAAAGTTTGCCAACTGGTACGTGTCTCTTCTGAGCGAGTATCTGTTGACGATTGGAAAGCGATAGAGGTTTTCAATTGTTTCATATTATTATTATTATTATATTTTACTAATTAAAATTAAGTGTTTATTTTCATACTTAACAAAATCAACATTAATTGCAATTTTAGTATTTAGAATTTTCCAAACTTATGTGCTGTTCATAGAATCCAAGCAATCGAATTGAGTCAATAATTTGTATGAAAACCACTCAGTTATTCGAGTCGTTTCCATACATATTTTTTGCTCATGTCGATTGCTTGGATTCTATGAACAGCAACATCACTATTTAGATGTTGCGCTTTGTATCGTTCTTATGTCAAGCGAGAAAAACTAAAGGATAAGCAGAGAATACTTCTTTAGTCAAGAAACAACCACACAAAGAGTTTTCGCGACAATTATTTTTTGTTACCACCCTTCATGCATTCGATAACATGAGAAAATGTGGCCATGCGCATTGCGTTTGTCCTATCGCGAGTATGTTCACTTAAATCAATCATGTAATCATGATCATTTCTATTTTTATGACTAGTATAATTTTATTTTCGTAACTTTATTTCATACCACAACTTAAAGTTATACAAATTCGTATTCCGTAAATTTGCCAAATTTATTAATTTTGTCCTGATCAAGCAACACCGTAACCCACTGTCCAAAGTTATATTAAAAACAACAAGCAAAATTGTTTTCAGTACATTCTGCTCAATTTGGCTGGAGGTTAAAATAAGAAACGAAAGAAGCAAAAAAAAAATCGTTCACTCATACAACATCCTTCAAGGATATCTTCAATGCACACGATATAAACAGAATAAATTAAATAACAAATGTCTAATTTTTATTGTAGACAATAAAATTTGCCAAACAAAAAAAAAACAGAAATACTTAAAACTGTTGTTGTGCTTTTTATTCCTTTATAATTTCAAATCATTGCTTAAATTATTTCCAAGGTATTTGAAAGCCAAAGTAATCAAATGATTCTTTAGAATTTAGCGAAGATTTTGAATTTTTTTATAACCCTAAACTTATAATAAAACGTATAACAACTTTGCCCAATTATCATTTCTTAGTAAAGTTAATTAAATTCTTATAATAATTTTAAAATATTTATAATTCTAAAAAGTTTAAAATAAAAAAATAGATACCTGTTGGTTCTGCAAATTTTCTCTGAGTGAATATTGTTTAGTTAAGTTTATTTTATTATTGATTAATCACTTTTTTTGTTTTCTTTTTTATTTCTAAATATCACCTTCTTTTATGTAAATTATTGCTTAATATTTGTTTATGCATTTAATTATTACTTTAACTCAATCATTTAATTAAATCTAAAAGTTGTCCTCATTTTATAGATCTGCAAATAAACAAAATAATAATAACAATAATAATAAAATTATATTAAACAAAAATGTATATTATTAAGTTATTAAAAGGTAAAATGATCGAAAACAAACTAAATTAATAAATAAAATAAGTAAAGTATCTATTGTGTCGCATGCTGAAGGCAATATGCTTTAAAAAGGTTGTGGTCTAGGCTAAAAATAAAATTAACAAAAATAGCAAAACATTAATTAATTAAAAAAAGGAAATAGAGAGATAAAGAGAGACATAGGAAGAGATAGCAATAGAGAGAAGTAATAACAAATCAATATATAAATAATATATAAATGTCAGTAACTATGAAAAAAATATTTAATATTTCTTTAAAGCGCTATTGTTTTATTTTTATAATATGAAAGGACATCACAAAATATTATGATTTTATATATTTTATAGGTTTAAATATAATTATAATTTTTTAAATAATAAAACATCTCACATTTCAGTAGGAAAACAAACTTCGTAATTCATATTTTTTTTCTAATTTTAAAAGGAAAAAAGTAGTTCAAGCAAATCATTTTACAACTCTCAAATATGTGCAAAATGATGTATAACGTACACGTACTGGTGCACACACTACGTAACAATAAATTTGTAAAAAGGGACGTGAATAACATTTAAGATCACGAGACACAAAAGATTTTGATGTCAAAAAGTATTTGAAAAAGTACCTGATGAGCAATAAACAATTAAATTTGAAAATTAAAAAAAAACGTTAAAATTAATGGCGCAAACTTGCGCAAACTTTTTTTGTGTCTAAAATTAGAGATCCTAAATTTTATTGTGGTAGAAAACCTAATTTGCAAATTAGCTACCATCACTTTTAAAAACCATTTTTTTTTTTTTTTGCAAAAAAGTTTATAAATTTAATTTTTTAATTGGTGTTTTTTATGGAAATTGCTAAAATTTTTGTATTTTAAATTTTTAATCGCACTATTTCCCATAATTAATATTTTACCTACATATGATTATTGAATAATCAATTTGAATTGTTTTTAATAAAATTGTTAATATTTTGCTACATATGTAGGTAAAATATTAATTATGGGAAATAGTGCGATTAAAAATTTAATTTTTTTAATTTTTAAAGGAATTGTTTCAACATTAATATTCAAGATAATTTCTTTTTTAAATATGTAATGCAATGCAGTAAGTACCTTTATTCGTTAAGCCACACGAAAAATATCATATAAACATCTTGAAACTGAAAAAAACGTTAAAAGCGCGTGTAATTTTCCTCACTTTCCTGACTGAAATATTTAAACTCTTTCTACAAAAATTGTTAGTAATTAATTCAGTATTATTTATGAAAAGCTTGTAAGTTATTTTTTCCAATATCTTGACCACAATTATTTTTCACGTCTGATGATTAAATTTTTTTTTACACTTTTTCCACACTTTTCCGTTTTGTCTACGTTTTGCTAATAAAGTGCATGATTTAAAGTATATCTATCATATACTTTTGATGTAAAATCAAAAAGTATTTTCCTTCTGTTGAAAATTTTAAAATTTCGAGTTAATGCCCTTTTGTTGATCTAGTGCGATATTATTTCAGAATCCATTTTAAATAAAAAAGGAGTTCTTGTTACAACTTTGATATTGTTTAAACTCTCCATTTGTTGTTGTTCAAAGCAATAAATGGGTAGAGTTTCCCCGATGAACTGCACTAGCAACAGTCAAATGCAGATAGGAAATATTTGTTCCATCAACAATCAATTTCAATGTGTTTTTACTTATACAGTAAAATATTGATTTTTGGAAAAAATGCGATTATAAATTTAAAAAATAAAAAAAGACTATTTTTTAATTTTTTAACGCAGTTAGATAGCTTTGACAACCTGTACATTTAGGTGTGTCACAGAAACCAAATTCGTACGAAAGTGAAAATGAAAACGTTTTTAGCTTCTCTAGAAAACATAAAACGAAAAAATTTTTCGTTTTTAATTCGTTGCAAAATAGAAAGGTGTAATTTATATTTTGAGAGCATTAACATAAAAGTAACGTGCGGAAAATATTTAAAATGGTAAAGACTTATGCTGTTTTTTTTTTGCTGTGTTTTAAAAAATAGGAAAAACTATTTTTTTTTTGAAAATTTTATATTTTTGTCAAAATTTAGAAAATCAACTATAAAAAATGTGAAATAAACAAAATAAACCCTATATATTGATATTTAACAATTTTTGAAATATAAAATTTAGTTTTAAAGATGCTTTTTAATATATTTTACAAATAACCACAATTATTTATTACTTTTTTTCTGTTTTGTTTTCTCTACTTTTTTTGTTTACAAACCAGCTGTTCCATAGAGATACAATACTTAATAACAAAATAATGAGGTTTTGATATTTTTCGGATTTATGAAAACGTATGAAAGCTGAAGAAGCAAAACAAAATCTGTACGAATTGAAAATTGTGTAAATTTTCACTTTCGTACATATTCTGCGACACACCTGATTATCGAGTTTGGTGTTCTGTAATCTTAAGTTCGATGACTTTTACATACAAAATTTTTCTAATCGAATCAGTAGTTTATAAAGTAAAGAATCATAATCTTTACTTTTACGACATTTTATTAGTTTTGAAAGTTATGTTGCACTCAAAAATGTTTTTGTCCTGCGAAAGAAATTTAAATTTTAGCTTTTTATGACATTTGTTGTTTTTCGTGCTGTGATTTGGCGAGTTTTGTTTTATTTTGGAAGACTTACTTTAGATTTGCCCTATTTTAAATTTTATTTCCGGATTAAATGTCCGTATGCCTGTCTGTTTGCTTGTTGGAATCGGTTGTTTTTTACACGAGTTATTAGAATTGAGTTATCGAAATCTGCGCACAATTCGTCAAATAGACTTATGCAGTTTGGCACGATAAGCGATATTCTTTACAAAAGAAAATTGATCAAAATTGTCTCATACATACGAGTATATTTAAGTTGCGTTCTGTGCAGCTCATTATTTATATTTGAACAAAACTATCTAGAATTTTATTTTCTGAAACTTAAGTCCATTTCTATAAATTTTGTTACATCCTCATGATGCAATTGGAGCGAGGAGTAGCCTAGAACATTCTTAGCGATTGCAGTTATTTTTTCAATCGGCCCGACTGCAAATCAATGGACATTTCTAAAATTAAAAAATCAATTACTTTTAGCTCTCCAGCTTTTATTTTGTTTACAACTCAAAGACAAGGTCCTCTGTCGGAAAAAGGTTTATGCCGATCGTAATTCTTATTGTCTATAACACATTAGTGGTTACTTATTTCAAAATTCAAATATACAATTTATGTAGATCTTTGACCGCTGAGAGAGAGACAGACACCAAATTGAAAACAAACAAAAAATATGCAACATATCCAAATTGTTAGCATTTATTTATACGTCATTAATTAGTTCAGCTTAAGAAGACACAACAACATCAACTAAAATGTTTGTTATTTTAATGTTTCTTTTTTTGCTCTCGCTGATTTCTATATCAGATGAGTGCAATCGTCGAATATTTCAATGCCTTCCTTTATTTCGATCTAATGAAATTAAAAATGTGTATTTTGTCTTCAGTTGATTGCCAGTAACGCGTACGAAATAATGTTTCTTTTAATAACAAAAATTGCGAGTCCGTTAAAATGACGATAATGTCAGAAAGTCAGTATCCGTGTTGCTGCCGCTGCAAATGTGTTGGTAGTTTATGCACATGAATGATATTTGTTTGTTATTGCTGTTGTTGCTATTGTTGTTTGACTGGTGTGTTGTGTGATTGTGTTGTGCTAAACAATTTTCAAAGTCAAGGTTAAGTTGAAAACGTATCGTTTGTTTATTTTTGTAAATTTATACATTTTATCATTCTTAAGTTTTGCTTTTTGTTGTCTTTTATTTGTATTTTTTTAGCTTTTATTGAAGACACAACACCAACAACATGCATGAGTACGAGTACATGTGCCTGTGTGCGTTATATGTTTATGGAAGTATGTATTCCTTAATGTAGGTACGTAGAATCGCTTGGAGCATAGGAAGTAGGGAATGGTGTTTGAATATAAAATAAGAAACATATTTTTGCAAGCAACCAAATAAAACCGAAAACAATAAAAAAAAAACACTTTGCACACGGGTAATTGAATATTTGTACACGGAGGAAATAATGTTGAAAGCCCAGTGTGGCACAACATCTTACAAAATGCATTTTCAGAATAACTAAAAATGTTTAAACTGCAATTTCAATGCAACATGGGAATTCTAAATTGAAAACAAGCAGAGGTTAAACATAATTATTATTTAAAAATATGTATTATGTCTTTTTATATATTATTTATATTAGGCTGGAGTTCGTAACATGTTCGTTAAAATTTATTATGTTTCGCTGGTTTGTTGGAAAATTTGCTCAATTCGAAATCTTTGCGAATAAAATGTTAGGAAACTTAAGCTAATTAAGTTACTTTGAGTTAAAAAGCGGGGCTTTTGAAAGATGTTGTATGAGGTAAGAGGTTTGAAACTTTTTAAAAATATAGTTTAAAGTCTATTGATGATTTGACATAAGTGCTAATAATAAAACAATAAATTTTTTTGAAAGCAGAGATTTATTTATTATATCCTTTGCTCATGAATCTTACAACAATTGATGATGTTGGAACACTCCCAGCGAGATGCACAGTGGGGTTTAAAAATTAAAATAAATAAGTAAATTCTAAGCTACTAGTCGGATTGAAAAATAATTTTTACAAAACACATAGAAAAAAATTTAAGCTTTTAGATTTAGCTGTTGAGCTGCAGGGTGTGCCTTGAGCTTCAAAATTTTCTAAATTACTTTTTAAATTTACAATGAAATTCTCTTCCAAAATTAATGCTTCATATGCTCAGTAAAATATTATTTTATTAAAACACTAATTTTAATTAATTTTTTGTAAAAAAATAAGGATTCAAAAGAAGAAAAAAATCAAGATATTGAATTGAACATCCTTTAAAAACGTTTCAACAGGTTGAATGTTAAAAAACCGGGAGCTGCTATGACTTTTTTTAAGAAACTTATTAGTTTAGTAAATATATTTTTTTTATTTTCTTTTTTCAAGAAAGTCAATAGATGAATCTTATTTTTTTAATGATAGTTATAGGGACAAAAATTAATATTATACATTGTTAAAATATAGTTTAATGAAAACTATTACATCAGTGATTAGAATTTGTAAATTAAAATTATTAATCCAAACTAAAATGTACACGGGAAATACCAAATACTTTTGTAAACACTAAAACAGAACGCAACAACATAAATGTTTTCTAAGATCCCAGCAACTTCTCATCAGTGTTCATGTGTTTGGTCAATTATTTATGTGGTTGTTTGTTTTTAGAAAACACATATACACTGAATAGAGCTGATGAGAGTGTGTTGCGAGTTTCGAAAACAGTCTGCTATTACGTTCTGCTTAACGACAACAAATTAAGGGGTTTTTCCTATTTTCCTTGTTTAAGAAAATAATTTAAATTCAGAGTTAGAACTACCGAACTCCAGCCTGATTTATTAGTAGTAAAAATATTAAAATTATAAGAAAAGAACTTCAATAAAATATCAAGCCTTCATTAAAATATGGAAATTTCCGCCCAAAAATAACTTAAATATGAAATTAAAAATAAATCATAATTCAATCCAAATTCTAAGTTTTATGATAAAATTTAAATTACAAAAAAAATATTTCTCAATTGTGGATTTTCCGAGCTCTCACCGCCGAGCAAATCATTGCATAAGGAAGTACAAAATATTTTTATAATTTTTTCTTTGAGTGTACATAAACAAATTTTTAAATTTATCTCATGCTTTTTAAAATAACGATGGCACAAAGAAATGTATATTTATTTAAGTACAAGTACTCAAACCTTAAAATTCCCTCAAAGTGAAAATGCTGGAATAAATGCAAAAAGACAAAACAAAAAGCACACGAGACTAAATACAAATGGACGTCATATGTTGCAAGTCTGGAGCAGGACATGAACATGTTGAATTCGTATTTGCCATACAAGACATAAAAATAAGGTAAGACTCCTTTAAGACAGGGAATTTGTAACTTGAAAAGTCGTGAGTTTACAAAAGGGTGCAGAGAAAAAAAGGATAGTGGTGATTGCAGACTTTCTTGCATTCTAAAATTATTTTAGTTTTGTTCGTAGTTTATTTTGACAAAATTGACAAAACTTAAGTTTTCTGTCTAAACACGAAAGAAAGTTTAAAAGAGAAGTCAAGAGAATTTTTCAAACTAAACTTTCCCTGTCTACAAGGTGTTTAAAAAAAATTTTTGAGCTGCTTTGCTTAAAAGAAATAACAGTCAGACAGCTAAAGTTATGTCCAATTATTTTGTGTTTATTTCTCGGAAAGTGAAAGGCATCAAAAAGTGGTTTGTTGGTGATTTACAATTTTCTAGTTAATTTCTAAATAGTAACTTCGTCAAAAAGGAAAATAATATTCTTCTCTACAGCAGTTGGAAAATCTATAGAAAAATATTTATAAAATAAGTTCAGTTTCAGAATTAACTCAACATTGTAAAATTTTATTACTTTCAGCTATTTCTTTAAGATGACTTTAAATGTTTGCTGGTAATTGCGAAAAACTAAAACGATTATCTTATTGAATATACATTTCTCATTTTGTTTCAAAATAAAAAATTGATATGTGCTTAAGTGCATAAAGGCCTTCTATAAGTAATAAATGAAAAGTTTTTAAGTGTCCACAAAAATTCTTAACACTTTTTAATCATATTCCGCATTAAATTTCCTTATTGAGGGCACTTGCAGTGCTTGCGTAAAATTCGAGTTTAAATGTTTTATTTTTTTCCAATCTTTTGTACAATAAACATTGGCAATCGTACCCGTAAAAATAAACGAAAATTCATATTATTTGTCACATTGTTGTTGCTAATGTAGACATTTATCAGACGACGACGATTAAATGTGGCAAAACAACTTAAAATTTTATTTGCCGTTGCAAGTTTCAGTTTAAGTTTTTCATTTATTTCATTTTTTTTAAGACCAATAAGTAAATATTCTTCTGTTATTAAAATGAAGAAGTAAATAAAACAAACAAAAAAATAGACTTTACATTGTTGAACAGTATTTTTCTGAGCACGTATGTATCTGAGTGGGCATCTATGAAAGAATAGTATTGATTGCCTGGTCCAATATTGTCTGGTCTAAACCGTATTTCTTTTATATCTTGGCTGGACTTCAGTATATCGTTTATTTCGAAATGCTAAAAGTACCATAGAACTTTGCACAATAAATTTAAAGATATATTGTGTCTGCATCGCATAATTGCATAAGAATTTGGCTGATGTAAATGTGCTCTAAACAAAAAAAGGAAAAATTTTTTAGTCCTCTTTATATTTTATACTTTAGAAATATTTTGTGCCGCGATTGATCACATACCAAGGTAAATGCATACAGGTAATCGCAAGAGAAAAGTGGCCTTGGGAAATATCATTCTTGGAATTCAAAATGAAATTTTCGCGGCGAATTTAGAACCTGAAGAACTTACCAAAAAGCATATTTTGACAATGAACAGAGATACAAGTCATTGATTCAGCTGTGCTTTCGGGTACACCTGATATGAATTCGCCATGGCATTAACATACTCGTATATAGATACAGGGTGTATCAATTTTTAAAATCGTAAAGCGCGCTTCAATATGAAATACGATTTAATTCATGTGACTGTCGCAGCTGGTTTCGCAGTAGCTTATCCTGTTAATCCAATATTCAAAGACTTTGTTTATGATATTGGCCTTAAGGTTGCTAAGAGTTTCTGGATTATTTGCATAGTATCGGTATTTAATGAGAAGAAAAAGTCTGAAGCATTCATCAAATTAGCAGCCTCGAGGCGAATAATCGGCATTGCTAAATTAGCAGGTTTTTTACGATTTTTCATCCAAATTCTATCCCCGATAGTATATTTGCAATTTTTCCGCACGTTGTTAAATTGTAAAACGGACTCATCTTGGTCTGCAGAGTTATGAGACCGTCTGATAGTCCCTCTTTAGGACATAAAATAGTCTATCAGTGTCAATGTAAATATGCTTGCATTTGGGCCACAAAGCTCAAAGGAAAACAAGGGGGAAATGGTTTCCGGAAGCCTTAAAGTATTTCAAACGAATTAACTTTAATAAGTTTTCACCAGAAAGTATAACTGACAACCAGCTACCAGCTTTGAAAAATTGAAAAACCATAATCTTTCACTCTTTCGAATGATACAAGTCAGAAACTAGTGTAAGAACAAATTTGACAAAAAAAAACTCAAGAGCTCTAGTTTTAGACAGAGACTGCTATTTCAAAAGTTTCAGACAGTTTTTTTTCACAACTACTTACAAATAACAGAAGTCGCAAGTGCCATCGCCGTGTCGTAAGATGCTGTATTTAAAGCGTTGGCATGTGTAAACTGTTTGGATCTGTTGATCTAAAATACAGGTCAATGAGGCATGAATCGCTATACACCAACGACAATTTCGGCGCAAATTACCCTATAACCGCTCACTTTGAGGAGTGTGTAATAACACAATATGCTGCCGCGAAGACTACTTTTCATTATGAGCAACGAGCAAGTAAAATTATCGTTTCTGTGTCACCGAATATACACATGTTTAAAGTTACTGTATATTTTTCAGCATACGATAAAATCGTAATCGGGCCTGTATAACGCCTTATCTCTCGGTTTGGCCAGCAATGTTTTTTTAAGTCAAGAGCCCATATGAAGAAACTTCAAACTTTTGAATCCCACAAAGAGAATATCCCTCAATAATGCGAGAGGCTACCACCGGAAGTTCTATCAGAAGTGATGAAAAATGCTGTGACTTCTACATGGTAAAATTTAAGAGTATCCTCTTATTTAATTTTTGGTTTTATTCGAGTGAGGAGTTAATCGAATTTGGGATTTTAAAATTGTTATATTAATTGAGCAAAGGTTTTACATTTTTCGAATAACTCGAATAATTCAAAAAATAGAAAAAAAAGTTCAAATAATTGTATGCAATGGATGGGAATACATGTATGCACATGTGTTTGATTTTGGTAATTTTAAAAAATAAGCAATAAAAAAACAATTCATTCGTACTACATATAAAGTTCTAAAACTTTTAGACAATACGATTATTAGTATATCAAAAATTATGTTCAATAAAAAAATTGTATTGTTTACTAGAGTTGAATCAAATCTTTTGAAATTGTTTTTAAAAATAATGAATACAACTCAAAGTGTATTTAACTAAGTGACAGCATTAGGAAAACAATTACAACAATACAAGAACAACAGGCATTTTTGTTTGTGTAGTTTCATTGCGTATGTCAAAAACCTAACCCATAAAATAAAGAAAACAGATACAGAAAAACAAGTAAAAGTATTTTGTATGTATTTTGACATTCGGAATGAAAATTCAGCTGCTGTAATGCTGTCACCCGGTTAAATACGCCTTGATACACCTGACTTAGTTGTATGTAATTTCACCCTTGTAGTTGACAGCGAGGGTTCGCAGGTGAGGTGGTCTCCAATCTACGAAGGTGAATTTAATTATAATTATTCTCACAGAATAAAGGGGATATTTTAAGCGAGAAGGAAATAATTAAAACAATTGGGTTGTTCGTAGGTAGGCTGGTAAGTAATAGCTAAGGCTCACCTTTAGAGGAGGTTCTAAGAGGGAACGTTAATAAAGACTACAATCAATCCACTTTATTGAACCGGTAAGCTAACTTTACGAGTAAGTATTATTTACTTAAGGGTTCAAATATAGAGGTAAGTAGATTTAAGTATTTGAGAACTACTGCTAAATACAATTAATTTTAGGTTTAAAATGGTGATCGGGTAAATTGACTTTAAATTTAATTTAGGATGTTAATCGGATGACTGATACAATGCAAGTGAGTTCTATATTTTTTCGAATGTTAAAAAGGCATGTATATAATCCAAACGGTTTTTCTTACTTCGGGTTTTAGTTACGATTGTTTTCCGAAAATTTGACAATTCAATACACCGCTATTTGTACTAAATTCTATGTGATGCCAGATTACTTATGTATATTACGATTAATTATATAAAAAAGAATTTATATTAATCATTAAGATGAAATTAATATAGAATTATTACTAGCTAATTACAAAATTTTGGGTAATAATTTTAGTGTTCAAACTGAGTTTGGACAAATAGTATTATACAGTTTAGATGTTTGCTTCTCACACAGTTTTCCTGTTTTGTTTTAATAAAACTTGATGTTTACAAAACAGTTTCTTTTCTTTGTCTTATCTAAATACATGAAATCATCCATTATACTAATACAGTTTGTAAGAGTTTTTCTAATTTTTAATACTTTGTATAGTTTTGTGTGATTGATCCACATTTTTGTCTTCCAATATATCATCGTCTGATAAGACAAGCGATTATACAATATGATTGTAAACTCTTTTGTTTGAAAAAATTCTCATTATTGCGGACTTAGGATAAAGAGAAAGTGTACTAATTACTTTAATTCGCCTCTCATCTATTTTGGCCTTAAGGCAAGCAAGTAAGTAAATCTTTTGAAAAAGAACTATTCGCCTTTTCTAAATTGTTGATTAAGAAGTTTATTATTCTTTCCCATACAATTAATGTTGCTGAATATTTTTTAAGCTCTATTTAATGGCCACGTCTAGCGGTCGAAAAGTATTACTCATTGCTGAAAGTATCAATATTTCTTTGTCAGTGAAAACAGATAACACGTGATCTGATAGTGCATTTAAAAATGGGAAGGGAATTTTAAATCATATTAGCTAACGATGACCAACGATGTTTAATGTGTAATGAAAATAAATACAGAAGGTAATAATATGTAAGCTATGCCGTTTTCTTTTCTAAAAATAATTTAATATTTCTTTTACTTTTTATCAAACAAATTTGTTTTCAAAGTTTTCTTAAGATAAAAATTTTCCCTTGTAAGTGATGATACAATAACTTCTAAAAAACTCACTATTACTAAAGATTATTATATTGACAATTTTCAATAAAAAGGGCAAAAGATGTTGCACCTTTTTTTTTTAGAACATAAAACGCCATTAGTTTGAAAGGATGAAATCGGTTAGAAATGTAAAAAGGACGTATTTACTAAGAAATTTATTTTACTCCATTAATTGACATCAATTATTCGAGTTATTCCGTAATCGAAAGTAACTATTTTCATTATTCGATCAAATAATAGAAAAACTTTACCTGATTAATCGAATGGAAACTCTATTGTATGGTAAAGAAAATGCTTATCAGTGTTTTCAGCAATTCGGCAATTTTACTATTTCAGCTCATGACAACATCGCCCGGGTGCAGCACATAACAACTTATTTTGTTACACTTTTCTTAACAATCGTTTTTCGTTAAAGCTTTTTCATAGTCAAAGCAACTAAATTAGATTTATATTCTACTATTATTTTCATTTACATAAATAATTTATTTATATAATCAATTGTCTATAACTAAGTTATTGTTAATATTTAATGCAATCGCTTCACTGAATTTCATCAAATTTAAACATATAGATGTTTCATTAAAGAAATAAACGAAATTAAAGGAAGTTTCAAAATAAAATATTCAGTTATGAATTCTTTGCACATCGTCAAAAATTTAATGTCAATAATTGTCAATGAAAATAATAAATAATTAGACCGCCACTGGTTAATTGGAATATTAAACAGGTGGTTTCTCTTGGTTGGCTTGTGTTTCGTTCAATTCAGTTGCGCTGTCTACAATTCATGATCAGCCAAATGGATCGGTCGGTCCTGCTTTCTTGTGTTCTTCTAAGACTCGTCTGCACAATTAATTTTATTATTATTATTATAATGTTCTATGAATTTTCGATAGTCGTATTATGATTAAAATAATTTATTAGAAAATTTATGAAGCAAAAATGTGTTTGTGCGAATAATTTTTGTATGTCGAACACGTCAAGAGTTACGGTGATGCATTAAATTGTAATTTCATGACTTGTTAAAGGTATTTATGATGTGTGTTCATAAATTGCATGATGAGTGTGTTGGACAACTTATGAATTTCATATTATGATTTTTCAAACAGCCAACAAAACATAAATAAACATTTAAATATGAAACTTAAAAGCAGATTTAAGTCGCTGAAATACATTGAAGTGTCTTTTTACTTGCTTGCTATTTACAGAATAAATATCTCACGTTATAAGGACAATAGTAGGGGTTTTGTAATACCCTTTAAGCTAATATCATTTAGATATGCATGTTTTTGCAATAAGACGTTAGAATTATTTGCTTAACAATGACGAATTATATTTTAATTTAAATAAATATATTTTTATTTTATATATTTTCAATGTCGCAAGCGTTAATATGATGTGCGGATGCGTAAAATAAAATCAGGGACATCAAAGCGCCAATGTGTTGTATGAACGAACATGTACTTGGTTGAAAATGGTTGTGATGGTTACTGCAAGAATTTAGTTATTGTGGCTGTTCACTTGCTTGTCATTTAAATATGTCATCATGAAATTTTTTTTAAGTAGTTTCCAGCGGTGAAAGGATTAGCCCGGAGGCCCTCTATAGGGCCTTGCTTGTTGGACACACAGTGTGCTGAGCCTATCTCTCCTTCTTTGAAATATATTTTCAAGACCCGATTCCAAGAATATGCCAAGATCTTTTTAAAACTTCTCCCTTTTTATAGTCTTCGTAACAGCCAAAGCCTGTAGACCTGCTCGAAAGCTTCTATAACTTGATTTATTAATTTACGTACGCACAGGCTAACTTAAAGGCTCACATTAGAAAACTTAATCGAATAACTACTACGATGACATCAAGGATATAATGGAGCCAAAGAAATAAAATCGGAAATGAGTCCGATTTATTTTGGAAAACTCCTTTTTTCCGTTATAAAGTGTCCTTTCTATACAACCTTGCACCCAATTGATTCTGTTATGGAAGGTAAAAAAATCTGCAATGCATTTATTTGAGAACAGAAATAGTGCGAAATACATGACAGTAAACTTGTTGCGCAAGCTGTCAGGCTGAAACAGAACTGTTTACTGTATTTGTTTTGACGGTGTTTTTAAGACTAAACAAATTTTGTAGTCCAAATTATAAAATCAATAAAATAAAAATATAACAATTTATGTATTTTAGTTTGGAAAAAAGACGTCTTTTTCTTTGTTAATTTATAATTCTATTAATAGTAATAATTTATCTAGAGCTATAGGTTATTTTTTTATAAAAAACGTTTATACAATTTTATTATAAATATATAAAAATTTTTATATTTCCCTGAAGAATGATTTTTTTTATGAATAGTTAAACGAATAATTTCATTCGAACAATTTTTAATCGTAAGCTTCTAAAATGGATATTGTAGTGTGAATTTGTTTTATTCCATTAATTTTGGTTGGAATCATTTCTTAAAATAAAATAGTTTCTAAAATAAAATAGCTTACGAATAGTTAATCAAATAATTTCACTAGAACCAGTTTTAATTTTAATTTTAAGTCGATAATTTCATATGAATAATTTTCATTCGATTAACTTTTATTCAAATTATATTTAATTGTTAATGATCTTTACTCAAATATTTTTTATACGAATAAGTTCATTTGATGACAATTCGTTGAACAGTTTTTTACGAACAATTTTAAATCGAATAATTTTATCCGAATAATTCTAAAATTAATAATATAATGCGAATAGAATAATCTTTATTTCAATAATCTGAATTCGAATAATTTCTGTAAAAAACTTTTCTAAAATAAATTTGTTTGCGAATAGTTTTTAGTCGAATAATTTCGTTCGAACTATTTTTATTCCTAAACTTACTGCCTGGCCCACGATGTCGAACGAATTCGTTCTTTCAAACAATTACATGTCATATAATAATTTTAAAATTATTTTTGTTTTAAATGCAATTGTACGGAAGAAGCGGGCCAAGCAGTTAGTTTAATATTAATTCGATTAATTTCATTTGAATAATTTTCTTTCGATTAACTTTTATTCAAATAATTTTTAATTGTTAATGTTCTTTAATAAAAAGATTTGTGTGCAAATAATTTTATTTGACGACTATTTTTCGACCAAGTTTTTACGAATAATTTTAGCTCCAAAAAAAAATTATTCGAATAATTTTTGCTCCGATAACTTTTTGCATTTTTTAAATTTATTTGGATAATATTTTTACATACTTCAAGCGAACTGTATTGCTTAATCGAATCAACATGCATTTGATTAGCTTGAGTTCAGAGAATTCGACTCCACTGGAGAATGTAATTTTTGTATGATTAAAACAGATAGAAACTCAAAATAAATGACATCCGCACGTTTTTGAATAAAGTCTGCCCAAGTGGATGCCTCTAGTTTTGGTGAGGTGCGTTGAAGCATCAAAAACATGCTTGTGTTTTTCCAGCAAATAGTAAAAGTTGCTGTTTCTCACGATTCTAAGTTAAAAAATGTGATTGTCAGGTTGAGAGAATGAAACTTAAAAATATTTCGCAACTATTTACCGTGGTTGAGTCCTGGAGGAAAATTCAAGAAGGTGGTCAATGACAATGTCAGCCCAAAATCGGCTAACTCAGATAAAAGCGTATCTATTTATTTTTCTTAATTTGATGTGTTTCACTTTTCGACTTTCATGATTTAATTTTTTTATTACTTGGTTTTCTATTTAAAATCGTAAACATGTTCAGCTGGTATAATTTTTCGTAGCTGCGGGAATAGCCAAGCTGGCTGGCAAGAATCTGTAAACCCTAGAAGGATCAAAACTCAATAGCTTTCGTTTTGAATAATTTTCTTTGATAGTCATTCCGAAATACAACCTGATTTACTGCGATTGTGTGGAATTAGTCCTTTCGATTACTCCCAGCATACGGCAGCGATTATAGCGTATTCTAACATTAACTGTGGCAGGTAGACCTCCAAAGAGGCCTGTTTTGTGAATGCCTTATGATTTTTACTTGAAAATGTAGCTATTTTTATTGTCGTAAACGTTGATATCATCAATATATAAAATAAAAATAAAAACATTACAATATGAATGAGTCTTTTTGTGTGTATTTTTAATGTCCGTTAAAATATGAATTTCATTAAAATTTTAAAAATTTTCGCCGTTGTCTCATTTCATTAGTGTTCAAATGTTTGTTCAGAGCTTCTGCAGGCAGTTGCAGAGAGTTCCAACTTCTTCGTTCGATTACTGTTTAACAATTTTGTTCGTTTCTTGTTGCATACAATTGAATTGAGTGTAAAAACATGTTTGACATGTGAAGTTTATTAGGAATATTTATTATTTTATTTGCAAAATGTATTTTATTAATATTTATTTGAATTTAGTTTTTGTGTTCTTTTATTCGCGCAATTTATTGTTTCTAGCATGTTTTGACTGCAAAGGAAGTGGTAGTTGTCGATTCGAAATGGCAGGAAATCGAAAGTGAAATATTGAATAAATTATAATTTGATTTGGCTTAAAAGACACCGACCAGGTATGTATAATTATGTATTTTCTATGTTTAACAAGCTTGAGAGAAAGAAGAAACAGAAAAAATTCTAGATGTTACGAGGTGTCAGCATTTAACTCGATTGATTTTTTTTTTGTAAAAATTTTGTAATTGTCATTTGTGTTTTGATATGCAAAGGAAATTCAAAGCCGCCAAAAATAATATTTCTTGGAAACAAAGCTTTTGTTGTATTCTTAAAGAAATGTTAAAATGAGTTGCTAAAATTTATTGTAACGTGCAATTTTTTCAATAAACTGTAAAAACGGAAATAAGTAAAGAAATGAATTCTGTGATTTTTTTTCGTGTGTGTGCACTACATTCAAACTGACAACTGGTAATTTTTTTAATTACTGTGCAGAATAAGTTAAGCTCGATTTTAGTCCCAAAGTTGTTTATCTTGCAACGCTATAAAGCAGTCCTCCAACATGTGCAAAACATCCGTATAAAATATATACTACACTTGAGTTAATCATATAATATAAATTATAATTTGTACATTTCAATCCTTAACTATACACACAGTCTTCAGAGTCACTTGAGCTCGATGTTTTTAAGATAACTTTATACCTGGTCTTAATGGCATCGATTAAGCTGATTGAATTTATCTTTTAAAACTAAAATTATCTTTAAAATATTGAAGTCGCACCAATAATTTTTGTTTTATTGGGCACTGAAAAATAAATTACCTTAAGAATCTGTACTTAACAAAAGTATCCTTTTTACAAAGGCAAAAACAAAACAAAAAAGAACAACAAATAACAATGACTCACAAATAAAAAATAAAAATAAAAAAGCAAGACAGACAATAAAATCGCAAAGAAATAAAAGAAAAGAAAACAATAAATGAATTAAAATTTTATGCAACTCACAAATAATGAAAATGAACGCAACTCATTAACGGTCAAAAGTGAAGTTTTACGTAGAGAAGTAAAAATGTACAGGATACTTAATAACACACACACACACACACATATATATACGTACACATATATGCAAACAATTTGGCCACAAAACACTAAAAATGTATGTCGAACTATATACAGACTTGCGATTATTGTTAAATACAAATGCGCGTCTGTCTGTCGCTTTTAGTTTGTAGTTAATGTGACTGAATGAAAAAAAAAATTAAAAACCAAAACATATTCGCACATATGTACGTATGAAAAGATACTTTAACTTGGATTTTTTATCGGTTTATAAAGTATATTTCATTGCAGTCATTAAGTACAACATTTATTTAAACTGAAATCTGCTTGTTGGCTGCTTGGCTGGCAGGCTATTTGGCTTGGCGTTTATAAATTTTTCGTTTGGCCTGATCTGACTGACTGACTGACCGACTTGTCTGTTTTGTCGACCAAATGACTGACTAAATGACAGCGTACATTACATACTCATGCTCGTGTACACACATGTTGCAACTGTAGAGAACTTGATCATAAAGTGCTGTGCAGTGCTGTGCTTTGAAATAAAAGTGCAAAAATATTTTATTTTTGTTTTCTTTAAAAAACAAATTAAATAAACTAAAATAAGAAGCAAATTTATAAATTGGATACATTTTCGTTGTGTGAAAATGTAAAAGCAAATATTTAAAAAAGAATTAATATAAAAACAGATGAAAAGAATAAATATTCTTTTATTGAATTCCTTTAATAATGTTACGGGCAACCTTAAGATTCTATGGTGGGCCGATTCTTTACATTGTATATGAATGAAAAATTAACGTATACATATAGACTAATTGATAATAATATGGCAGTATATAATCTCGGGTGTTCCAGCAATAAAAATTTGCATGCTTTCCAAATGCGCTGTTTGGAAGCGCTTCCGGGGATGAACAAAAACAATGCAAATATTTTTCAAATTTTAAACGCAATCTAATTTAATCTCTTAATTTTGGAATCGTAAACCGAGATTCAAAGTAATGCACACAATTAGTGCAAGTTTGTGCCAGTTAAGTATTACTCTTATTGCTTCAAAAAAAAAAATACAACTACTTCGTACTTCGTTTTACTTCAGAATTAAGAGTCATTATTTATTGTAACTTGAATTTCTAATACTGCACTATAAACTTCCTCTAATGTTTTATTATTTTGTTTCAGGAGATGCAAGTCTCGAATCAATGAGGTCTCATTTCGTTTGTCTGAGTAATGTAATATTAAATTATTTTGAATGCATTGCCATTTAAAATCTGCACTGTACTTGTTCAATATCTCATTTGCTTCTCCCTCTACTTTGCAACGTATAGCTCTCAAAATCATTTTTGCAAAAGAGGTGCCATCAATGGGCGACAATACCGAAAGTGTTTCCTCTACATTGTTTATAAAATCGTATAGCAATCTGTGATTTCCATAAAATTTAGGAAGATCCTTGACAGCGTCTGGGATTCTTAAAGATTCCAGAATATTTTTTATTGTCGAGGATGTATTTTCTGTGGGATTCATGTACTTTGATTATCTTGATTTACACTCATCACTCATATCAGTTTCTACTTCCGGAATAGGAACAAGTGTTCTAGGAATATTGTAGGGACCAAACTTAGGCATATAAGAATTCTATTATATTTAAAGCAAAAACATATGTTTAAAGGTATAACAGGAGGGTCTCATGAGAATCGCTGGTCCTTAAAAGCATATGAATTTCCTTATATAAAATAATGAATCTTTGCACAGGTAAATTATTTTATATTTCTCGAAATATGTGTATCTATGTTCCCTTTTATATTTAATTATTGAACCAGTATTTATCACTTTCTATTAAATAATTGCACTTTATATTTATTTCTTTTACTGAATTAAATTTCTTATTTATTTATTAATATTTTTTTTATTTGAATTGATTATATTATGTTTTTTTTATATTCCATATTTGACTTACACAAAAATAATTGAAAAATGCATTACTGCGTATTGTTCTGTTCACGATGATCCTTCGTAAATATGTTGCTCCTTGCACAATTTTCGCGTTGTATGCGTTGTCGAGTTTTATGCTTTTCATACTTTCTACACGTTCTAAATTCAAATTACATGCAATGCTTTTTATGCGCCAAGTTTTTTGTTTTGATCAGCTGTTGTGTAAATATTTTTTTTAATTAAAAATAAATTTTCCAAAATGAAAAGTGACATTGAGAGTTTAAAAAAATATATTGAGCTTATTGAGTTTTATGCCATTGAGCCCTACGAAAAGCTTTTATTGTTTTTTTATATTGTGATTTTTTATATTGAAATGAATTTTTAGCTTGAGAGAGTACTTTTTTTGAAACAATTTATTCATCAGAACAGCAGAACGGATCAGTACTGATTTCGAGGTCACTACATCATCTCATCAGCGATCTTTGTTCGATTTTACCACTTTTGACGGTGGATACTAGTGATCAGGAATATCAACTATTTAACCGTATTATTTAACGAATTAGAATACGAAAAGTGCAACTTATTCATTTCTTACAAGTTAAATCAATTTCGGTTACTACAAAATTCCATCTCTGATGATTAATTATTCCAAATATTCCATACTCTTTCGCTTTTTCCAGAATCATTGGCTCAGAGATCAAGCAATTTTCCATTTTAGTTTTACTTTCATTTTTGTCTTGGAACAACAATCTCTAAAATTTTGTTTTTGTTTTAAATGTAATTTCACAAAAGAACAATATCGATCGACATCGTGGGCCAGGCAGTTAATGTAATTTATTCTTGAAAATATTTCTAAACTTTATTACGAAAGGTTTTTTTAATTAAAAACATTTTTTAGTACAAAGAATAGGTAGAAGTAATTAACCTACGATACAAACATATTTATCGATAACATACTTCACGCGATTCACGGATTCTACTTTTTTGGCAGATGCTTAGAACGCGTTAACACGTAGAACGCGTGGTATGGACTTTCAGCTTAACGATGATGCAATTGGATGAGGCAGGCAATAAGACGAATAGATATGATTTTAAGGAATTTTTTATGATTTGAACGAATCGCATGTTTTATGTAAAAAAGACGTAGCAAATGGTACATCGCGAACAGCAATAATGACTCTGGCGATAACAACACACAACTCACGCTTACAATTGTGCTTCGTAAAAGCAGCAGTTTTTGCTGTCGTAATAAAAGTAGCTGAATTTGTCTTTATATTAACGAAACATCCAAAATTATGCCTCTTCGTTTAACTGAATTTGTGTTTGAAGTCCCAACCACTTTAATTTATTGATAAAGATAAACATAAATAAATAAAATATAATTTAAAATTATTGACACCATCAGATGTCGCAGTGCCGGTCTTTGGACAAGATCTTCCCCCTTTTCTGTTATATTTTCTAGTTTGAATAGCCATGGCTAAGTTATATGTATTGATTATAAGGTACACCTATTGGTCCAGCTGATTACCAGCTAATCTCTATATCCTCAAATGCCAAATTTTGTTTTCAATTATAAAAAAAGATTGTATGTATTGTAAGAAAGTTTTCAATAAGTAGAAAAATAAAAATAATAAAACGGGGATATAATATTTAAACTAAATTTATTGGTGTTTGAATTGACAATTGAGGAGAAATAGCAAAGCCAAAATGCCTAATGTTTTTGTTATTGCAGAGACTAGCGGACTTAATTAAATATAATTTGGCCATGATAAAAGAGCTTTTCAGCGGGCTAAATTGTTTGAACATTAATATTATAGTCAACTTTTTTCAAATAATTTGAAACTCAAAGCTCCAGAGAAAAAGTTCAATTAAGCGAGTTCAACATATTAAAAGATCAAATAGCCAAGAAGAATTTAGAAAAATACAATTAAACCAGTGTTTGATTAAAATGTTGTAGAAGCCCAACCTCAATTTATAGAATATCGGAGAACAAGATCAAATTCCTAAAACTTCAAATTACCGAAGCGAGCCCAGCGAGTATTTTTTGTAAGACCTGGAAATAACTTCAAATTATCGAGATATTCAAGTTAATGAAAGTTGGCCGTTTATCTACTTTAATACAAATGGCCCCTGTTAAAAAAAATTTGTTGTTCTCCTAAACCTAAACATTTAGATTTTTACCTGAAGTTCATGCCACAAATAGTATGTACACAGTGCCGCATAAAAAAATATACAATTTCTCATATACTTTATTGCATTCTTTTTTTACCTCCTGTATTATTTTTTTTTGCATCTTTCGTTTGCATGATAATGAATTTTTCTTATTTGTCAAGAAGAAAAAAAAGGGAATTGTTGTCGTCGATGTATGTTTAATGTAAATCTTTGCTGGCAGTAGCAGTAAGTATGGCAACAACAGCAACAACAGCAACAATAATAATAATAATAATAATAATAATAACAACATGAAAACAACTACAATATGAGTATGTTGTTCATGGTTGTTCTTCTTTTACTTGCTTATTGTTGTTATTGTCAAAGGCACCCACTGTTGGAGCAACAATAATCAGCAGCAACACCAACAACAGCAGCAGCAGCAAAACAATCATATGTGTTATGCAAGTACAGGGTGACAAGTATATATTTTGTTTTTATTTAATGTCATAATTTTTCGAACTAATTTGTTAAACCAAAGTGATTATTATTAGGCTTGAAAAGACAATATTCCAAACCACCAAAAGAAAATTTAACATCAATTAATTTCAACTTACGCGGCAGAATAGAAACAACATTGTTTTTCAGGAGCCCCTTTAATTCCATCATCTATCTTCTATCTATCTATATTATTAATAGGCTAACACGTTTTTTAGATCCCTTTTACGGCCATAATACCACAGTGCAACACGAAAAAAATAACCATATACGGACACCACTACGTGATAAAAGACCAAAAAAAATAAGACCCGTGTTAAAAAATTTTCGGCAAATTTTTCACTTTTACGACTACTTGAGCGTTACCTAAACGGTATTAAGAATCATTCCTAGGAAGTTGATATGTTCTAAAAAGTTGTTTATTGAGGTCTTAGGCATATTTTTGTTGTTGATTGTTTTCTTGAATTTTTTACGGTTTGCTACCTATGGACTTGAACAGTGGAAAAAAGTAAAAAAATCGATTTTTTTTAATTTTTTGCGATTTTCATCTTGAAGATGAAGATTTTTCAATTTTATATGTTCACAATTTTTGTTTTTTATAACAAGATCTACAACTTTGCCTCAGAGAGTAAATCAAAATTCCGAACGATTTACAAGATATGAGCCTGAGAAAATGATCAGTATTTTGCAAAAATGACACCGAGGCCCCAAATCTTTGGGGCCCATAAAAAATGTGCATGACTTTGGGCAAAACTGGGAGACAAGGGGTTCTTTTTTTTTGCCTTTTATCACGTAGTGGTGTCCGTATATGATTATTTTCCATGACTTAAAAAATTACACACAGTGTACTCAACCGGTTTTGAAAAGATTTATATGTTCTTAAACGGGGTTTTACATAGATGTGCACAATCTTAATTTTATTTAAATCGGTTTGATATTTAAGAAGCTATAAGCGTTTAAAGTTGCTACTAACACATGCACACTTGTTACACATGCGTGTATCAGTTTCAACTTGAAAAATAAACAAAGGTTGCATTTGTTTTGCTTTTGCATAAAAATAAGACACAGCATTTTCTATACATACTTTGTAAACAAAAAAAGAGAGCTAAAAAGTTTTAAGTTGTTTACTTAGGATGTATTTTATTTTTATATTTTATTGTATGTATTTATATAATGTCTAAAATACGGTCGATTGAGTCGAACGCTGGATTCACTAGTCAGCATTAATGTGTTTATCCGCTCGTCAAGTTTTAATGTGATTTCAAATCTTTTTAGTTTTTTTTAATTTTTAATTTTAAGTTGAAGTACTGAACTCAAGATCAATTTGTTATATTTCAAATTTATTCTTAAAACTGTACTGAAGCTCTCAAATTTTCCCAAAAAAAAAAACTTCGACTTACGGAGACTTCGAGCTATAGAATTTTTTTGTTGAAAAAGAAAATCAATTGCAAAAATGTCTTTATATTAAATAACGATTATGTATTTATTTTATTTAAAACGGGCATTTACTGAAAACTACTTCTAATAATTCAGTTGCAGTGGAATAAAATATTCAGAAATTAGAGACTGAAAATTAATTTTCAATAAAAACTGACATTAATTTCTTCAAAGTGCTCATCCGTTGTGGTGTCATTCGTCTCCAAATATTTGTTTGGTAATTTATAAAAAATCTGTATCATTTAATACTCGTTCTCTCTGTGAATGCACTTAGTATATTTAGTTCTCAGTCATATTAATTTCGGACTTCATACTGAAATATGCATATGAACAATTTGGTAAAATGTCAGTAGTAACGATGAAGGTTTAAAATTATGCCTTCTTTACGCCCTGCTTCTCAGCCTTCAGCATTCTACACTTCATACATTTTCATTTGCTTACTGTTTGAATACAAAAATTAAATTTAAAAAGAAAAAAAAAATTATCCAAAAGGTGACGCAGACTCAAGAATTGGGCATCAAGTGCAAGTGCACACAAATGAACGTCGCACTTATTAATGCTTTAATAAATGGCATTTCATTTTTTATTATTCACTCGAAATGAGATTTTATTGCCAGTCAGTCGTCTTAGTCTCTTAGTTCCTCCAAGTATGTACTCGTAAGAGTAAAACAAAAAGGCACATATGCCTGCTTATGAGTGCAGTCAGTCATACACATGTATAGACTGTAAAAGGAACATGCAAAAATCATACTAACAAATGTGGCGTGATTGGTACAAACCGAATTCCATATCATTTCAATGTTTACTGCCCATTGTACATCATGTGATAAAGTTGCAGTTTGCAACAGTGAAGCTGAAGACGCGATGTGTCGTGAAGACAACGACACTGATGATCTTTGCTGTTTTTGCCTGTCTAAATTGTTTGGTTTCGGTCATACAGCGACTGCTGCTCCTACTGCTGCTGCTGCTCTTCAAACTGATGAGTATGAAAATAGCGACAACGACGAGGAGGAGGACGATGAGGACGACGAGTATGATGATGAGTTGAATTGCAATGCATTATTGTAAATGACTAAGGATATTCATTTGTACCTACTTAAACTTGAAATGTAATCGTGTATGTGTTTAAGTGTCTGTAATCAGTATTTTATATTTGTTTTTTTTTTCTTTTCTTTTCTGTTTATTTCATTATGGCCAATACTTAAGCTTTAGGTAACAAAAGCTTAACAGAAACAATATCGCAGAAAAGAAAATATATGCATGCGTATATAAAATATAAAAACTTATTGCTTACGGCTGGATTTTTAACAGAAACTTAGTACATGCACTTCATTTTCATTATTATCAAAAACTGTCTAGAAGAGACATTAACTTCAATTTGCACTGTAATTTTGAAGCGACTTAATTGTTGTGGTGCAAAACGACAGAGTTGTGCTTATAAAAAAGTTTAGGAATTATTACTAATATAATAAATGTTGTTGCGAGTAAATAAAAATATATAGTTTTCCAAATGATTGGAAAATAAGCTAAAGAGGATAAATTTTAATGAAAATATTTCTCCATAAAAAACTTGTACATATTCGGTTGATTGGTGAAGTGGAAGAGATGCAATTGTTGTACAACTTTGGATTGCCCTTATTAGGATTAATTTAATCTAAACGAAAAAGATAAAATGAAACAGAACGCACAACGTGGGTGGCATCAAATCGAGCCTTTGCTGCATTAGAGTCATAACATAAAAAACACTTAGTTTCGCAGAAAACATGTTTAAGGTTTTCAATTTACTAACTGCTTTTAAAGAAAAATAATATAATATAATATTATTCTCACAAGAGATGAGTTTAAACAATAAGAGTATATGTAATCTATTTCTTTTTTTACTTTCTAAGACCTTCACGGAATATAAAAAAATGTTTCCAATAAGTTTCGAATTGTCGTACTAAGAGCATACTCGTAGTTACCTAAGAAAAAGTTCTAAAATACGAGATAGTTTTGGAGCTTTTTTAATTTATCAAGAAAATTTCAGTACCGGATGTACGACATAGCTTGTAATATTTATATTTTTTACAGCACATTGAAATATTTTTAAAAGAACTTTATAAGGAACGAGTATTTAAAGCATATAGCTTAATTTTTTAGAGAAATTGGATTTGGTACATATTTTACCAAATTGAATTAATTCTTTAAAACCATTTTCATAATCCTCAAACGATTTGGAATTGTTTTTCTCCAGAAGGCACATTTTCCTGGGCTGCTGTAAGACTTAAAATTTTAAAAGATTTAAGTTTTTGTAAAGAAAACATGCAAGAGAAGCATTTTGTTCCAATATCTTTCACTCATACACAATAATAGTTTAATTAAATTTTTAGATATTAGTTTAATGATTAATTAAACAATCACTTTAAATGTCATTTAAACCACGGTACATGATAAATAATAAAACATCAAGAATGGCCAAGTAAAAATAATTGGGGTATTCACACTGTAGTCATAAGTCATATGTCATAAAATAATAGCACACCAAAATATGACAAGTGTGAACAACCCCGTCATAATTTAGTGTGCTATGTCATAATTGTGCCAGCTGATACAAAAAAAACATTTAAAAATACAATTTCATATCAAAATCCCGAAATCAAGTGAAAAAAGTGAAATAATAGCTGGTTTGTGCGAAAATTACATGTTAAACGTGATAATGGCTACCTCAAGTAAATATGAACAAAAAAATTCATGTATGTATGTATTCAAATTTAAATGCACCCTTTTCTAGGTGATGAAGAGGAGGAAGAACAAACTAATGAGCCGAAATATTTTTTCTTACGGCGGCAAGTAGAAAAACATCCATAAGCTGCCAGGCAGATAGCTTACACAAACGCATAATTTTCATTCAAGGCGAATTAATTATAAGTTGGTTGCAGTGGCGAATTCACGTGAATTTATACATTACCTGCCCTTTCAAATTTGTTAAATATTTTCCGGCGCCATTTTAATGTAATTTTTTATGCATGGAGAATTTTGACAGCGTATATAATGAATTCACCGTTTACACAAACAAAATGCCTGTTGTTTGCTTTGTTGTTGATTTATTGTAGTCGTAATAAATTTGCCTTTTGCACGAAAATTACATTAAAATGGCGCCGGAAAATATCATGGTGTAATAATATCAGGTGTGCGCAACAAGGAATATGGTTTTTTGTAGGGTTGTGTTTTGACCGTTAAATAATCTGCAAAAAAATGGTGTTTCACGGTCTTGTCAAAAGTTGTTTACATTTTTGGCGGCCATTATGAATATTTTTGTTTACGTTATGCTTTTTGTTTTTGCATAACCACTAAATACATACAAACCACATTTTGTTATGTTTTGTATACAGCTTTTTTTGACAATATTGTGATAATTTTACACAAACAAAATGCATGTTGTTTTTTATTGTTGTTTGATAAGAGCACCTTATATTATTACACCATGGAAAATATGTAACAAATTTGACAGGACAGTTAATGTATAAATTCACGTGAATTCGCCACTGCAACCACCTTATAATTAATTCACCTCCTGGTAATGAATTTGCCTTGTTTTCATTTTGTGTTATTTGTAGCGGCGGCTTGTTAATATTATTGCCGGCTCGAATAAGGAGTTACAGCTGCTCGACTAAGATTTCTACTGTTATTTTATGACAAACCAAAAACATACCTTAAAAAGTCTTATTATTTTATGACTTTTTTGCTTGAAGCACAACAACAACTTTTTTAAACCATTGTAAAATAATAAGACATTATGACAATATGACTGATATGACCACAGTGTGAACACCCCAAATATCATGTCTTTTAATTGTAAATACAAATCATCATTCGTAAGCCGTTCGTTCGTTCGACCGCTGGATGGTAAATCAGTCAGTTTAGTCATATAAGCAGCCAAGAAGCCAAGAAATCATCTAAAACATATCGGGAATATAAAACATATTTGCAAAAAGTAATTATTTCATATATGTTGCACTCCAGAAGTACTGACTGTAAAGGCAACACACTCATACATGTATGTACAGATTTATGTGCCCGTTGTGCGGTTGTTTGTGTTAAGGCAAGTATGACCAATAATAAATGAATGAATGATTCTTGCAAATTGTATTAACGCTCATTCGCTCTTGTTCTTTATAAAACTGACACAAATAAATAAATAAATAAATTGTGTCTTTTATGCTGAAGGAAATGCATGCAACTGAACGTTGTTGTTACATTTTAACATCCTTTAATGTGCGTCGTCTATATACATATATGAAGTGAGTTTCTCGGCTCTTGATGAGTTGAAGGAGAGCTTGTCGTAAATGATTGACGAGTTAAAATTAAGAATTTGTATATAAATGCTTGAATTTGTGTAGATGTACATATTTCTACTCTAAGTGCGTACTCGTATCTTACACCACATACGATTGACTCTTTAATGTGTGCGCTGTGGCACCGGTAGACACAGTGTACAATATGGTAGATTGTTTTAGCTGTACGCGAATCTGAACCTTGTTATTTGTTTGTATCATAAATTAAATCCTTTAATACGTTTTCAGGTTTGTGCATTCTCTTCAACAGTCTTCTACTAAATGATTTAAAAAGCTTTTAAATGATGACGGTTATTAATCAATGTGTTCAAATAAAATGCGTTTTTATTATTTGTTCATTAAAGTAAAAAATCAAGGACGATTCTTATGTTCATTATATGACGTGAAATCCATATCAAACCGAAAACTTTTGTTTATGTAAGATGCTGGGTCTGTATTTTTTTGGACTAAAAACACACTCTTTCTTCTCCTCTAATGAACAATTTAGACAGCTAAAGTTTAGTCTACAAAGTCTTGAAATCATTGGAAAGAGGAGGGAAATTGATACTTTCTTGTAATTGCAAAGTCGTTTTATTTTGTTTGTCGTTTGTTTCTGAATTTGGCGCCACCTTTGTGTGTATTGTTGTATTTTGCGAAAAAAAATTTAGACTAAACTTTCTCTATCTAAACGGTTTGTCGAAATAAAATTTTCCTGTTTAAAAAGGGTCTTGAAAATCTGCTTGCAAGTAGGATTCAGTTTTTTGAAAGGAGCAAAAGGGTCATACAGCCAAAAGTAAGAGAACTAAAATATTTCACACAAATTTTTCTCGTAGAGTTTGACATCGATCTGCTGAACACAGGTTATACAATAAATAACAGGATTACAATGTGCAAACAGAAGAGAACTTCAAATTACTCTAATATAAGATTCAGATGCTAACTTTTTAAAGTCCAGTACACGTGTATGTTTTCTCTGCCAAAATCAATTGTTAGGACCTTATTGATTTAAAAAAAAGTTATGATTTTTTTACAGTGTACTTAGAATTGTGAAAGAACTTTAATAAATCAACATAAACCTTTCACTGTTATTTAATCTACAGATAAAAAACGTTCTAGAAATCACCTGAAAAGTGTTATAAAAAAACACTTACGCAAACGCTGATGATGATGGTGTAGCGAAAATCGAAACAGGACTCTCCGATCTGCTAGTATAATTAGCTTCTCCCCATTCCTTTCTTAATAATAATAATTGAACATCTTATCAACTGAATTTGGCAAATTAAGAGACAGATTAATAACACTTCATTTTTATGTTTTACAATTACAAATATTTAATTCATCTTAAACATTTAGAATCAACTTATTAAATGTGTTGTGTCAACATTGGATTACACTTCATCAATATTTTTAATAAATATAAACATCACTGTATAAATAATTTGCGTTAGTGGCGTTTCAATTAAAAGTTCTCAAAATGTTCTTAAATATTTACTCGTGTTAGTGTGAGAGCGAAAACATCAAGGAAGATATGAATAGATGGCTGATGGCTGATGGCTTCATGCGAAACACCAGAATTAATGATTCAAGTTAAGAAGAAAAAAATATTTGTGTCAGTTTACGTGTATGTATTTGTCTAAGTTTGTTCCATTTTATGTTACTGAAGGCCTTGATCATACCAGTTGGAAATTGCTTGTAACACAATTGTCTATAAAACACAATTCATGGATTGATATCGTAAAATATAAAAAAAAACAACGTTTGAAAAAAATTTCTCAATTTAAATGGATTTTATTTTTATTTACAAGATAATAAAATATATTTTCAAAAAAATTCCTACTGGGACACTTTATGAATTAGTCACAGGTAGAGTATCCAAAAAATTGTCCTTTTATAGAAATTGGTCTCGAACTAATCGAAAAATTGCTTCTTTAAGAACCACGCTTTTGAATATGGTTGTACAAGTGCATTTGGTTTTAACTGAACAAATATTTGGTGGGTTTGAGGTTCGAATACAATCTGACTCCTCGGAAGAATTCAAATTTTTTTATTGCCTTCAAAAAGACCAAAAAATTTAAAAATTTCTTGGAAAACATGCTACGTTTTCGGTGTCGCAACTCAAATTATCAGTACCCTAGTCCTTGCCTTGGGAAGATTCTATCAAACATTATTACTATTTAAGCCAGTGTTGCCAGTTATTATTTTGAAAAATACATGCGTACGTTAAAGAAAGTAGTTTTTCCTCAACACGTTAAAAAGGTGTACACTGCGAAAATCACTACGCATTTTCATCATTAAAATTAAGAAAAGACAAAATTCTTAATCTTATGAATTTTGAAAATTCGGGAATTTTTTTCACGAAACTCATATTTGAATTGATGTGCAATTTCTTCACGGACCAGGGGAAGGAGTTAAAATTCTTTGCTAAGGAAGGGCAGCTTTAGAAACGCAAAAAAGTGAACGGCCACTAATGCCAATTTATTTCTCCAGCGACTTTTTACACGAAATGAAAGGCTTCTGCATCGAACCAGCAATGACTTCTTTTAGTTCTTCGTCGATTCTAACGACATTTCCTAACATTTTTCTGAATTGGTTTTATAGAAAATTTTGCAAAATTTAAATATTTGGATTGTAACCGGAAAATCTGTGCGCATGTTCTTCTTACTTTAAATGTCTTACAGCATAACATTTTTACTTTACAAATTGCTAAGATCAGGTTCGTTTTTTTAATAAAAAATAAATAAATGTTTAACGAATACAACTTTTTGTGTTGATTCACAAAAAAACATGGTGAGAAAAAACACACTTTGGCGAAATTAAAAGATATGTCTGATTTTTCTTACGTACTTATTTCCCTGTACTTCTGACAATACTGATTTAAAATAACATTCAATGAAGAAATAATAATAAGCGCTTTATGAAAATCACCTGCATCTCTCCTTTCATCAAACATTTTCGGCTCTGAGCGAAGCCTTCTATATACCTCCTGTGTTTCCTGTTTTTCATATCATCAATTCGTTTGAGGGACCTTGTTGAAACACAGGCAGTTATAAAACTTTTTTTTATCAAAACCTCAAAAATTATTTTCGGTGAAAAAAACCGATTTACCGATGTAAAAGAAAAATAGCCGGTTTGTCAAACTATTGGAAAACATAAATTATTGGAACCGATTCACTTTAATCAACAACCGGTAAAATAGTTTTCGGCTCCGGTTCCTGAATCCCCTAATTGTAGGTATGAGGTGATATACCACTCGTATGCTTGTATTTTTGCTACAGCTGTGTTTGTGCTGTTGTTGCTGTTATAGCCCAGTGAAATCTAAAGACCTGCCGACCTAAAAGCTTAATTTCGTCATATGCTTCTTCTTTTTTTGCACTAACTTTTAGCCACCCTTAAACAACTTTTTTCTGTATTGAATGCACTAAACTGAACTAAGGAAAAAAAACACTAACGCACAACATACTCCCATGCCACAGCTTCTGCTACAATTGGAGTTTGACCAATATTCTGAAAGCTGGTTTGGCACAGTTTTAGGTTTTTTGAATTAATAACAAAAACAACATCACAAAAAAAAGAAACTTAAAACATAACAACACACTTTGCAACAATAAACCTTGAAAGATACGAAACACAACAACAGCAACAATAATGGCATTTCACAATTTCCGCACTTCTAACTCCATTTGGTTACAAAGAATTAAAAAATAAAATAGTTTGAAAAAAAAACACTTCAACGTGAACTTATAATAAAAAGTGAAAACACAACATAAGGAGTATGATGGCAAATGTAGTCGCGAAAATGATACGATACGATACGATATCTAAGCCATACCATCCCATCCATTCCATCATGCCATGTGATGCGATGCCTCGCCATACCGCACCATAAGTAATAAAATACGATACTTTTGCATTAACTCGTACCACATTTGAACAGCTATTTACCCAGGACTTAGAAGGAATTAACTCATTTTTCAAGCTTCTGAATTAATATCAAACATTAGAACACAAAGAAAGTTTCCGCTTAATTTATATTATTGTTGTTATTAAAATGTTTCGTGCAGGGTGGTTCATCAGATCTTTTGGAAAATCTTTGTATGCACTTGAACTTGTTGAGAGTACGATAGTTCGATAGTTAGCACAAAAACGTTGCACATACTGAAAAAAAAATCGAAAATAAAAATAATAGAGTCCGACCAAACGTTCGGATTTATTGTCGGAGTTTGGCAAAAATCTACGTTCGGTTGATGTTGAGCGTTCGGAAAACAAGAAATTTCAATATGATATGCAAAAAAACCAGTATTTTAAGTAAAATAATGTGAAGTTTATATAATTGCAAAGAGGAGGGTCTGCCATATATAACAATATTATCTCAGAGCTATGCTTGCAGCATCATACTCGTTTCATGAAATTTTCCATCAACAATTCGCACCTTTGTGCCTGTATGTCCTCGATGACTTCACGAATTCCTTCTTTGAGGTCTTGATTCGAATGTGGGCCGTTGGCATAGTCCTTAACTTTCACGTAGTCCCAAAAGCAAAATAGTCTAAAGTAGTTAAATCACAACATCTCGGTGATGAATTGTAATCGTCTCTTCGAGAAATCACAACACGGTCAGTAAACTTTTCATGTAAAAGAGCGATGATATCGTTATTTGTGTTAACAATTAACGTCGTCCATATCAACTCTTATGTAAAATATGGTGTAATGTCATTTGTGGAATGTCCAATTCCAAAGATTGACGTAAAATATACAAACTCGAGTTTTCCTTAACACTATGGGCGACAACGGCATTATTTTTTTTGTTGTTCTTGAGCGAATTCGATTCATCACATCACATCACATCACTGACTAATCCTAACAGCACTTTCTTAATTTCAAAGCATTGTCGAAGCGTATTATATATATCGTTCCATTTTTATTAATTGCGTAGTTTTTATTTATCATATCGTCGTTATCTTCACGTATTTCCAAAAAATTGTTCTATGGAAATTTGAGTCTAAGGTTTCAACATTATGTACAAAAAAAATTATTAGATGATCCGAATTCGCACTACTTCCGGAGCACAACTTCAGGATCTTAGACCCGGATCATACACGTAAGGTTCGATTCGTCTAGTCTGGGGATTCTAGGAGAAGCGGTCTTGTCTCATTTGTTTTGATTCTGTGATTTACTTGAAGATGATTTCGGGACGACGATATATCAAGTAGTTACAGATTGGGTCATGAAAACTGATTAAATGTCGGGCTATTCAAAATGAAACGTAACTTATTCGAACATCCTGTAAATCATCAAAGATGCGTATAAATTTTACGCCGTAAAGCACTGAAATACAAAAAGTTCAACGTTGTCAAAGTAAAAGGTTTGTATTTGTGATAAATTTATTTTATAAATAAATTATCAAAATTACCATTTTTTGTGTAATAAAAACAAAAGAGTTCCGTTTCGAGTGCAGTATTTCAACTCGACCTGAAAAATAGACCGAACTACGGATTCGGGTTCGGCTTGAAAAGTGCGTTACCAAGATCCTACAAAAGTATCAGAATTCAGCAACAAAAAAAATCAGGAAATATCAAAAATCGTTTTTAAAAAAATTAACAACTAAAAATATTACAAAAATTAAAAAAAAAAATTTAAATCTCCATAACAGCGAATAATCCACAAAATTCTTGAGAAAAACAAGAACTATCAAAAACATTAAAAAACAAGTCATAAGCGAAAAATGCCACCAAAAATTGATATCGAAAACAAATTCTTAGAAAATTTGGCTTCAATCAAACTTTTTGAGGTAACAGTAGAATAATTGGTTGTTGTTGTTTTATCTCGCAATGTCTACGTTGTTTTAAGATCCTGCCTTCTAACCACTACGTTGACTTAGTTTTGTTTTCCTGTTCTACTCGAATCCTCTTGAAATATGTAACGACCATAATGTTGCTGGCTGTTTGTTGATGGCTGTTTGGAATTATTTTTTATCTTCTAAGTTGTATTTATTTTTGTTCTTATTTGTATACAATTCCTTTTTCACTCAGTATTATACATTTGTAAACGTATGTAGGTTTGTCTGTTTGTGTCTCTAATATAAATGAAAAAAGTAGGAAAAAAAAACACATTCAAAGCACTGAAGGCCACCAATGCGTCCGTCCCCGTTGGTCATATTCATACTTATCACAAGAGACTGCGAAATATACATTTGTCTACAAGTCTTTATGCCCATAAATACAGAGATATAAGCACGACTTGTGTTTGTATTTGAACGGGTAGCTGCACAGTACAGGAATAGTAGAGTAGGACAGTGGATGTAGATATGTAAAACAATAATATGTATATAAAAGAAATATTTAAAATACAAAAATTTTAATTAAATATTAGACTATATTTGCAATTTTAAATATGTGGATGCAATATTTAATAGAAAAATATAAGTTCGAAAATGCTTAAAGCATAAATGCCTACATGTTTTGAAGTTTCAATGAGAGTTGATTTGTTTTGTAAACATTTTCATCAACTTTATTCAAACGTCCGTTTTAATTTTTACGAAATGCTCTTAAGTCTTTCCCAGGACTTGGTTTCTACAAGATGAACTTTTTTAAACATTTATATATCAAGTGCTCACATTCGAAATCGAAAATGTCCCTTTAACAAAATTTAGCAATTTGGTTCGCAGCGTTTGAAAGAAAATGAATTTGACATTTTTTCTACAATATAAAATCCGTTTTATAAAGCGACCCATTGAAAAACGGGCTTCTATAGGAGTCGATGATATCTGGAACTAGTAATCCGAAAGTGTGGGCAATTTCTGATAATTTTTAATGGTTCTCATTGCAAGAAGTTCTCTTTTTTTATTTCTATTCATTGGTTTAGAAGTCATGTCTGCGATGTTACGAAAACGGATTTTTTGAAAGTGCTGCCAATGTTACTTGTTCCCAGAATATATTATTTACTTTAATTTATACAAGCGTGTACATGAAGAAGGAAATTTTTTATATTTCATCGCATGCTTAAAATCAAGGCATTAACCATCTCAGACACATCCCAATTTTAAATTAATACCGACATAAAATTACTTTGGAGTAGTAACTGTTTTTAGAAGCGAAGTTTGCGAAAGTATAATAAAATTTTCATGAATTATCTGGAAGAGGTTAATATGACATCTATGGAAGCCAAATATATGCACTTTTTACTACTATAGAAGGAGGAATGAATAAGTAAGTAAGCCATTCCCTAAAATTCTCTCCAATTATTTCGCAGTTAACGATTCAGAAATGTGGTTCTGCAATTTACACTTCACTAACTAATAGTTTAAGATTATCTTATCACTTCCAAATGTTTCGCTGTCTAAACGCAGACTTAGTGTTTTACTATATTTTAAAATCTCTAGATATATCCCATCGTTAAATTTACCTTGAGTAAGTATTTTTCGGATCAAGTCCTTTTAGAGATCATCTTCTCTTGTAACACAAAAATGGCTACTTCTCTTATGACTTCATATTTCAAAGTAAGTTTCTCTTTTTGTTGCCTTAGAATTGTCAACCACATGTGTCATGTCCTGAACTACCCATTTGTTTTTAATTATTTGTATATTATTGGAACGCCATTTTTATGATCTCTGTGGAATTCTCTTTCAGTTCTTCATTGCTAGAAGCCTGGAACCACCTTTGCCAAAAAAATACAAAAACAAAAAAACAAACAAACAAACAACTCACATATAAACTACAAATATTGTTCTGTTTTTATGAACATTTTCAAAATGGTCTAACATTTAGAATAATCATCTTTTTTTATTGTGCAAAAAATTCTATCTGCACATATTTATGTGTCAGTACTGGTACATACAAAATTGCTTTGTAGTTTTGTTTTCATCTTGTGCTTTATTCAGTTTAAGCTTTAAAGTACATGCGAATGCGAATCAAGCTTCATCTCTCATCATTTGTCCGTGGGATGTTGTTTATTTTTGATTTTTTTTTTGTAATTTCTGTTAAGCAGTTGGTATTTGGGTTAGTTTATTTTGTGAGTTTATTTGGCTCTACCGCATTTCTTAGAAATGTAGATGATTTTTATTTTTTATTATTATTTCCAAACAGCACATTTTCATAAGGGTTTTAATTTGTATTACCTGCAAATGTTGTTTGAAGCATTAGTACGCCATTTTTTAATTGTACCTTTTTCGAAGATTAATTTATGAGAACTTCTTTTAATAGTTAAGTGCTTTTTTTATATGACGGTATTAAAAATTTTTCAGAGAATTATTCTGCTGGATACATGTACAATATGTATGTGTCGTGCATATTTGTATAGTATTGGTACAGATAAAAAAAAAATTTTATATGTTTTTTTTCAATCCTTCGCACCAAAACTTTTAAATTCATTATTTACAGTAAGACTCCAATAGGGAACTATGATAAATTTGGACTCATATCCACATTTCTTTGGGTATAAGAACAGAAAAAAAATTTTTCAATTTAAAAAAAATATATTTTTTAAATTTATTAATCGAGATTGCCTTAACATCTTTTTTCAAAGATTTTCATAAACTTTAGCTACTTGAGAGCTTTTAGCCCTGCATTTCATTCATCAGTAGACCTTAAACCATATTCTTGAAAAGTTTCAAACCTCTTATCTTATGAAAAAACTTTTAAAAACTTAATGGTCGCATTCATAAGACGAACTCAACTGTTGTCAACTGTTACGCCTTAAAAACGGCTTGATGAATGAATGGATAATGAACAGCTGATTAATGTAAACAATTGAAAATAAAAAAAAGTAGAAGTATAAAAATAGAAATAATTTAATTTGCTAAATTAATTAGTTTGACTTATACTAAAAAGTATAGCCAACACAGAATTTGTATTGAAGTTTTTCTTGGCAGGAATTTTCCATTTTTATTTTAAAATCTGGACCACAAATTTAATATTCACAACATAAAAATACACAGCGAAATACTCCAATAAAATAATAAATCATCGCCGATAGTATTTATATTTCAAAGCTAAGACGTCACTGTGTTCAAAAAAATTTTAAATTTTATAAATATATAATTAAAATAAATAGATACCACAAAGACAACATGTTGACTAAATGTAGGGAAAAAAATTTATGATGGAAAAAATGGTAACAAGTACTCAACTGTTGTGTGGAGCGGAACTACTCAACTCTGCGTTTCTAAAACAAACACTCCTCTCAAAAATTGCAAAAGTATAAGCCTCCTATCTTTGAAAGCTATTTAAAAACCCAACAAACAATTTATTTTTTTCTTATATAATGATTCATTGTATCTTAAAGTTTATACAGATAAAACTTAATAATTATTTAATATTTTCATTAAACTCAAATTGCTTCCTTAAATGATTCATTTAAATAATTAATTAAAAATTTAATTTTACTTAATTAAAACAATTAAACGTTTAATCAGAAACTCAATAATAATTCTTATAAAATTTTTATTCATTGTGTATTAGATTATTAGTCTGGGGTTCGCGGGTTCGATTCCTGCCAAGAACCTGTGTGTTTTTGCAGACAAGCCAAAAATAGTTGAGCAGCTTGTGTTTGTTAAAAAAAATAAAAAATAAAAAAAAATTCTATTACTTCAAGTGCATATAAAAACTTAAACGATATTATTAGTTTAGTAATTTACTGGTGCAAATTATAAATAAAAATTTAATTGATAGAAGAATTGTGTGATTGAAACTTTTAAATTCTCTTTTGGCTGCGTGATTTTTCTTTGTTTTCGGATTATTTTGTAGAGAACGTTCTTTTGATAACAATTTAAAAAAATCAGTTGAAAGAGACCTCCGCACCAGAAGCCTGCTTGGAGAAATTGCCGCAATGTTTACGGCTGGGAGACCTTAAAGAAGCCGAAAAATCCCCGAATGAAGTACATATTTATATCGAAGAGCACGGTGGTGAAAAATACAATAGTCAGCCAAAAAAATAAAATGTTCTGTTTTTGCTGAGTCTTAAGGACTTCCCCTTATATTTACGAACAAAATAATTTGTTAAATTATACTTGCTGCGCCCCGCGATGTTACCCGCAATTAAAAAGTATGCCCCTATGTCCTTTTCCGTACCCCTTGTATGCAAAATGTCATGATGATCGGTTGAGCAGTTAAGGCGTGAAAGCGTTGCAAGCAAACAAACAAAAAAACATACAAAGAAACAAACAAATTCACGGTCGCATTTAAATTTCACTTGTTTTTATTTTGTTAAAAAACTTCTTCAAGCTTAAGGTCATCACTATAAATATAAATTATCTATTTTATCCAATACTTCGCTTTCTCAATGGAAAGATTCTTCAGGGATATATAAATAAAATTAATAACAATTGTTGTTTTAACAAAACAATAAAAACTTTTTCTAAATTTAAAAAAAAAATAATAATTGTCCAAATTGAAAAATGAATTACACAAAAATAGAAAATAACAAAAATCTATTACAGCAGTAAAAGTTCAATTCCCTGTTCTATTTTTATAAATTAAATTTCTATAATTTTGAGCTACATTTTCTGTATCCATTTGAAAGTTCATTCTTTGTCCCATTGGTGTATTAATAATTTGTAACATTTCAGCATGAAGCGACGTTTGCAGATAGTTTCTATGAGCAGCATGGAGAGCCCAAATGAATGCCTGTAGCCCATGGGAACCAAAAATTTTACCGGGATAATCCATGTCTGTCTCAAGTTTCAACCAGATCCATTCAGCCGTTCTGGAGTGATTGAGCATCATCCGTCCATACATCCATCCATCCAAACTTTCACATTTCTAATATTGTTTAGATAAACAACACATCAGTGTTGAGAATTCATATCAACCATTCACATTGAAAAAATAGTGACAATTCAATGTATGACATCGGATCCTCAATAAGATCTTGGAAGCAGATTTAGATTTGTAATAATCAAGAAATCCAAATTAGTGATGATGGGTTAAAAAAAATAATTTCTTATTAGTTCAAATTCAATTAGAGCTCTTGCAGTAGGACAGAATTTATTCCTAGTCAAACCAACCAAAAAAAATTGTTTATTTGTTTTATTAATAAATACAATAAGACAAAAGGAATTATAATTAATATTTTTCTTTATGTTGAATATTTAATGTTTATGTACAAATATGAATAAGAACATAAAAATATAGACATAAACAAATTTTAGCAACTTCTAAGGACATCGTTTCTGCAATTAAAAATAAACTTTTTAGTGCAAGTATTTGGTTGTCCTTGAATCTCACCTACAATGCACTTCATGCATACTTTCTTAAGCTTTTAAAGCACCGAAGTATAATTTTTAACACATGCAATCTGATTGGTACTGGGTGCCCTTTTAGGTTGTTAACAAAGTTACAAAGAATTTTGTAATGGACCATAATATTTGATGATATATGGAAACTTGGCGATAAACGGCACATCAAAACAATCCACATACGGCACGCAAAAGCGAAAAAGAGTAAATGAGGTTTCATTTCAGTTGGCTTTTAAGAAAAGGATCACATTATGTGCTCAGACAAAATGTGGTAGGATGAGTACAAAAACACATAAAAATGTACTTTATGAGTCTTAAAGTTTTACTTCTTCTTCTTATTCTTCTTTTAGTGCGTTCATTTTTCAGTATAACTTTTTGTATTGTTTCCTATTTTAATTGCCCAAGCAAGCGTACAAAAAAAAAATTAAAAAATCACGGACACAAAGTGCAATTAAACGAATAACAAGTTGAAAAGCAAAAAAACTAAACTCAAGAATTGTCTTAAATAATTTTTGTTGAAAAAAGGTAAAAGAAAAAAAATGGTTTTTAAAAAAGGAGTGTGAATATGTGATAATGTATGTTAATTTAAATGTAAAGACAGCTATAAGTGTGTGTGTATGTATGTATGTATGTGTTTTGCTGTAGTAGTAGTGATAGTAAGGTAATGAATAAAAAAAGTGAAAATTGAGCACACAACAAAACAAATTTACGTTTGCTGTCAAAAGTTCGCAATGGAGTGTATTTAATATTTTTCAGCGTGTTTTAACTTTTCATGTTGTGTCATCGTCATCATCAGCATCATCCTCTTCGCAATCACGAACAAAAACAGCAAAAGCAGCAGCAGCAGCAGCAGCATCATCATGATTATCATCATGGGGGTACATACGCTTTACTAGAGACGGACTCGCGGCTTAAGTCGCCACATCAACAACAACAACACCAACAATAACAACGACAACAAATTATTAAGAATTCCAGAATCCAGCACATTAAGCAAAAGTAAATGCATTGAAGCATACAATACTTGTACAACAATGATTCAAGCAATAATAAAAATTAAACTCAAGAACAAAAATAAAATACAAACAAAAAAAGAAGACCTCCGTCCCCCTTCCAACCACATTCACAAACTGAAATATAAATACATTTTATATTCTTAACTGAAATTTACTTAAAAGCATTTGTGGCAAATTTTCGACAAATGAATCCTCGATACAACCTCATCAACATTTTATTGTTTGTGAAAAAGCTTAAGAAATGAAACAAACAAAAAAATATATTGAAAGAGTTTCAACACTGTACTCATGTGTCTTGGTACAGTTGAAGGTGTCAGATTAAGCACCTGGATGAATATTCGTAAGAAGTACGAAATTTGGTACAGATTTGCTATTGTATCTCGGAAAAGCTTAGTTAGAAGTGTAAAAGAATGTTTATTACTGAGGCTTACGGGTTCGAATCCTACTATCTAATATCTGGAAATCGTTTCCATAGACAAGCCAAAAAGGAGTTCAATATTAATTTTTATTATAATAATTCTTGCAAAAAACTAACGCACAGAGAGGGGTGTGTTTGAGCCAAAAAAGTGTCCAAAAAGGCAAAAATGGTTTTAAAGAAATCTTAAAAACTATTTATTTTATTTGATAATGCGGCGAAATTCAAAGATATTTTTAATTTCCTTATATCTGCACAACTACAACATTGTGACTCTAAATTTAATTTTGGTTGGCTCTTAGAATAAAGTGAGCTTTGAATTACTGGTGTAATTTGATGGGAGAGACGGATAACGCCCTTACATAAGAATTATTTATTTCGCTACATTTGCACAACAATGGGGTTTCGAAGCACATCGGGTGTGGGCGGGGCTGCTTAATAAATACATAAATTAGAGAAAATTAAAAAAAATATGTGGTATGTTGTGGAGTGGTGGTGGGTGTTGGGGAGGGGTTTGTAATAAAAACAACCAAAAATCGGCCACAAAATTTTTTATATCAAATTACACCAAAAACTATCAAAAAACTCAATCTTCAAATTAAAAAAAAAACACGTTTAAAAGTTTCGGCCGGCTTTTTAGCTCAAATACTCCTCTGTGTAACGGCTCAAATACATAGGGGCGGAAGGACAAACAAACGAAGACGTTTGATAAAAAAACATAAATAAAACAGCGTAACCCAGCAGGAAACACGTTCTTTGGAATCATATAAATAAAAGTGTTGCAAATCTGTTCATAAATGGCGCAATAAACTTATTACATATCAATAGATAGAACAGTGTATCTTCTCTTTATTGAGTTAGAAAAAATTATAACAAGATTCAGTTAAATTTAATTAATTGTCGAGAATCTTACATTGTGAAAGTTGTGTGTGATTGTAAATGAATCAGTCTAAACAAAAGTTACTACATTTCTTAACAACTAAATCAGGAAAAGAAGTATCCAGAAAGAGCTTAAAAAACTCCGCTCCAAAATGCCAATAAAATTAAAATAAATTTCTATTTATCAGTTGCACTTGGATCGTACTTACAATTAAAGTGACCACAACAATAGCAAAAAATATTTCATAAATTTATATCGACATGACAAACAAGATAACGACAGGCAGAAGGCAGAGCGCTCTCAAAATCATTCTCAAAACAAACAAATGTGGTAAAAAAAACAAAAAAAAAACAGCAGCATTATCAAGCCAATCCAAGGAACATACCTGGCCAACATACACTCCAAAATAAATTGAATTCACAAAGTTATTCAAGCAAAAGTAACCATAAAAGAGGATAAGAAAAAACTATTGCAATCCTTCGACAACTCTAACGCAAACAGAAGCAGCAAAACTCGCAAATTTAATTTTTTTTTAAGTTTTCACCAACAAACGAATAAAAAATATTTGTTTTTAGTTTTTAAAGTTAAGTGCTTTCATTAACAACCCGGACTTATTCCCTGAATTCTCATAAAGTAGCATAAATGTGGTACCACATTCAACAAAATGTCTCTCAGATCATAGAAATCTTTAAAAGAAAAATAAAATCATACAAAACTTTGATGATGGTCATCATCAAGCAAACCTGGTGTTGCATGGTCACATGTGAAAACGTGAAATGAAATGAAAGATAAACATTCCTGAGAGCATTAAGGCTCCATAGTTTTATTCTTACGACTTTAATTTGAACTTAAAAAAAAATAATAATAAAAAATAAAAAAAATTCCCAGAAATTGCAAAATTATTATGGGACAAGTGTGCGCCTGCGCCACCGTTTCACTAACTATTTAAGCATTGTATCAGTATTTATGTTTTATTGTATAATATTATTTTGTGTTTTTTTAATATTCTAAATAAAGACATCAAATGTCTATCGGTCGTTAATGATTCAAGGTTATATTGCCGAATTCCAGTTGTCGTTATGTTTAAGGATAAAATCGCCTTTTTTGAGTGAAAAAAAGGAAAGAACTTTTAAATTACCTAAAAATTTGTAATGTTAAAAAGAAAAAAAATATCATTAACAATATTGTATTTGTTACCATTTCGTTTATTTATTGAAAATAATATTTTTGTTTAAATTTTTGTTAATTAAAATTATATGAAATAAAACTGTTGGGACACTCTTCCAATTACAAACATTATATTCTCTATAACAAGCAGTAAGAGAAACTTTAACCTTTTTCCCTCATATCTTAACATTTATATCTAAATTAGTTACAAAATGGAAATATGATTCTTTTTGCAGTCACTTGGCATTTCATTTCATTTGAGTTTTTGCTGTGAAATTTTTTTAGCTTCCTTTTCCTTTAAACTTAGTTTGTTATTTATTTAACCCCATTCCGAGAAATTTAAGTAGGAGGGTTGTACAAAAGAGCAAGAAAACTGTTTTTTTGGATATTGCAAACAAGGAAACATTAACTATTAAGAAAAAATTAAATATATTTAATACTGTGAAGTCAACAAAATATTATATAAATTTATATATAAACCGAAGAAAAATAACATTTTCCAACGCTACGACCAACATATTATGATTGAATTATATGGTCGTTGTCAAACGATATAAAGCGTTTTTCAGCAAGAACTTTGTTTTTCAATTGTGGCAGGAATTGAAGCCGACCGACCATTCACATCGCCGCAGATTCAGGAACAACCTGCTGATTTTTCTGAAAAAAGCATTTTTTCAGACAAAGCCCATTTGCACAATCAAAATTGCCGCATTTGGGCTTCTGAAAATCGTAGAGCAATTAGAGAGAACCCTTCGCATGCACAACCTGTCACTTTATGGTGCAATATGTGGTCTGGAGGTGTAATTGGGCCGTTTTTTTCTACGATGAGGATGAAAATGCGGTAACGGTCAATGGATCACGCTATCGCGAGATGTTAACAACTCAATTTTGGCCTATTATTGATGACGTGGGTATCACTGACAAGTAGTTTCAACAGGACGGTTCCACATGCCACGCAGCTAATGAAACGATTAATTTATTGCAAAGCTAATTTTCCGATCGCATAATTTCATAAAAATCAGCTGTTAAGTGGCCAGCCAGATCGGGTGATTTAACACCACTGGATTATTTTTTGTAGTACTATGTTAAGGGCAGAGTCTATACGGAACCAATGGAATCGATTGCAGCCTTAAAATTTAAAATCCGTAATATCGTTAACGAAATAGAGCCGTCATTTTGCCAAAAAAGTTATTGAAAACTTTGATGAAAGAATCGACATCTGTGAGCGTGGTGTCGTGGGGGACATCTGCCAGATATCATGTTTTATTCATAATTGACAAACTTTTTTCTTCATAATACAAGAAAATTTTTAATCATCTTCATCTGAATTTTTTGTTTTATTTTGTTTTAGAAAGCAAAGTTCTTGTTAAAAAAAACCCTTTACTTACCTTAGCCAAGGCCATTTTTCAACAACATTACTATTGAATAATTTAAAGCAATACTTCGTCAAGCCATGAGTTGATTAATGTTGGTAAAAACAAAATACTAAACCTATTTCCGAATATTTTTTACACATCAGTTCTTGAAGTTTAAGCAAATCCTACTAAACACATTCTATAAAGAAGATTTACGTAAAGCCACTGCGCAATGTTTGAATTTTTATATTTAAAATAAATAATAACGCGTTCCCCAAAATTCATGTCGGATGAACTTAAGAGTCAAATTTCTTCATAATACACAAACTCTAAAGCATCGAAGATGCTGTTGGCGGATGTAGTTAGCGCGTTGAATACAAAGCAAATAATGATTAAGAATGTGAGTTAGATACCAGTTTCAGGCGAATCATAACATCCAGCATTTTTCAGATGTGCATTAGTGAGTTATTGCAGTTGTTGTTTTTGGAATGTTTAAGTGGCGAAGGCGTGGCACATAGCGAAATTCGCTGGCAAAGAACAACAATTAATAAAATGGATACACAGCTTAAACAAATCTAATGCGCCTACTCGAGAGCAGAGGCGCTGCAACACTGATCTAAAAACCAACATAACGCCATAACGCGCAATATGAGAGTTGTAATCAAGCTTTTGATTTCCACCATCTTTCTTCTCTCAATATCCCACTCCCAACCTACTGGTTGGTGGCAGGTGTGCCAGTAATATTTTCAGAAAAATCTTAAAATTTTGTAAATAAAATCGTCATAATCGTCAGTATTAAAAAAAATCGTCACTCAAAAATCTTCTGTTTCTTACAACAATCTTTCATTTAAAAATTAACAATTGCTCAGATTTCTTTAAAACAATAAAAACTTTAAACATTTTATTCAAATCAAAGCAAGATTTGAAGAGATTTTGTGTCGAAACACGTTATATACTTTCCAAAATAAACTTTAATTTTTTTATACATGTTTTATATTTTAATTTAAATAGAAACTCATAGAATATATCATTATACACTTTTTCATAAACTTGCAATTCATGTGTAGAGTCGAATTAATTCGTTGATTTACATATAAATTACGAAAGAAGGACTTATGATGTTGATTTAAATTGGGTAATTATAAAATAAAAATACTATACATACGGGTACATATCATAGTTATGTTTTGTATAGTATTTATTGTAATGTCCACATTGTAACAGTCAGAGGAATTATCTTATAAATAATTTTTTTAAAAAAAGAGTCCCATCAAGGGTTCCTGTTTCCAATGAATGTCTTATCTTGGTTTTATTAAGATTAATTTTGCTAAATATTATTTTAACATTATTTGAAAAGTTTTGCAAAGTCATTAAGTCATTTACAAATTCATATAAATTTAGAAAAACAGCTCTATTGTTTTGTAGATTAATTGACTTTCCTCTTCTCGAAAATATATGGATCTACATTTAATGCGCTGTCTCCAAAATCCAAAAATCTTAGTTTTCTTATTTCATGCTCAATATCTTGATATTATTCTTTAGAGTAGATTAGGAAAACCTTTTAATAAAGGATTAATTTCGGAGTATTTTTTTATATTACAGATGGTGTAATTAAATTTAAATTTTTTATAACTCTGTCATCGAAATCAAATAATTTTTTTATTTGGTAACATAATTCGACGTAAAATGATATACAATTATCAATAAATTGATTGAAAGTTTCAACATCAATTGTATATTATCTTAATATTTCTTTTACATACGCACCAATTAAACTTCTTTCTTTTTTAAAAAGATTTTACGGTTATTTAAAGCTATTTGATTTAGAGGCGTATTTTTTATACAATCATCTATTAAAAAATTTATTAAAAAGTTTCGTCATTTCATAGTGCATGTTGTGAATTTGAATTCCTTAAATTTTGTTTAGATTATTCATCAAATTAAGCACATATTTTAAAAAACAAATGTAAAGCTAGTTAACGTCATTCACATTTTTAAATATTTCCTTAGCAGTATATGATATTCATCGATATTGGCCGCAAAACAAAAATATATTTTTAGACCTTGCAATTTTGGGCAAAAGTAGCGAAGTAATAAAATCGTCAAAGTATAGGACATACTAAACAAAAATCGTCGAATGTCATTTTGTGAGATTCGCTATAAAAAATCGTCTAGTTTGGCACCCCTGGTTGGTGGGCACATTAATTACCTGAGTGTCACTACTCTTTAAAATAAATAAAAATCCATACACCTCATTGCTGACACAATACCGATATCGATATTCCAAAAGGAATATATCAACGATACCGATACACGTATTGAATTTGATTTCGAGGTAAAATTAACAAATCACAAGCAGGTTTATTATTTTTTACAAAATTACAACTTAAAAGGTTGTTAGTATTACAAATAAATATTAATAAAATTTTTTTAAAACCAAACGATTGTGCAAGTCTGTACCCGTTTACATTGTGCTACTATTCTCCCAGTAATTCCTATTCGAGAGATTGAAGAGGATTTAAAAGATGTACTACACATACGCAAGTACTCTTAAAATTCCTTATGTTCCCTCGTTTGTACAAATACAAATTTAACGAAACTAATGGTTGTCAGGCCTGTTCGTTAAAGCGAATTGTTCGTTATATCCAGTACTAAATTAAAAATTAATAGCGTTGTCTATTTTATTCATAACTATATATATGTATAGTGGTTTTTTGAAATATTTTATTAAAATTATAGTAATTTAAAATAAATTTTTATTTAAAAATATGTATAAGGAAAGGAAAAATTATTAAAAACACCGTTGTACAAAAAAAATTATTGAAAATATTTTTTGAGCACAGTCTGTTTTTTTTTGGCAGGGATATCTTTTTTTGATGGCATCTTCTTGAAGCTCTATCAAAAGTATTAAAGTATTATATATACGAATCACTGTATATATGAATTAATATACATAAATTCTCCTTGGAAAACTAACACTGTTGCACCAAAAGATCCAATATAACCATCATTTAAGGACACAGAGTTCGAAAAGGTTATGCGACCGACAATAGCGAAATCAACTGCAAAGCAGCAATTTTGCTTATCAATCTTTTTTTTTTTTTCTTTTTTTTTAAAGAGAAGTAACACTCAGGCAATTAGTATGCCTACCAACCCGTGGGTGTGTTACCTTCCTTGGGAAAGGGTTAGAGAGAGGGGACAGATGGTGAAAGAGAGAAAGCTTAATTTTTACAACTCTGATATTGCGCGCTGTGTTAGTTTTTAGATCAGTGTTGCAGCGCCTCTGATGTCAAGTAGGCGCATTAAATGTGTTTTAAGCTGTTGTAGCCATTTTATTATTTATTTTACTTCGCCGGCGATTTTGCTACAATACCGACGAAGGAGGGCGCTGTGATGTCCGCTAGCATACACGAGTATCAATTGCTGCCAGTACTATTCAGTGACCAGTGTGCTACACTCCGACAACAACAAATACAATGCCATACTAATGCACATCTGAAAAATGCTGGAGTTTATGACTTGTCTGAAGATGGGCTCGAACCCACGTTCTTAGACATTATTTGCTTTGTAGCCAACAGCACCCTCAATCTTATCAGCAATCGTGTCTACATACTAATCCACTCTGCCTTCCACAGGAGACTCAAAAATATTCTTGGAAGATATACGGTCGCTGGCAAATGTCCTGTCTACCACAGAAAAAACCCCATTGTAATATATTCTTAAACACTCTGCCACCCTCGTATGAATAAGGACAACATTTGTCTCATTACCCATCCACTTTAGCCAACAATATTTTTTATTTATTTATTATTTTTGTCCAGCACCTTTGTCGTTGAACTTTATGTGTCCATAAACATTTTTATTTTAATGATTTTCTTTAGTTTTTTTTTTGCTCTTCTTAAAGCTTTTTTGCCTTTTGTAATGATGTTGGCTAAAAACAATTATTTTCCTTGATCCTTTTTATTTATTTATTTTTCTGCTGCATGTTGTTGTAAGTTTTTTCTGCACTCTGAAGTGAATAAGTTGGGAAGTGTGTTTTCACAGGCCACTTTATGCTGTGACACATGCTGTAGAAGCCAAAAAGAAAAGATTTACATTCAGTAATCAAATGTAAGTATGTAAAGCCCGTTGACTGCGCAGCGTTAAATTTTTCTCGGAAATAATTAATAACTGAGTTAAGGGACATTTTATATTGGTCATTTGATTTTTAATATTGCAAGAATTTATTTTGGGCTTAAAAGTACAACTTATATATAAAGATCTTATTGAATATATAAAAAATATATTTTGAATAAAGTAAGTTTCGTTTCATGTGGTCATATGTTCCACTGGAAATTAAAGTATTAAATATATATAAGTTTTATTTCATGTTGGTTTATTGCTAGTATGTCGTACAGGGTCTTGCTGGTTCAATACTTGTAAGACTAAGCTTTGTTTTACTACAATATATTTTTCATACCAGCGAGAAACGCTTCTTCACGAATGCATTCCTGTTGTCGCGTACGCAGTCCTCCTTAGTAGTTACTACAGAGTTTAAAACCTTTAAATTTTTTGTTTCTTCTCTTTTAATAAATGTAAAACGACTTGTGCTCGACGCAAACATATGAAGTGTTTGTACGTTTTTCACCGAATTAAAGAGGGTAACGTATGTGACAAAAAATTTACTGTTCCACCGGAAATGCATTCTCGCAGACCTGAAAAGTTGTTTAAATCAGTCATCATTGTTTTGATCCAGTCTACTGCTGCTTTTGTCACTTTAGGATTTCCAAATAAATTTTGTAGATATTTGGATCGATATGGAATGTAAAAATTAAACACAGGTTATTCACTTCAGCCTCTATTCCAATTGAAAATTAATTCACAATTGAAATTAAAAAAAAATATTCACCAAACTACCTTAATAATTACATATTTAATTTAAAACTTCTCTGTGATGACAATTTATGCTTTAAAGATTAAAAAATGTTTATTAAAGTCACCTTTTTTTGTCGTTGCACTTTGTTTGTTCTGAATGGCACAGAAACCGATATTTATTTTATTTCTTCAATACTACAATCGCAAGCATCATTAAAGAGCCGAGTGTTTGGCTAGATTTAATTCAAAGGAATCCATAACATTTTATATTCACAAACAAAACCTTCTACTTTGGCAAGAAGGTTGCAATAAATATGTGTCTATAAATATCTCTGTATTGGAAACAAAAAGTCAACAAAATAAGCATAAAATCAACTTTTTGATTATTTTATTAGAGACGATCATAAATGTAAGATTGTATGGGAGAATGAACTCAAAAATCAATGTAAGCATCTCAATGATCATGATGATGATGTTTACTTTCCTTAAGGAGTTTTCAAGGTCAGTTATTGAAGTAGATGAAAATATAAATAGGAAAAATTTCAGAGAAACATTTTTAAAATATAAAATAGCTTCTCTAGAGAATTTGATTTTGTATAAATACCCTACGGGAAATGTTGTACCAATTGTCCTGAACGTACCTGTGCTATGACTGGTGAAAATAGGAATCATACAAAAAGTTTCTGAGTCGTGCCTGGCGAAATGGGGACGTTTCACAAAACTAGAACTAAAGTGCTTACAAAATTCCCTCACTCCAAAAAATTCCATGTATTTTTTTCTATTTTTTTATTATTTATGGTGATAGATTACATTAATTAAGTATATTGTATGTTGACTTGTACCGAACAAACTTTTAGAAACTTATCTTAATTGAAACCGAAGTTATATCCACTGAAAAGCTTACCACCCGTATAGGGTACATTCTGCTCTAGGATACTTCTATTACCGGTTTATAAGAAACCATAACTGGTACTAAGGATACGACCACAGGACAAGTACGTAAAGGTTAGGTCTAGAACCTGTCACCGAGTATCTTAATAATGTCAAATGACCCCCTCCAATGACAACGCCATGCAAAAGCTACCGGTGCATCTCATATTAAGTTTCGGAACTCGAACCGGTTGCTAGTCCCTGGGATCCAGTCACGTGGCGTATCCTGCGAGAAGTTCTTTTCCTCTGACAAGTTATTTCTTAACTTAACTTTTAAGCAGCTGCAAAGTAAATTTGATAAAGTAAATATATTTTTTTGATGTGAATCCTAGCAGAGGAAATTGTGGATATAAATTTTAGTTTCTTAACGTATTGATATAATTTTGTAATTAAGTAAAGTGTGACCTACACTTTTATATAAAAAAAAAACAAATAAATTTATTATCGAGATTTCGATACTTCTTTGTGTAACTTCTTCAGGATGGAAAATCATTTAAAAACTAAAAATTATTATAAATTAAAAATTTCCTTTTCCGTTTTTTTTTGTTGTTTTATATTAAAAGTAATAAACAATAAAGGTCGAAAAATTAGTTATTAATTAGTTTCTCAACTATGTTAACTGGCAGACGATACCATGTAATAAATACAAATGTATTGGCAAAGAGAAGTACCAGTGAAAGCTAAATTAGCAGTATATAACTCCACTGACTTATGGTTGCGATTCGTGGGCACATACTAATTCAAGTACAAGCCATTTGCAGGCAACGGAGATGAAATATCTTCGCAAGGTAGCTGGAAAAGCAAGAAGAGACAGAGTTAGAAATGATAAAATAAGATCCAATCTACATGTAGTCCTCGCAAATAAAATTAATAGATGTAAAGCTAGATGGTGCGGTCACATGATGAGAATGGAAGAAACAAGAATTCCAAAACTTGTGACTAAATCTATACCCATTGGAACTCGATTAAGAGGGCGAAGAAGATTAACCAGTTCTGATTTAATCAAGGAAATTTTCATAGAAAAAGCCATTGATCCTAAGGCAGCCAAAGCCGAAGCACAGCACCGTAACCATAGGCGAACTCTTTGTTGTACCTCTATAATGCAATGTATAAGAGGTCAGAAATAAGTAAAAAAGAGTAAAGTTTGGAAAGATTTGTTGACCCTGGAAACAAAAACTTTACAATTTTTAAATTTAAATGACGATATTTTATTAGAACAATTGCAATATTTTGGTAAAAATTTTATACTTGTAGAATTCTAGATTTTTTTATGAATTCAATATTTATCGATTCCATTTTTATATGTACTAGTATTTCCTATTACCGATGCAATCGACCATACTCTAGTAAATAAGTTTTAAAAATATATAAATATATATTATTATAAAATTCAAAAACAAAAATTATTCTAAATAAACAACTTAAAATTTATTAGCTCTCTTTTAACTACAAAGTATGTATAGAAAATGGTCTGTCTCATTTCTTTGCAAAAGCATGTTTGCTTTGTTTATTTTTCAACTTGAAGCTGATACACGCATGTGCAATAAGTGTGCATGTATTAGTCTTAACTTTAAACGCTTATAGCTCCCAAGATACTGTACCGATTTCAACAAAATATAGGTTGTGCATATTTGTGAATAAATATTTTTATAATAATATTAAGTTTGGCAAAGTTTGCTGCATAATATGAGCGTAAAAGGATCTAAAAAACGTGTTCGCCTATTATATATATTGGTATAATTATTAGCCGATATTATTATTTTAATGCAGTTTATGTTATTATTTTACTTCCGATTTGAACAAAACTTGAAGCATTTTAAAGGTATTTGCTTGCAGATGCACACAATCTATATTTTCTCCTGATCGGTGCAACATTTTTCAAGCTATACGCATTTAAAGCTGCCACTAATGCATGCACACTTATTACAAGTTGAAAAATAAACAAACCATGCATGTTTGTTTGTTCAATTTATTGCTGAGAAGACTTTAAGAAGTCATGAATTTCAAGTTGTTTATTTAGAAAATTTTTTTGTTTTTTTTCTGTCAAATGTGAAATTAAGTATGAATAAAATTTGTTCTATTGCGTCAGCCATCGGAGATCGTATTGGGTTTTAAATTTCGTGAAACATTTTATTTTTCAGCGGATTTAATTTCGTCATCCTTGTGAATTTAAAAATTAATAATAACATGAGATATATTTACCTCAGCCAAGTATTCGCAATTATATCGATCGGGAAATCTAGGGGCAAATCACGGCATTCTATATCGAGTAAAATTCCATACAAAATCGTTTTAATTTGTATAGAAATTTCGCTTTGCAGTTTTTTTTTAATTCTTTTAAAACTTAAAACAGAGAAATTAATGGATTAGACAAAAATTGTTAAATTGCTCGCCTGCCTAAAAGGAATCACAATATACATAATATATGGGACTGATATTACAAAATTTACGTACAACTGTGGAAAAAATAATAATAATAAAAACTTTATAAACACTTTCCACATCAGTGCAAACATCCTTTTCATTTCCTCTTTATCACAGACTCAAACAAAATTTTGTCTTATAAGAGTATTAAAAAAATACTTTAAAAAATATGTTATAGACAAAATAAAATATATCACAACATATGGTTGCTCTTGACATTTTTTCCTTTGCAAAGAGTATTTTTTATTTATTTTGATACAAATAATAAATTGACGATAAAATACAATGCTTATAATGTTTGTTTGTATGTGCAAGTAAGTACATCTGTAAGCTCATTTTCTATTGATGTTTTCATGGACTTTTATAAGTAGTTTTCATTTTTATTGTGTTTGAATTTGAGTCAGTTGGCACAATACCAAGACCATCCCACCAACAAATATTACAGATTTTACAATATATCATTATTTGCTTTCTTTGCTGAAATTTAAACTGAAAAACTGCATGTTGAAAGTGTAAGACAAAGTTATCGTTATTTTTATTGAATGAAAATGAAAAATTTGCAAGAAGATAAATAAATAAATATGGAACTTTAGCGAAATTCTAAAATCTGGCAAAGTGTGTTTGTTATGCCACAAGCACATACACTGATACATACATACATACTTAGAAACCCACTAACACATATGTATGTACATAAATACTACTGAGGCCACACAATGAAGAAAAAGAATTACGAAAATTTCCTGTTCAATAGAACGAAGATGATAATGATGATATTTGTGTTGAGTCATCGGCTCAGCGTTTGCGTGTCTCTTTTAATTTTTGCATGTTTATTTTTCTTGTGATGTTATTTCGTTTTATTTATTATTATTTTGTTTTGTTCTTCCACGAACGTAATTTATACGGCTTTGTGTATTTGTGAGCATGATTTTATTATATCCTGGCATATTGTAATGTGTGTAATCATGCTTGCCCCCCATTCAATGGCTGAAGATGAAACAAGTCAGCAACGAGAATATAAAAGCCGCCATAAACACGTTAAAATATGACGCCTTCGGAGTGGTATTATAAAGTCATATCTACGTAAGATATTCCTGTAAAAACAAATATTTAATTCTATAGAAATTTTTAAATTTTGGGTTACTAAGGATGTTGATTTTTGGTCATGTTTTCAAGACGTTACATTTTAGCAACTGAGCAGTGATTAATCATTGAACTATAGCGGTTATCATTTATTCAAACTTTATGGCGGGCCTATTCACTGTTACTAGATGTAACGGCGCACAGTGGATGACTTTGGAAAAATAATTGGACGAAAATTTGCGATTTCTAAATGAATAGATCGATTTTAATGACTATAAAAGTTTTGGAATTCGGCCTCGAGCAATTTCACCTCAGGAGTTTGAGAAATCTAAGCCACAGAATTTTATTTATAATTTATTTTAAAATTGAGAAGATACTCGACTCTTAAAATTAAATATAAGAAATATTGATGAGGTAGCAAATTTATGCTGTAGATATTATAAACGGAATGACAAGTGTACGGAAAGTGTAGTCTATAAAATAAATTTCGCAAATGTTGATATTTTAATACATTTTTTGGAAAACTCCCGAGTATTATGAATATTTGGCGATCTGCTAAAATTCGAGCAATATTTTTTTTATTGTTTTTATATATATTTTTTGTGAATCGAAACCGAAATTTGGATTTCGATTAAATTTGATTTAATTAAATTTATATATGTATCTATATAAATAAAAATGAAATGATGTCCGTTGCTATGCGCCTAACTTAAGAATTGTAATAGTCTAAAAAAGGTTTTAATGGAAAGAAAAATTGCAAAATTGAAAAATTCGCAAAAAAATAGTGTTTTTTATGGGATTTTACATTTTTTTTATTTATTTATAGATTCCGCTCAATTTTAGTACGAATAACGTCTTAAGTTCAGAAATAATACATGTATAAGTTTGATTTTATACGTTCATTATTACGCCTACTATTTTCGACATGCATAATATACGTATATTTTGTTGAAGGGCAGAAGTTTTTAATTCATTGGGGTGGGGTTATTATATATTTCCCTTCGAAACGGAAATCATTCGAATTTGTATAACTTATACATTGTATTTCGAAAATGTTTTCTTTCAAATCGAATTAGATAATAACCCCCAAGTAATTTACAATTTTTTAATGCACTATCAATTCTTCTTTTTTGTTTTGATCACTATCATATGAAAATAACTCACTTGTTTCTTATTTTTGTATTGGTCGCGATTTATCCAACAGATACTATTATTTTATTATTCTTAAAATTTATTCTGCCACGTGTGCAAATGTCGTTTGATTGCTCATTTTGACAATTTGTAAATAGATCTAATCGGTTATATGTTGAAAAAACTGTGATTCTATTGTGAAAATATCTGAAAAATATCAAAGTGTGTCCGCAAAAGTGAATTTTTGCAACACACAGAAAATGTTCTACACTCTCCCCTTCATCGTTATCTTTGCATCTTTTTGCATGCCTTCCTTTGAGACAGTGTCCGATTAGCATGTACACTAGAATCGAGATTTGTTTCATATTTCTTGAGAACAAAAAAGCTGTATTTTTCCTATTTAGATGAGTCCATAACTGCATGGTGATCATGCAATCATTTCTTGTGAGACTCATCTTCTATTTGTTTCATCTTCTGTCTTGCGCCTAGCTCTGAGTTTCCAAGAGAGCAGGGGTAAACCCGCACATTCCAAACCTGTAAGGTTGTCCCAGTTCTAGCAAGCTCATCAGCGTAAGAGCTCCCAGAAAGCCTTTGTGCCCCGGGATCCAGATGATCTTAATATCAAATTGCTCTGCCGTTTCGTTTAGAGATGATAGGCAGTCAAAGGCTGTTGTTGTTCTTAGAAGCGGGGATTCAAGGGCCATAATAGCTGGTCTGCTATCAGTGTATATATTAGTTAAAGTCGTTGAAGTAACATTCAACTAATCTGCAACTTATATTATAACAAGGATCTCTGCCTGGATCACACTGCCGTGATCCGGAAGTCGCTTTGCGGTACGAAGACTCCATAACCCACACCTTCTTGTGTTTTGGAGTCGTCCGTGTAAAAAACAACGCTTTTTCGTCTGCCTGGAGTACCAATCCTCCATAATTCTGTAGATGGTATCCAGGTTTTATAAAGACGTTCCTTTAGTAGAGCTGGGGAAGTTTGTTAAAAAATCTGTCTTATTTTAAAGTATGATGCAAAAGTTTTTTGAAAAAAAAGCAAAAAGAAAACTAATTAATTATGAGAGTAACAAAAGCACAGCATCAAGAATTGAAAAGAAATAAAAACAGCATGACAATATGACACGATAGGACACCATGTAAATCCCCCAACTATGTCTGTCTTGTAACTTGTTGATGAATTGAAATCGAAATGTAGATATTTTTTCAAATGTAAAATTTTTTTCCAAATTTAATTTTTATTAAAATTTTGTTTTAATATTTTATCAATCTTTAAAAAAATACTTTTTTGTATTGAAAAGTTTTTGCTATAACGAATCAACACTTTTTGTGTTTTTTTTTTGCACAACAAACAGTTTTGGTGGACTGAATTTAAAAGTTAAATTTTTTGTTGAGTTTTCGATTCATAAAAAAGGTTTGCTTTTGTTTTTTTCCGATTACTTTTTCTTCAATTTTCAGTTTTTATAAACTTTGAATTGTTTTGAAGGGCTTCATTATGTAAAATTAAACGTTTCTAAACTTTTCAAATTTGTATGGATAAAACTCAAATTTTGAAAAGAAAAAGTTCAGGGGGCAAATTACGACATTCGATATCCTAAAAATTTAAATTTTGTATGGTATTTTGTTCGATATCGAATGCCGTAATTCTCTCGCTGGGTTTTTTCATGCAAACCTGAACGTTTTGTTTTGCAAAATGATGTCATATTAAATTTTAATTATTTTGCAAAAGTTTCTCTGAATTTCCGTTTTTTTTTACATTTCCAATGAGAAAAATTTTTTTCTTAATTAAATTATTTTCTTAACTAAATTATTTGCTTTTGGAGAAGTTTTCAAAATTTTTATTTGTATTATATTTTAAATAAATACTTGCATAAAATGATATTTAGGTTTTCCATATAATTTCGATTTCTGGTGAATACTTGAAATTTCCTGTGAATATTAAAAATTTATTGGCAAATTGAAGGCAAAATTTTAGATTATTTCTACGGCGGATTTTGCATAAATCTAGTCGATTTAAATCGAACAATTAAACCTCTAAATAATAAAGAACTACAAAAAATTTATGTAAAAAATTGTGTATTAGTGACAGAAGCGAACCGTATCGATTTATTGAAGATATTTAGTAATATTTTATTCTTGTTACTAAGTTTTGAGTTCAGATAAATCTTTGATGTTTTTACTAATTTTTTATTGAAATTTCTATCTTTGGCAAAATTTTAGTAAATTTTGTATATATCGGCATTTTTGTTTTTTAAACAAACAACTATTTTGGAGTGATTTTTGTTTAGTTCTTTGTTGAGAGGTCCACTTTTTTGGGAACTTAGCAATTTAATTTTTTGTTTTTATTACCCCAAATGTCATAAAAATTATATGTGTTTATTATTCTTAAGAAAAAAAATCGAAAAAATAAAAAAATTGGAAATAAAAACAAAATTCCAAAGCAACTGAAAATGCCAATGCGAACACCCTAAATGCCAGCTTATCTTAAGGCTGACAAAAGCATGGCATACAAATGAATTTCAATTATATTTTATGCACTCGTGTGCATGTTTACAGAGAGATTTTTTCGCATCACTAGTAAAGATAAAATAAATATGTTTTTCTTAATGTTTGTAAATAGTTATATAAATCAATATTATAAATATTATGAATCTACATTAAGGGGATTAAAAAGTATTGTGCTCTAGCTTCTAATAAAAATAATAAAATATAGTTGAAACACGTGCAAAATATTTGATTTTTAGAAAATTTCTATGTATTTCTAAACATTGTTAATCTATGCTTTTGTAAATATTGATATGTATGTGTATTTTGTTATCTAATATCTTTTTGATTTTAGCATCCAAATTTGTTTAATTGCCAGTAAGCTTGTATTTAAAATTTTTTTCTTTTCAACTTACCTTTGAAGATATTAAAGTTAATGTGGGCGATGATCCCTGAAATGAAAATGTTAAATAATTAAATAATTTTAGAGAAAATAATTTTAAGGAAATACATACTTATTAAGTATTTAAAAATAAAATTTATACATTAATTTTTCTAATTGATTAACGAGTTTCAGGTCACTTTTATATAAAAAAAAACATTCAAATATATTCTCAATAATTCGTTACCACTTTGTGTAACTTCTGCAGGAGTAAAAATCGTTAAACAATTCAAATAACAATAACTGCCAGGCCCACGATGTCACACGTATTCGTTCTTTCGTTCAATTACGAGTACATTTAAAACAAAAACATAATTTTAGAATTTCTTTTTGTTTTATATGTAATTGTACGAAAGAACGAATATATGTGACATCGTGGGTCTGGCAGTAAATTAACAAATATTAGGTGTGTTCATTTACTTTACTAGTAAAAATTAGCAAAGAGAGAGTAACAAGAAATTTTCCAAAATTACTCTCACCCCTATATTTTTGGACAAATTATACATATGTATATATGTATATTATTATAAAAATAATGTGATTGTGGTCATTTATATTCAGCATTGTCGTGACTGGCGTTTTTCGAGTACGGCTTGTAATAGAATAATGAAGTTTTGCAATTTTATTTAATCTAGTACTAGGCGTAGTCGAAATACGCTAAACACGTTAAGGGTGATTAGCTAATTAATTGTTTTAATAAATAAAATAGTAAACAGCCGGCGAAAAACGGGTTAAATATATTTTTAAAGGAAATAAATCCAAGCAATTTTCATTTTCATTGTAATAAAAAACCTTTATCCAAAATAAAATATCATGTTGCTGCCAGCATTAAACCGCAAAAGCAGTAAAAAGTAATTTAATAAATTATGTGTTAATTTAAATTTATTTGCGAATATTTATATGAACTAATTGAATTATTTGCCTGCTTAGTGTAAATTAGTGATTAGCTAGGTACTCATAATATTTACAACACTAAAAATAACAGCTGGTCTCTCTGTTTGCCGGAACATCTTTTGCCACTGATGTACCAGATATCGTGTTGCTTAATTCACTTCCATTAGACATCTTATTTTGCTTCTGTTGTTCCTAAGTTACACAAAAATAAATTTGTTATCTTTTTAATACTTTTTATCGTTTTAAAAGTTTACATTTACTTACAATTTCTTAAATTTTCCAAAATATTTTTATTTTAAATTTAATTTAGAAATATTGTTTTGTAAACACAAACACAAAACAACTGTTTGAATAATTATTGCAAGTAAAAATTTTACTTGTAAAAACTTGCAAGAATTTTTCTGTCTCTCAATTTTTTACACTCTCTCGTTGCAAATTTTTTGGGTTAATGAACGCTTTCTAGTAACAATTGTTACAAATTTGTAAAAATTTTTAGTAAATGAACACAGCTATTATAAATTAATATTTTCCTTTTTCGTTTTTTTTATAAAAAATTGGTTGTCAATTGAAAAAATTTTTAAAAATTTTAAAATTTTAAAAACTAAAAATTTGAAAGCAGTATTATTGTATTATTTTATTTTATTCTATATTAATTGCCTATAATTCTCTGCTAGACTATCAGTATCAGCTCTAAAATGAATACTTGAATCTGACGGTACATTAATTACGAATATCTGTAATATCTCTAATATATAACGACGTTTATACATATTTTCTGAGTTCAAATTAGATACATTATCATAGTCCGGATAGTCATCGGAATCACGACAATTTAATGATAATACTGTTTTTTTGTTGATGATGTATAGTTTCTGTATTTTAGGTTATTCTTATGTTCTGTCAATATACGAGTAGTTTTAAGTTTATTTTGTGTTGTACGAGTACCTACATAAACCTCATCACAATTTGCATTATCATTATTCTTACAGGGTATTTTGTAAGCAACATTAGACTTATCTAATCTATGTATTTAATCTTTTGTCTTACTAAATAATTTACTTAAAGTATCATACGTGACATCCTCTATTTATTATTTTACAAAAATATTTTATTTTTCAGATCTTTCAGAAATAAAAGGAATATATATATATATATATATATATATATATATATATATATATATATATATATATATATATATATATATATATATATATCAGAGATTTTTAAGTTTAAGGTTCAATATTGCCGTTCTTCAAATTCTTTATATTCTCTCTTCCATTCTGACCTATCAAATCATACACTAGTCCAATAGGAAAGTCATTATTAACCAAAATATCTTTAATAATCCTTCTATTCCTTCTGTAGAATCTTGCATCACTAAGAGTCAGTACTCTTTCCATAAAATTTTTTGCCGTATTAATACTTATTCTCTTGGGATGTTTCGAATAATAATTAATGATCCTCCCTGATGTTGTCGGTTTCTGATACCAATCATTTAATAATCTAATACCCTTCCCAATTACCAATTTGTCCAAATAAGGAAGTCTATCATCCTTTTTTTATATTAGAATGTTTATCTTTCAAACTGAAAATTATAACTAAATATGTTGATGATATACTTTGTATTATTTCGGATTGTGAGATGGAAAATATTTTTTTAAGTCATTCAATTCTGACATAAAATTAACTATATTTTTCTAATAATTTTTTTACATGCTGGATAATAATCTCAACTGCATTCATTGAGCCTTTCGTGCGTTCTTTCCAATGAATCAGGATTTTCTTTAATATCTCTCACTCAGTTCAATTTATTTTATTGCAACACCTAGATGCTCTTATTGGGAAAACTTTTAGAATGATCAGGATAAAAAACACGAATATTTCCGTGGCAACAGTAAAACTTGTGAACTCAAAAAAAAAATTTAAATTCTTCGCAGCAATTTCATAACGTTTAAAATTTTTTTCTGATATTTTATTATTCGTATTTTCAATTTATAAATTCAATTTTAATTAAAGTTGAGAAATGAAAAACACATAAAATGCACACGAACAACAGCAGCAACAACAATAACAATTTATTAAAATTAAACCTGAACTAAAATTGTACCTGCTTTTAGCGGCATCTTAAAATAATGCGGCATGAAGCCACCACAGTTGTTAAAACACAGAGAGAAGCATAGACGTGGCTAGACCATTTTGAGGAGGCTTAGCAGCCCTCGGAATGGCTTATGATGTACAAAAGAATATTTCTGAGTGCTCAAATAAGATTTTGCCGCGCACCCCGAAAAAATGTGCGTAGATACGTCAATGGAATGGGGGACAGGGTGTAGAAAAGACACCAATCGATGGGCCAAAACTAAGCAAATGATTTCCTCTTATTATTTGGTGTTCAATGTTTCAATATAAAGTTTTTTTTTTAATTTAATTTTAATTTTTTACCTGCAACATATTCCAGATACTTGTACTTATACACATGAGAATCTAATACTTTGTATGAAACATTTTTGAGATGTTCAAAAAGTCGCCTTTTCTTGTTTCTTGTAGCAAAGAGACACTTATAAGATGTTGAAATACAGTCAGAAAAGTAAGAAAGTATCAGCATCACCTTATAAGAAAATATTTTATTTTTTATATTACAAAAACAAACAAAAAATCCAAAACAAAACGAATAAATCTACGAATAATAAAAACTAAAACAACTTTGTTGAAAATAATTTATAATGAAATAACAACGACAGCGAGTTATGTACATATAAATCAGAGATTTAAAAGAATAATCTGTTAAAATAAAATTAATGTATGCACATACAGAGAAAAATAACTTGAGCATAAATAGTATGAAAGGATTTCAAAAGTTTTTGTTAATAAGAAAATATTTACAAATTCAGAAACAGTAAAGTCCTCTTTAGCCGACCGTAGAAATCGTATATGTAAATGTAAATGTTTGTGTACTTATGAAATGCTTAAAAACGATATTTTTTGTACTCCGGAATCTTGTACCAGGCGCCTGCACCAACATTATCAATATTTCGTCGTTCATTATTAATTTGTTTGTGTTTATCAGTTAAAAAAATCAAATAAAATTTCTAATTGTTTGGAAAAACTACGAAAACTATTGATTAATAAAACTAAATTTATTCAATATACCATGAAGGTATACAAATTTAACAACTAAAATGGTTCAAATATCGAAAGAAAAAAAGTGTAAAAAAGGGCTACTGTGCCGAATTCATAATCAACATACATTTCATTTTTCACGTAAATTCGCAATGAAATTATATTTTCTACAGATTGGTACGTTACGGTTAAAAAGCATTTCGGTCAGGTAAGCATTTTCATTGCGTTTTCAAGTCACAGATTCGATCAGCTGACACGGCTACATTTACGGTAGGCTAAAGAGGCCATAAGTATGCTGTTACGTTTGAATTTGCGAACTAGAAATATCAAAAGTTGATTGAAGCAAATTCTAAAGAGTTGTCATTATCATTATCATAGACTTCTAGTTCAACATTCGCCAACATGAAATAGCCGATACTCGAGCTGCCAGCTGCCTTCCAGGCAACCGTTGATTATAGTAAAACACTTGGAATCAAACACAGCATTTCTTCGCAAAAAAAATCTCGTGGTACTCACAGCAGAATTTTAATATTTATTCTTTTTTGTGTATTCGATGACTTCAAAGTATTGAATTTTTCCAGTCGTTATTTGTAAGCTAAAACAGTAAATACTTGCCTCCAGTACCACCGCCATTTCAAAATAATCAGTTAAAATTCCATGGTAGATGAAGTTAAAAGTATTCGTATCTTCTTCATATCTTTATTAGCGTGTGATTAACTCATGACTTTGCCATCGAAGTTTTTGCTGGGAATATCCCAACTTCCTTTTTGAACATCACGGACAAAAATAATTACATAATCATTGAACCGTTTCCGTTTCCCTTTTTGCTAATTAATGAAAGACCGCTTTTGTACAAGCAAATTTTACTTTGCAAAGTCTTGAGTTTGTGAATGAGAAGGGAATAAAGTATGGCGGTCTTATTGCGTTGTTTTGCGTTCGTTGTTTATACATATTTGTATTCGAGTGCATTTTTGACAATTTTTTTTACATGTTGATCCAAAAAAATTATACAAATTTTGTCAACATTTAAGCGAGTTAATTCAAAATTGAGGTCCCAATATTTTTTTATTAATAAGAAACATCCAAAAAAAAAAAATTAAGCTGTTATCCCTAAAGTAACTCGAATTTTTAGTCACTAATTATGGATGAAATATTCATAGATTGATGATAAAAAATTTATAAATTATTGAAATGAATTTTTGGCTTGAGCTCAAATTTGAGTTTACCCTTCTTAATTTTGAACACAAGCAAAAAATTAATTTCAATATAAACCTAAACAGTTCAACAAAATTACTTATAAATGTTATATAAGTTTCAATATCAGCTCAATGAAATATTATTAATTAATGTAATAAAATAAATCCATAAAAATATTAAAAATTTTAAAATAAATTTTAGTTTTTTAACTAAAAAAATTGCGAGTACAGAAGTGAAAGAAAATCTTAATAAAAATTTAAAATAATTTATCAAAGTAAAGGAAAAGTAAACACATTAATAATGAAATGAAATTCAAATTGTGTAATTGAGAAATTGTTTAAATTTCTTTTAAGGACCTTTTTGATTTTTTCATTGTTGTGTTATTTCAAAATCATTAGTTTTTTAAGTTTCATATTGTAGAATTTTGAATTATTTGTTTTTATTTTAGGGACACCGGGAGATCGTAAATTCACAACAACTTTCAAAACAAAATGTCACTCCTTAACATTCTGTCTATAAATAATATGCAGGGGCTTCTCTACGATCCATTTGAGATTGTGTGAGTGATACTCGTATTGTGCGTATTCATGTATGTCCCCAAATTCGATCAATTTAGATACAAACACAATTTAATGCATCAGTACACCTTTTTAATATATTTGATGTATATTTACAAAAGGACAGACAAACGTTTGGACGGACATTTATTCAGTCATTAAAGTTATAAAGTCTCATAGCAAGAGCAAGTAGGTGTGCATGTGTGTCCATGAGAAATATTTACGAGCTGTTTTCCAGTTGTATGTCAGCCACTATGTCCGTCCATTTGTCTGTGTACCCATCTGTCTCTCCCATTAAAACTACACAATTTTGTTAAACAAGTCAGCCGTTTTGGCCGCATTTAATGAAATCTCTTAAAATTTTAATTGTATGTATTTCAACTGCAAGTCTTTTAGAAAAACAACAAAAAGAAAATAGTCGAAGTTTTTTAGATGTGTATTTGTGTGTGCCTTTTAATATGCTGGATACAAAATCAATGGTATTAAATCGAATATTCTCTTCTTTCTTATTTAAAGTTTAATTAGGGCAGCTTGCTTGAACATTTTATGTTACTATTTATTATTTTTTTCTTTAATTTTCATATTGGTCATAAAATTCTTTAGAAATGTTTATTGTTTAACTCTTTTAAACTTTGTTGCATTTTATAGCATTTTACATTATTAAACAATGTTTGGTTATTAAATATTTAGATTTTTTAATAAAAGTTTATTTCAAGATTTATAACTTTAACAATAAAAACACGGCAGGAAGTTTTGAGAAAATTTCATTTTTGTATGGAAATAATTTTAATTTCTTAACATAAGAAAGTGTAACTTGGAATCGGTTATAAGACATCAATTGCTCCGTATGTTTTTTTTTATTATGACGAAAGTAACAGCAAACGTGTTTCATTAAATACATAAAATCATTACCTGCAATTTCAATAAGGAATTACTTTTAAATGTTGTAAATTTTTTGGTTTAAATATATTTATAATTTCTGGAATTTGGCTTATCTGTTGGCGTTCTAACAAAACAAGTACAACCACATTCATACATATTTAATCCGCTCTCAAAAGAATGAAAAAATGGCAAGATCCATATCAGCACGTGAGTTTCGCAGACAAAACTCAAAACAAACTGCAGCAAATGCGTACGTTTTGGAACAAAAGGTTTGCAGTTCTTAAATGCCCAGCGCATGCAACATTTACTGCATGTGTGCGAGCAGTTTTGTATATGTGTGCGTGTGTGTGCGCGTGTGTGTGTGTGTGTGTGTGCGTGTATGATTGACATACAACATGCTTTAGTGCATTCATTGTTACACCTACTAATGTCAATACGTGATTTCACACTTAAGATACGATTTGAACACTAATTGAATGCAAAAAGAATTTAAATGGAAATGCCATTGTGAGAGCAGCATAAATGTATAGACATCCACGTCGAAAGCGGAATGTGCTGATACTTTTACAATTAACATTTGCAGCTTCTAATTTCAAGTATTCAAGATGAATTAGGCAACATTCATGATTTCGAAGAGTTTATCAGCCAAAAAGAAAAACTGTATTTTTAACAATATATTTTGTTGAAAAGAGTCATACACAAAGACCAGGCAGCCTTTGATTTGTTGATAGTGAGATTTTGGTGAATTCTATCTCAATAAAAAGATTTTAAAAGGCGTGTACAATTTTTGTCTGGTTCTGTATGGTCTTCGCTAATAATTTCATTGTAAATTACAGTTTTCAGTTATGTATCGATGAAAGGAATTCATTACGAATACGAAGTAAAAGCTGCAAAATAACTACTGAAAGAGCATGTATTTTCGTTTGTAAGGAAATGCGAGACCAATTTTGCCGATAGATGTATCCATTTTTTCAAAGCTTTTAACTTATCAGTCGTGAATTCTGTGGATGATTTCACTCGTAAATGCTTTAACGGGACGTTCTGAACAAGGTTGCATGAACAGCCACTTTTAAAATCGTGTATTAAATTTTAAATAGTTCTAAGCGCTGTTGCGATGTGCCAGGGATTTCGTTTATTGTTCTCACTGCACCAGAGATGCCGAATCCTTAATGCTAATCTCGAACTCAGAACTTAATTAATTTCAGGACTAAAAAGTTTTGAATTAATTTTATATTAGTTTTCATTAAATTTATATTAATCGAGATTGCCTCGATATCTTTTTTTAAATATCGAATATAATAATTTGTTTTTTGGGATTTTTGAATAAGTTTCAAAGCCTACTATGCTTATACTATTGTAATTTTTATAATTCTCATTGAGTTTTTAAAAGTTTTTGTATAAGTAAAGAGGTTTGAAACATTTAAAAATAAGGTTTAAGGTCTACTGATGATTTGGCTTTAGCACCAATGAAATGCATGTATATAGACTAGCTATAAAACCTTCAACAAATAATAATTTTTTATATATTAGTTTTCTTTTAGAAAAATCCTTTAATTTGTGATATAATTGAAATGACGAAGACAAAATTAAAACTTCGCTATCATTATATTTGAGTGTAGTAGTAACAAATGCCATGTTAAGTGTCTATTGTAAATTTTTACTAATAAACAGAAGCAAAAATGATTTAAAAATTTTAAAAACAGAAATGCCAACAATTGTTTGTTTTCAAACGACTTAAAAAAGCAGGCTGCCAATTCATGTTTATTTGTTTTAAATGTTATCTCAGAAAAAGTTTTTTGATTGTTGTGGTTTGAATTCGACGTCCGTCTATAAGGCTGTCTGTCTCCCTTAATACAGCCTTAATTGGAATACACCGTTTTTGAAATTTAGTTTAACCACTAATTACGAAAAATAAGTAAGTAAATGGTGTCCCAAAATTAACGCAAGATTTTAATTTTCGGCCATTTGTGAAGTGAACTCTTAGTAAGTCTAAAAACTAGTTTAACACTTGGCTGTTTAGGGCTTGTAAAAATTCAGCGTTACACGGCAGAAAAATGTGCTTTCATTTCATGAAAAAATACCTCTAAAATAATGAAAAACTACAAACTTTGTTTTCTATTTAATTAAAATCTTGCTTTAATTTTGGGACCCCCTTTATTATATTACTTAACAGGCAACTGAGAACGCGAAGTGTGCCCCCGAGTCAAACAAGTATATAATAATTATTTAAAAAAAGGTCAATATTGGATATTTTATTAGTTAGATGGTTTTACATTTTAGCCAAGAATGTCTGCTTTATTTGTTGTTGTATTTATTTATAAGGGTGTCTCAAAATTACCGCAAGATTTTAATGAAATGGAAAACACAGTTTTTAGTTTTTTTGATTATTATTTTTTAATTGAATCATAAAGTACGTAGAATAGGTTTGTTTATGGAATAAAATAACACATCGGGAAAATGGCCTTCACATCTTTACATGCAAATAAACTCTCATTTGTCGAAATCTCCTCCTTTAATTACACGATTTGGGATTCCAGTTCTTTTCACCGAAACGAAAGAGTACACGATTTCGAAATGTCTCCTGCAGTAATTGAATTGTTTCAGGGCCTGTCTGGCATATGGCACCGTCTTATTGAAACCACATTTTGGCCACATCAACATCATCCAATTTCGGCAGAAAGAACTGTGTTCTATTATAGCGAAAAGTATGGTCCAATTATACCTCTGGACCAAAACCCACACCCAACACGTTGTGTATGCATTTGTTTTTCGACAATGACTTTTGGGTTCGCAAAGCCCCAAAAGTGGCAATTTTGACCATTAATAAAGCCATCAAGGTGAAAATGTACTTTATCGCATAAAACGATTTTGTTTGAAAAATCAGCTTCCAACCATTTATAATTTTTAAAATATTGTTGAATAATGAAGACACGTTGTTCTATCGTGTAACGCTCCATTTTTACTAACCCTAAACTGTCAGCAGTCGAATTGTTTTTAGGGTTGCCAACACATTACCGCACAAATGGCGAGATTCTAATTTTGCGTTAATTTTAGGACACCCTTTATTAGATATGAATTTTCTTTTCAGAGTTTTCTATAATTTTTATTTAATAAATCAATTTAATTTTTTAATTTTTTAAGGGTCTATGTTTTAAATGTACAACATTTAATATTTTCTACTCATCAATTGTTTGTGTTTTCTTATCTTAAAAAATTCCGAAATCGAAAAATTCCAAAATCACAGTGTCCCGAAACATATTCGAAAAGTAGCGACATTTCGAGATTTAAAATTCTAAAATTTCGAGTTCAAGGATTTATGAAAACCCGTTCGCGTTTTCCAATATGAAACTCGGTTTTATCAAAAAAAAAAACGAAAGTTTTCTTAATTAATTAATTGTTAGGAAAAAATTAATGATGTACATATTTTCCTAAAAATATACCAGATGCAATTTTCAATATGAAATGAGGAAGAGCACTTGGAAGGTAGGCAATATTGAAAGCTACTGCTTTATAATTTGCTCTCAAGAGCCATATGATAGGACTCACTTATGAGACAGCGGCTCAGCTTCAAAATACACAAATGACACAACATATTTAAAAGAAATGGATAAATTCATTATTTTATTAAGAGAGTACTATTTGTAACAATTCATTCATAATAAATGGTTCCAAATAGTACTCTCTTAATAAAATAACGAATTTGTTCAATAAATTTCTTACATTAAAGAAATGGGTAAATTGAGACTTAAACTCATTGCAGATCTAGAAATTACACATAAACATTAATTAAAAAATTAATTTAAAAAATTCAATAGATAATTTTTTTCAATTACATTCTATTCAAAATCTTATGACACATTTCTGAAATTTATATTGAAAAGGTATGATAACTACACACACAAGTTTTAAAGATAAAAATACAAAAGATGTAGAAGAATTTATAAAATGCAGTTGTTGAGGATTTTTTTCTGTTTCTCATTATTTCTATGACATGCAAACAATTTACTACATTTAACATTAATTAATGTCGTAAAGTTTCACTAAAGTAAAAGCCAACGAAAAACTTTTGTGTGCCGTATAAACAAAAATAAAAAATAAATAAAAACTTTTACCTAAAACTGCATTACAATACAATACTACTAAACTTCGTACTATTACTAATCGAAATAAATTGTACCTTTAAAAATACATTTACACTTACTACATACAAACATACTAAAGTATCAAAGTATGTACGATTATACACAATTTATAGATACTTTATATGTATATACGGTATATTAGCTTTATCTTTAAAAGTCCCTTATAACTAAAAAAAATCATCGTATCAATTTCTTAAAACAAACATTCCAGGCGTTCTTTGTACGTTGACGACTCCACAGACTCATACATAAAGACTCATAGTAAAAGAGAGCAGCATATGCCTCAAATAATAGTCATACATACAAATAATAGACAGACAAAAAATTATTTTATTTGAAATTAAAAACTAAAAATAATCCAAATACGTGGAGGTATAAAAAGATTTGTATGTGTTCATTTTGGTGTTTGCTCGTGTATCTAAATTCGATAAATCTTGGGCGGGTAAAAAGTCATAAAAATTACAAAAACAGCATCAAATTTTCAAATACAATATAACGTCTAAAGAAATCTCCAAAAATGTCTTATTGTCTCTTTAGTACAACTTAGTTTAACCACTGTAGTTTGATGTGAATACAAAATCTTTTTTGTGTATATATGGAGAAGTATATCATGTGAAAACATGTATCGTCATACGAATTCATAAATGTCCGAAGTTACATATAAGAAATTTTGCAGGAGAAGCAAAAAAAAAAATCTCATATATAAAGAAAAACTAATCAAAACCTTAAAAAAAAATTTTTTTGTTTAAGTTTATTTATTATCAGAGAATTATTCAAATTAAGAGATGTAAATTTTTCCAGAAACACGTATTTTTATATGCTGCATTGTAATCTATAATTAAGTCCATTTTGAATTTTTTGTAATTTAGGACCTTTTTTGATAGAATATGACGATATTTACATTAGGTTGGGCCGATTTGTAAGGACAAAAACTTTTCGATATTGTGACATCGATTTTTTCGATAGCTTTTGGCATGGGGAAAAAAATTCGACTACGACGTAACAAAAAACATAATTTTTGTGGCGCCAAAATTTCAATTCAATTATGACTTTTTCTCAAATTTTATTTTTAAGGTTTTTTGTCACACATTTCTTTTTTCTATCGGAAAATAATAGCAAAACTTTAATTTTCATTAATAAATAATTATAATTTTCATAAATAAATAATTAATTTTCATCAAAAATAATTCAATTTCATCAAATATAATTCAATAATAATTCTGAATAATAATAATTCAAAAATTTATTTCACCTTGGCGAGGTAATATTTAAAAAATTAAATAAGCCAATTTGTTTTATTGCCTACTAAAAAAACCTTAAAAATAAAAGTTGAGAAAAAGTAAAAAAATTTAAATTGGAGCGCCTCGAAAATTAATTTTTTTGATATGTCGTAGGGGAACTTTTTTTCCTCATGCCAAAAGCTATCGAGAAATTGATGTCACAATATCGACCCAGCCATGTACATACTTATGGTATGGACTAGTGATGTAACGAGTATAATTTTTTAAGTATTCGCGCATACGAATGCAAATACAAATTTTGCAGCAATATTCGGGAATACGAATACAAATATTTATTTGGAAAATTATCGCCACTTGTTTGTGTATCGATATTGATGCTCGCAAATAAAATTTTTCAAGTTTAATTCAAAGAAATCTAACATTAATAACAATAAATTGAACAGATTATCAAAGTATGTCGGTATTTACATTACACTAACAATAAATTACTTTCGCCACCAAGTTCGATTGTTTCTTGAAGACTGACTTTGAAATTGTATTATTATGCAGAACATTTTTTTTCTTTTGAAGCTTACATATTCTCATATTTAATTTTCCTCACTTTCTGTTTACACTTTTTTAAGCATTTGAAAATGTTGTCATGCAATATTTATCAAACTATTTCCAAACAATTCAATTCAGCTTAAATTACGTTTCGCTTCAGACCAAATCTGACTGGCACTTTTGTGTCATTAGGCTTTGTTTCGATCAGACATCGAAACTACTGGGCATTTCCAAAATAAGTTGAATTTGATCGTCCTCATTTTATCGAAGATCTTTACAAACGGTCTAAATACCAAACACATAGGAGCCACCAAATCTCCGCTTTTTATGACTGGAACGCCTAATAACCGAAGTGTGCTCCTACAGGTCATGACGGAGTAGGTTTCAACATAAAGAAATGCAATCTGCTTCGGAACCACATAAATAGATATTTATCCGTTAAAAAATATTTTTGAACGTCAGCATATATACATACAAATGTTGGTGCGTATTTTGGCATATATTACCACGTACAACATATTTTGCCTATTTCGGTTTTAAAAGCATATCTGTGGGAGATTTTCTGGGCTTATACAGCATATTCAACTCTTTCAGTGCATATTTGTATACTTTATTGACATTTTTCAAAATGATTACATATTTCTTCTCATTGGAAACTAAAATCAGTTTTAAATTCTAATCAGACGTCTTTTCTATATTGAATATATCTCAGTTAAAGATAATGCTATATCTATATATCTCAGTTAAACATCTTTGCCATCTGTATCTGAATTCGCTAAAATCAAAACATTTTAAAATGTGACGCTAAGGAAGTATTATACTTTAAAAATGCTCCTGTTGCATTAGTAGATGTTGAGAGAGCATTCATTTATTCACACAAGGGTTCCTTCCCTTATGCCAGCAGTTGTCTTTCTCTTTTCTATTGTCTCAAAGAAGTCACCTACAAGCGACCGATTCACGTTTTTATTATACTTGTACTATTATGAATGACTTCAGTTGAGTATTATTTCTTTTTACAGTTTTTAGTTTTTTAATTTTTTAGTCTTTGTAATCAGACTTAGTCAGCCACCCTTTTTAGTTTATCATTATAAATAAATACATACCTTTTCTTACTCTGTTTCTTGCAGTGTTTTACCATTTTATTCTGTTCATGTCTTTAGTTCGACAACTATTTTCTAATATTGGTCCATTTGTTAAAATGTTTTTGTATCTGCTGTGAGACGTCTATTCCCCCGTCTAACAAGTCTTTTTATATATAAAAAAAAATGTTTGGGTGTGTGTCTGTGCATGATTAAAGTGGCAGATAAATTGATGGGGAGAAAATGTGAAAAAATTATGTTGATTACAGAGGACAAATATAACATTTTCCATATAATTTTTCTTATTTTCTATTTTATTTTATTATTTTTCTGTATCGATTTACTTAGGAGAAAGGAAAGTACCGAAATCGTGTAAATGACGGTTTCATGGTTTTTATTTCTTTTAGTTTTGGTATGTTCTTTTTTCCTAATAAAATTATGTTAATTTTAGTTGAAGTAAATTTTCTAAGAGCTTATAGCTAATCATATAAGAAAAGTATAGTTAATAACTGTCAGTTGAATGAAATTAAAAACATTTAATGAATACTTTTCTGTTAAAGATATTTTTATTTAAAGGAGTATTGTTGGTAAGATGGTGCCTGTACACATGTATATTTTTGTTTTTCTTTATATTGAGGCCAATTGAGTTGAATGAACTTTGAAAAAAGAGACTCTTTGAAGGCTGACAGTGGGTTATAATTTTCTAATACTTTTTATCACATTGTATGTGCTTCTTTCGACATTTATATGCACATTATCATATAAAAATTTCAAAATGTGATAATAGAACTAACCGTGTGTCCTGCAACAATTTAAAAGTGCAGTAAAAAACCTCAAAATCAACATGCAAAAATATGCATCTAAAATATGCAAAAATATGCACTTACAAATTGATGCCAAAAGTGTTAAAAAGTTCTGATTCATACAAATTTATAATACATGACTCCATAGATCGCACAGGAAAAACTATGCAAGTGCATATATCTGATTTCACGCTTATTATTATTGCCCAGCTATCATAGTGTTTGCTGCTAATTATTTTACTTTTAAAGCTCATGTTTTTAATTTTATTTTAAAATTAAACGTTTGCTTTATTGATTTTTTATTTTCGTTTCTCAATTCTTATACAAAAAAAAAAACAAATTTATCAAATAATACTTAAGACAGAAAAAACACATAAATTAAATTTAAAAAATACATTTTGAAGCAAATCCAAATGTTTGTGTAAAAAAAATATTTGAAAATTTAGATGACAACACTTGTCAAAAACTGACAGCTTTAACTAATCACAACTAAGTGATGTATCTCATGAATGAATTCATGAATGAAATAACAAATGTTTTGAAATAGTTTGAAATGTGTAGCAAAAAAAAATAATATAGACATACTTATGCACATCTGTATACATTTTAACGGGTATAAATAAATGTTTTAAAAGTTTGAATGAGTAAGCAAAAAATTTGTTTAAATAAAACAATAAAAGTAATTTTGTTCTGGGTTTATTCATTATTGTAAATAGAATTAAAGTTCGAAAATAATTGAAAAACGTATAATTTAAATAAAATTTATGTATCTGAAGGCATGTACAGGCCGGATAAATTGCAATTTGTGATGAATTTAAAAAGTTTTTTTTTAAATATAATTTTAAAATTCCACGTTGAAGAAGCCGTTTCAAGACCAAAGCAGTTTTTGAAGTTTAAGACTAATAAGACGCAATTCCTTATTGAAATTTTGAATTTGTTTTAGCATGTCAGGATGAAAAATACTAATTTTGTAAATTAGAAACAACTTAACTTACTTAATTGTACAAAAATATGTGCATACTTAAATGTGGTAAAGACACTAGATAAGAGGATGGTTGTTTATTTAAAAAATAAAAACAAAAATACAAGAAAACCTAAGTTAAATAATCAAGTAAAGAAGCAATAAAATAAACACTAAATTGAAACCATAAAACCATATCGCCAACATGAATCGATCGTAAAATTTCCAACAAAATTAAACACGAAAAAATACACAATTTTTTGTTAAAAAATTTAAAACATAAACTTAGAAAAATATTTGGAAAAAATAAAGAAACATGCAAAAATAAAACTAAAACCATTTAGAAAGAAAGTGTGAATCAATTAGTTCTTAGCCACTCAGAGAGAAACAACCAGCACTTAAAATTTAAGATGCAGAGAATGACTAAAGAAAAACACAAGATAAAATAAAAAATAATTCGATTTTATGACACTAAAAAAAGGAGCACGCCATTTGTCTATTTGGTTGTGTTTATTTCCATTTTTAGTTTTTATTGCGTGCAACTACAACTTCCAGTGAACCATATTTTAACAGCCAATTGTGGATAGACAGGCGACAATTCTCCAGTCAAACAAACAACCTACCCATCATCTAAAGTATTTAAAAATTGTTACAAAGCAAATAATTAAGTTAAATTGAAGTAAACAGGGTCTTAGATAACAATATCTAGGCTGAGTAATAAAATGTCATTGAACAAGTGAAAAAGAGGTAATAAAAATTCCCTTTTCTTTGCTTTGATAGAAGTAGAAATTCCATTTTATAAAAATAATGTTGTCAAAAAGGTCATAAAAAATATAATTTCATGTTCGAAATATCAAAGAAATGACAAATAGACAAATAATCGGTTTTACAACTTAAGGCTGGTACTGAATTCTGTCTAAATTTCACGTTACCATAAAAACTGTTTATAAAAAAAACTTGCAGAAATTCAAGTTGGCAAATTTTACAAGTAACTTTCCGTTTGCTTGTAAAGACTTCTAAAGAAAGGAAGAAGAAGGCTTTTGCATAGTTTGTCTATTGCATTGATGTGAAAACAATAAGCGGAGACTTTTTTCCGTAATCTGCAGCAAAAATTAATGTACAGACAATTGTTTGGCCTTTTTAGGCTTTGAATTAATTTTTAATTGTTGTACTAGTTGAACCTCAAGAAAATAATTACATTTCTGAAAATTTAACAACACAATTCTACACAATTCTGTGCAGAAAAAAATGCAAATTTTCAAACCTGAAATTCCGGCAAAAATCCCTATTAATTATTTACCTTCAATTTTGTTAATTTTATATCGTAGATATAAATAATTGTCCATTTCACAAGCTATTGTATGAGTTGTATTATGTATATATATTGTTGCTAATATCTTTATAAGCATTTATTAAGCAAAATATTTATGTGGAAACTACCAACAATATTTATAAAACATAAAATTTTTCACAATAGCTTGTGAACCAAACAAATGTAATAACTAAATACAAATTTTTAGATCCCTTATTCTTCTTTGTTTACCAACCGATGTTCATCATTCTATTAGCCAATGGTAGACATAGTTGAGCTTTAGTGGCCCGACTACATATTATTTAAATCGGATCAGTATTAAAGGAATAAAAGGCTCCTAAAGTTGACACCACTGCAAATGGCAAAAAAAAAAATACACGCATACATTCATTTATGTAAGTATTGGTTCAAGTATTTTTTTAATTTTATTTATTTATTCAGAAGTATTTGGAATACTTTAAAAATTCTTACATTACATTTGTGAGCTTTGCTCGTTAATATTTCTAATAAAATTTACAAGTTTTTTTCTAAACACGTTAACATTTTGTTCATTCTTTAAAAAATTTGACATTGTGTTGTATATATGTATATAATCCTTTATAAAATAATGATTTCTGCATGGCGCTCGAATTCGCTCTTTGAAGTCTAAAATTTAGGGCATTCCTTAGGCTGTATGGTTGTTCTTCTCCAACATATCTCAATTGTTCGATCAAATAATCTGGTGCATCTCCCATCTTAATTTTTTTAATAAAGTTTATGGTATTAAGTTCTAATCTTTGGTGTATATTAAGCCATCTTAGTGTATCTAACATAAATTTTATATATGAGAATTGGTTGTATTTTAAAATCTCTCACATCGCCTTATTTTGTAATTTTTGAAGTCTCGATATTTCTTGATCCGTACAACATGTATACAGTATCGTTGATCCGCTTTCAAAATGAGGTTTTATAATAGTGTTGTATATGTTAATTGATGTGATAGTTGACATTTTACTTCTTATTCGTTTAAAAACCCCGACTTTTTCCTTGATTTTTTTAATTATGTATTCAATATGTTCTTTTAACTTTAATTCCTTGTCAATTATGAAACAAAGATATTAAGTATTATTATTCACTTCTTGGATTATTACATTGTTTATTGTAAGTGGTATATTAGTGTTCATAATTATTTCCATAAGACATAAGCAAAGCTATGACAGTGCTTTTGTGAATATAAATAATAAGATTTTTTTCTCTTTAAATTAGTGTGGTTGAAAGAGAGAATGAGATCAGAATTGAAAGAAATGAGAATTAAATATGGATGCACATGTTCAATACGTATGGATGTGTTAACTTCAAGCAAAAACTTAACAAAATTAATGTGCGTATTTGTATGCAATTTTATAATCTTGGTTGTTTTTTCCATTGGGAAGGGAATGGGAAATTAATTATTTTTTTACCTTTAAATGAATGCAAATTAAATACGTATACACTAGTGCCCCGACTTGCGTCGTTAATGGGGACCGGAGAAACGCGACGCAAATCGAAACGACGCAAATCGAATCACCTTTTTCTATATAAATGCACTAAAATTTAATTTATTGGGGAAAATATTCAAAACAAAGTAAAAAATTTTATATTTTTGATAAAAAAAAACAATTATGAATACATTTTTATTTATTTAATTTACTGCAACAAATTTTAATAATTATTATAAAGAAATAACAAAACAATATATATTAAGAAAAAAAACATAACAAAAATTAAATTCATTCACATATGTAATCGTATGAATATTCATAAAAAGTAGATGCATTAAAGCTCTCTTCAGATAATAAATTTAAATCAACAACACGTATATCAATTTGATTGGATGGTCTTACTGTTTTTTTTTTTAACAAAAATGTCTAAATTTGTTGTATTTTTAAAGATTTTTTTGTTGATATATTTCTTTGTAACAACTAATGACTTGATCAACGGATGCTGCTACACCCGTGCTACGGTTTTCGTCAGGATCGTTTTCAGAAAATATATCCATTGCATGGGAAATTAATTGCATATCTTTGGAAATATTGGCGATTGTTAATTTTTTTCTCTAATGTATCATCACTTATTATGACATCCTCTTCTCAAACATGCTGAATATTAATGGCTAATAAATTGTGCTAAATACTACACTACAAATGCTAAAAATGGTAATCCACAATGCTTCATTAAAAAATTTAACCGTTTTTAGCAACGCAAATCGAAATCAAAACGACGCAAATCGGGATCAAAACGACGCAACTTGAAATTGCAACGACGCAAACCGAATTATTCCAGTTTTTAAAAAGCGACGCAAATCGAAACGACGCAAATTGGGACGACGCAAGTCGGGGCTCTGGTGTACTGTAAAACTGGCGGTCGAATTTCAACCACTAAGCAAACTCTAGTTTACATTAACCCTTCAACACATTTATATTTTAAAAATTTTCAATAAAATATATTCAATATAATATATTAATATTATTAATAAAAAATTCATTTAAATTAAAATTTTAGATGAGCTGCTCATGTTTCGGCTAAAGTTTATCTACTTGTATGAACATGAATAATTTTTGTGGCAGTAATATATTTATAGTGCATTTTATAAAGCGTCTCTTAAGGTCTTTAACAATATTTTAATCATTAAATATCATAACTTCCCACATAAATCAACACTATTATAATCTACTTAAAGCAAATATCGATTTAATAATAACCAATAATCCACTTGTGCCCACTCACCTTAATGCGCATGTGTAAAACCCAATTTGTGGCGCTTAACATAAGTTCTCAAATGTCAAGTAGTAAACGCTTCATGACAAGTGTTTTTCTAAATTGTTTATGAAAAAACCCAAAAGTACGACACAACAGCAAGATAACAAAAAATAGATTGTTGTGATTTGTGCCCGTCATATAAGACTTCTATCGTCAAACAAATTATATAAATGAACATACATACATATGTATGCATACTCGTATACAAAAATATGTTTGTTGCCTGTTAGATTATGCAGTGTTGAATTAACTCTTTGTATGAAGGTTTGTTCTTAGTTTGAAAATACATATAAATAGAATTTGTTCACATAGTTTTTATAGTTTTTTCTTTTTCTTTAGGCTTCTTTATATTAAAAATACATAAAATTAACTGTAAAATGTCAAAATAACTTGGCCAAGGGGCGTTTTTGAACAAAATGGAAAATTGGTGTTAAAATTGTCCCTTGTTGCTTTGTTGTCTCATGTCCAATTCTTTCTGACTAAAAATGTTACGAACTTTAGCCAAAAATAATAATCACTTTGGATTAAAGAAACCATTAACAACAAAATTGTTCGAAAATAATCACATTGGAAAAAATGTAGTTTATAGAAATCTTCTATATGGTCTTTCCATAAGCGGTTTAATTTTTATATGTAAAAAAAAATTAAGCACTTTTAAGTGAAATCATCAGATGTTTATTTAATTGTCAAGATTAGGGTCTAACATTGATAATAGAACATTGATAATCAGCCAATTGTCCACCACTACAGTAAAAGTAAAACAAACTTTCTTTTGAGTGACCACACTTATGCTGTCAGAGAACCTTTAATAGGTATATCCGTGACCTTGCTTTGGGAAAATCCTGTGTGACGAACGCTTCATTCGTACGCGTTTTCACATTAATGTGTAAAAATTTTTTGGTCTTTGAAAAGAAGTACCTACCACTTATGCGTGGTGTTTAGTGGGATATAAGTGTACTTTCGAATTGCATAAAAAATAATTTTTTAGCAGGTTTTTGTTGCGGAATAATTGATCACAAAGTTTTGTCACGCACGCTAAAAAAAACGGAGTTAACTTTGAAAGCTAATGCGTGTTTTCATAATCTTTAGCGAATTTTTGCATTTTGCACACAAAATTTGATTCCTAAAAGAGAGATGAATATAAGAGAATTCTAAAATAACTTATTTGTAGCGAACTCCTTATGACGCACGCCACGTGATGCATGTTACATTTTTTCTATTCTATTTTCTATTCTAAAATTTCATACCCAATTTCAATGTTTCCAAAATAGTAAACACAAAACTTTTTAATAAAATTAAAGTGAATTAAATACATCAAAATATGGCTTTCGATTGGGCCGTCTTCATTAACACTAAAGTAATGATTTGAATACCTAAAAATTTTTAATTTCTGGTATGAAATTAGAATATCTGAAGTAGTGTACGATTTGGTAATACCACTCTGCAACAAATTTCGGGTCATCGCCGCCAGCCTCAACAAGTGTAATGGGAAATGAAAGTTCACCATTAACTTAACGAAGCTGTCAAAAGGTTTTGAAAAGTTAGCTCGAATTAAATTTTTATGGCCTTTTGAGGTTGGACCATTTTTACCATTTGTTGCACTATGTCAGTTTAGTTTACTTAATGATCTACTTTCATTTCCCATTGGAGTTGCTGAGGCTAATTTTTCTTGTTGCACTGTGTAATCTGTGCATTACTGATCATCGAAATACATTTGTTTTATATGGTACTTGTTTTGGCAATTTTTAAATTTGTTTAATTGGTGTTCTAGATGCACTTAATATGCACCAACTGTCCCAAATATTATTTAAAAATACCTTGAAATTGATTATGAAGGGGTAAACGTGGCTATTTCCTATGCGCTTTTCACTGTTGCTAAAGCAGATGATCAGTGAACCTTATCCTTATTTTATTTATAAAATTATATATCTAGTATAATATGCCCTAAAAATGATATACAAAATATATTGAATAAATTTCAAAAAATTTTGGTTGGTGGACGGTTTCTGGGAATTATCCATAAAGTAATTTATCCTTAATGGAATGACCCAAATACAGGTGTATGTCGTATGGGCTTTCTTTTAAATGAACACATGTTGAAGTAGTCATCCTTGAAATAATACTTTTTCGATATGGCCGAGTCAGGATTATGAAAGTCCTAAAGTGGCCTCTTCATTCATTCACTTTACCTTAAGGAATCACCATTACAACTAAATAACTCTTAATTTGATTTAAATCTACATGTCTCTCATTCAAGAAATATCTACGAAGATGTAACTACATGCATACACACATATGTATACGCATGTGTATGCTTACGAGTATTAAGATAAGTATGTCAGAATAAATTTTCTTTAGCTGACAGTTTTTTTTTTCTAAACATCATCATTAACATCAAACAGCCTATTGTATGAATGATTTGTTTTTGGTAAATTGTGGGTTGTTGCTTCTCATTTTGGAGTGAGTAACACATGCTAAAGGTTCATTCTTAACAAAAATAAGAAACAAACAAAATATCTTACAAATACGAATAATACCAAAGAATAACAAGTGTAAAAATCTCTACAGAAATCTGTAGTCAATCAAAAATACACGATCATCTTGAAAATCATCACAAATACAAAATTAAACGGCAACTGTTTGTTGTGTCCCTTCGTCTGTAAGTCTTCTTTTACAAACTCTTAACGATTTTTGATCCATCGACTTGATCCCAAAAAGATCGTTATTATTGTAATTCAAACCGAACATATGTATTTTTTTCTTTTGGTCGCTATTATTTCTTGCTTGCTTTCTTTGTTTCACAGATTTTTGGCTTTTATTTCTATCGAGCCATGTTAATTACAATTTTATAGATATTAACTATTTTCTCTTCAGATTCTATATCGGTGTCCCAATTTTGTACTTAATTATAGTGTTTGTTTAATAGATGCGCCATTATGGAAAGTTAAAGACAACAAAATAGTTTAATGTTTTATAGCATCACATAATCTTCTCTTACAATTTTATTTAAACAATTTTTTATTGGAATTTTTAATTTCGTTTGGCTTTTTTTTCTTTAGTCGAATAAAAAGATAGTTTAATTTTTGGATATTGAAGATATCTTTTATAATAATTAATACAATGTCATTGAACTTACTCTTTCTCATTTGTCTTCTATGGCAAGATTTTAATTTAATATTTTTTTTCCAAAAGTTTTAAAATTAAAATATAATTATATAAAACTAATGGAGACCAAAGAATAAGTTAGCATTCTATAACTCTCCTCGATATGTAGATATAAAATTAACATGAGAGATGATAGTTTTAGCAGTTGACAATTCATGAAATTAGCACTATTTGATGTTACTCAATTTTTCAAAAAATAGTAAATTTTTTATTATAATTTTTTGTATTTAAAAATATTTGTTAGAATTTTATAAAAATTTTCTAGTGAAATTTATCATTGAGTTGAATTGGTTTTTCATTTAACAGTATCGAATATCTGTTCCCATTTTAGATTAGACATTTAAAGCCATAATTATCAAAGCAATATTTTAAGATTTGTGCAAAGAAGATTTCGCAGATTGAAAATGGAACACTACAATAGAACAATAAATAAATATCATTGAATTTGATTAGCATTTATTTTGTTTTAGACACGTGAGCGTGCCTGAACATGAGTGTAAAAAACTTGACGCGTAAGGGCATGCATGAGTAGATTTTTAGCGTGATTGTTTCGTGATTTCTTTTTGCCTTATTGTAATTTTTATTATATAATTTTTTAATTTTTTTTAAAATTAATTTTTAATGTTTTTTCGTAAGTATTTCGTGAGTGTGAGTTCTCGTGATTTTGACTAACTTTTCATCCACTCAAGTGAGCGAGCATGAACGTAAGCCAAAAATTTAAGATTGTGCATGAGCGTGCATAAGTAAAATTTATTTATCGTCAGCGTACATGAGCTCTGAGCTTTTGCTTGCTAAGGACGGTGCCACCCACTCTCGCTGACATTTTTAGATTCTGTAAATTATATCCGATCTAAAAATTACATTTTCCAAGTAGACAATTGTTTGAAAGGCAAACTATTTAAAAATTTTCATTAGAAATTCTTCTTAACACAACTCAGGCACATGTTGTGGAATGAAAATGTTTGTCAGCGAAAAATCAAGAAAGAGAAAAGTAAAATTTTCAATTTTTTCTCCTTCGCTATTAATGTGCATTTAAATTAAATACAGGGCTACTAAATGCACACTTTATCGACTGGAAGACAAAAAGTGAAATAACCAAAAAATAAAAAAAATATGAAAAACCAAGAATTAATTTATACAAATTAAGTATCTTTGCACACATACGAGTGTGCTAAGAAAGATGTATGTAAATATCTGTTAGGCTCTGTGTGGGAAGGTGGTTTCGGTCGCTCTTACGCATGGATGCACTTGGAGTCTTAATTTTACTGAACTTTCTTGTTGTGCGTTGAACATAAAAAAAAATTGTATGGTCAGTTAGCAAGTTAAAGAATGGTGTGAATGTTTGTTTTTACAGAATTTTACTTAGATGGTTGGTTGGTTGGTTGATGGTTTGTTTTACTGGACAGTTGGCGGATGGACTGTGTTTTGATAAAAACGCTTATCATAGTTTACAAATCTAACCTGTTAATGTACGAGTATGAATTTAATTATTTGTATTTAGAAAATTTCAAGAGCTTCATTGTTGACTATACCCTACTTAGGCAGTATGGGCTTATAGAGTCGTTTAAAAAATATTTCACTTAAATTAGCATTCAGTTATCGGCTGGCAAATGCCAAAATGCAATAAGACACAGAAATAAAGTATTTCCGACTATTTCGTGTCTTTAAATATTTAAAAATTTTTTTAATTCATTTCCCTGAAATATATAACAAATCATGTTTACAAGACTCCACTAAACGTAAAAATGCAATAAAATAATATATCGCAAGAACATATTTGAAAATGTTTACCAATTCCTCTCTTTTACAGAACCTCTGAGTTGTATTATAGCATACCTAGGCAGCCACATACCATCCAATACCCTGGAATAAAATTCATACCTGCTAATTGTCTTCTTTTTTTAATTTTCTAGCAGAAAAAAATAAGTGATTATATAAAATTTAATAAAAATATGCTAATTTTCTTCAAACATTTGATGTGTTTTGCTGTTGATTAACGTACAATTTCTTAAATTTTTCTTATGACCCAGTAAATAATTTGTAATACATCATCCAGGGTTGAAAGGTATTTGAACGAAAAAAAAAATTAATTAACGAAAAACCAAAATGAGTGGCGTATTAAGAAAATTTTAATATATATTTTGAATTTTTTTTTGGTAAATTAACAACAATTGTTTGCTAAAACAATGGTTCATAAAAGAAATATTTTTTGGTAATTTTAATTTTTGTTATTATTAAAATGATTTAATGTGTGTATTAACTGAGAAAACTTCATTATGTTGAGTTTATTATTATTTTTTTTCTTATTTCAGCTTAAATTGCTTTCGTATTAATTATTTTCATTGTAGTTTTTCAAAGTAATTTACATAATTTTCAAATAATTGTAAAATAAATTAGTGGAGGGAAAATTTTAAAATGGGGCAGCAAATATTAAGTTTTTATGAAATGATACTAAAGAAACATAAATAACTTGTTATTGTTATAAGTATAAAAGGGAATGTAAGTGCAGGGCTTGTGAACATTCACATTTTTTGTTAAATATTTATATATATGTATATAAACGAAAATATTTACAAGTCCTCGTATAAGAGTTATTCGAGGCTGTAATTTTCTTCAACATTTAAATTGTTTTTTTATTATTTTTTACTTCTTAAGTTACAATTATTAAAGTCTAAGGAATAAACAGCCATGCTTCAATAATTTTAGTTAATTTGAAGAATCAAACTATATTACTAAATTCAAATGAACATGTCGTATTCGAACTCAAGCCTAAACAAATATAAAATAATTTTTTCTTAGTATGTATTTTAGTTTGAGTTATAAAAAACGTTAATATATATTTTAAGATATTTTTAGATCCAGAAAAATGTACACCTGTCTAACAAAAATTTCAATTAATCGTCACTATCAAACAAAATTCAATTTGAGTAAGCAGCAGGTGAAAATTGATGCAGCTACCGCGTAGATAAATATTTGTATTTTAAAATATTGTCTCTTGAATTAATGTGTGCATTAGAACTTTGCGTGTGGTATGTGCAGACATATGAAATGTCAAATTCTATTGAATAAAAATTTAAAAAAAATACATATAAATGTACACATTCATAAATGTGTGTATGTTCTTAAAATAAACAATTTCAAAAACTATAGCAAAGCTAAAACAAACGAAAATAAAACTCTAATATGACAGGTACAGAAACAAAAGGACGTTCAAACACAATACACGATCAACAAAACGAATGACCACAAGGAGATAGACAGACAGACAGATAGTCTCAACGAGAACTGTTTGCTTATTTATAGCAACAACTTCAAGCAGAAAAATGCAACAACTACTACAGCAATTCAAGCCCAACAAATAAATCTAAAACATATAAAGTCATTGATTCAAAAGGACACTTAAGAACACATCGGTTCCTTTTAATAAATTTTTTTTTATTCTACTCGTATTTAAAGCAGCATTCGCCAGACGATTGAACAAATAAATATTTGTTCGTTAATTATTTTATACGCAGCAGCCAAGAAGATTTTGTGGACTGATATTTATTTCATTTATGAAAAAATGCACTAGTGTATTCCCCACAAATACTTGTCCATCAATTTACTCCCACTCACTCAGAAAATTGTAATTTTAAGGATGTATGTTCTTATTAAAGTAACTTAGACAGCTTAATATTTGCATTTAATTTAAATGTAAAATAAATTCACTTTGCTATTTATTTTGAAAAAAATACATCTAGACTTAGCAAATGCAAAAGAGAAAATTACAAATTTTTTTTTGTAAAATAGGTTCATCCTGCACAGTGGGGCAGGTTATATATTGTTAGTTTTTAATAGTTTCTGAAACGCTAAAGTTTCTAAAGTCTAAAGTATGTTTTCAAACAATCTGGGATCCAAATTTTGAAGTTTATTGAGTGACATTCAATTAAATTCACATTCGAGATGGGCACCGCTCACGTTATTGGCGTAAAACATGCTTCGGATCATGATTACTTTTTTTGTTGTTGTTTCAATTACATGAACGTGAGTATACACAAATTGAGCGTGAGTGAACTTGCATGAGTAAATTTTTGGCGTTATTGTTTCGTGATTTTCTTCTGCTTCATTGTACTTTTTATTCATTTAATTTTTTTTAATAATTTCTTAGTTTTTTTTCGTAGGTATTTTGTGACTGAGAGTTTTCGTGATTACGACTAACTTTTTTTCCACTCATGTGAGGGTGCATGAGCGTGAGCCAAAAATATAACGTCTTGGATGAACCTGCATGAGTAACATTTTTTATAGCGAGCGTGCATTAACGTAAGTGGAAACTTACTTACGATCCCATCGCTAATTTTAATTAGCATAAACTCCAAAATAATGTCATTTGAATTTCTGGATATTTTTACTGATCTCAGGATGGATTATCCATTTGTTTTATGTGCATTCCGTTATAACTCCTCCATTTATATCGATTTCTGTTTTTTTTCTTTGTTCGAACGATTTTAGTTACAAGTTTCACATTGCAAGAGCACGTGTGTTGAATCCACACAACATCCATGTATGAGAAGCAAGTTGGAAAGCTATGTATAATACCAGGGTAATCATTTTATTCGACTTCTAAATTTTTCGATTAATCAATTAATCGAAATTCATGAAATTAGTTTCGTTCGAGTTATTCCAGTATTTCTTACTGTTCAGAATTATTCGAGCAATTAAAAATATATTCAGATTTATCAGGGGTTTCTGTACTTTTTGTGTGAAAAATTTATATAAACTAAGTTTTATTTTAGTCTTCATTAATATTGTATTAAAAAACTTCTGCAAGCTTAAGGTCAACCGATAACAATATAAAATCTTTATTTATCTAAGATTTCGATTTCTCTATGGAAATCTTCTTCAGAGTATGCCAATAATATTAACAATTGCTTTTCATTATTTTTAAAATTAAACAATTGTTAACATTATTTATATATCCCCGAAAAAGATTTCCATAGACAAATCGAAATATAGGATAAATAAAAATTTTATATTGTTATCGGTTTACCTTAAGCTTTAAGAAATTTTGTAATCAAATATTAATAAAAAAGTCGATAAATTGAAATGATTTTTAGTCTTCATTAATCTTCATTGATACATAATTTATATCATAAACGAAGCTTGTGGTTCGTTAAATATTTTAAAGTTCATCGTCAAAATCAGTATCATAAAAATAATATATTTATTGTTAATGATTTGAGCATAATCTTTCTATTGACAAATAGAAAGAAGTGAATTAAGAAGTCTGTCCAACTTATCAGAATAGTGTCTTTCTTGTGTGTTCTAGTTACACAAATGCATACACATATCGTCGTACCGAAGTTATCTTCACGTATCTTCAAAAAATATTTCTTTGGGAAATTGAGTCTAAATTCTCAGCATTATATACAAACAAAATTATTAGATGATCTGAATTTGCACTACTTCTCGAGCACAAGTTCATGATATTAGACTCGCGCACATCAGGTTTGGCTCATCATCAGTTTTTAGGGGAAGCGGTCTTACATCATTATGTGTGATTTTGTGATATACGTGAAGATAACTTCAGGACGATGATATGTAACGAAAACCAGAACTGTTGTTCTTTGATTTTGACGCTCGATTGAATAATCGATTGGCTAGTCGATTAAAACAAGAACATGATTAATAATTATAAGACAGTATATTTTTTAATACTACTGCAGAATGGTTTTTTGACAAATTTGTTTAAAAGTAACGCATCTTCATAAATGTTAGATCCTTTTGTAACCATTTTCCTTTATTTCAATATTCCATTTTCATTTAATTTTAGTCTTTCACTCAATGTGAGACTCTTTTTTTTAAATTTATTTTGTATTTAATGTGAATTTTATTACAAATTACATATCTATACGTTCGTAACTTCATTAAAAAAGATATTATTAGATATCTTCTCAGAAATAAATAAAAGTTAATTAGATCCAACATTTACGGCGTTTTCGCAGAATGTCTCAATCAATTTTAAATTTTATAAAAAAATTACTCCCCTTTATTACGAATTCAACAAATTTTCCAAAAATATATTGCTCATTTAGTAATTCAATTATTAAAAGTGAAATTTTATTTACAATTCTCATGGCGCTGACTCTTTTAAGGACATCCTATAACAAGGATAAAAATCAACCTAAATACGAATCTGTACAATAGATAATAAAAACAAATGCACAAAACAAATATTAAACTATTTCTAGAAAGCAAACAAGGAAATGACCAAAAATGAACTAAATAAAATATTTACAAGAAAAAGGAAGAGAGAGAGAGAGAGAGAAAATACACAAGTAACCTACAAGTAGAACTGAAATTAAATTAAATATACTAGTAAGTTTGAGGCTATTTGTATGTGTATCTAGCTAAGGACTAATGTGTGTGTGTGTGTGTTCTTGTATAAAGAGGGCAAAAGTCAACTTGTATTAGATGACTGAAATTGCATATTTGATTTCAGGTGATGCTTGTTTTCTTTTCCACTTGAAGATTATACTTTTTGTTGACTTTCCATTCCTTCGTTGTTCACTTTCCCTATTTGTGTATTTTTTTTCCATCTCAATGTTATATTTTAGTATATTTTTGATAGTATTGTGGGGTTTTTATTGTTGTAGACAAAATAATATAGAACAAAGAATAATAATAAAAGAAATGCTAAAATATGTGTGCTAAAAAGTCTTGGAAAGGACATGTGTGTCTTCGGTAGTGTAAATATTACGACCATTCAGGATGTTTACTTATATACTTTTGCAATAGTCATACTCATCCTCGAATAGATTCACTAAAATGTTGATATATTTCAAATATTGATAGTTTGAGCATGAAGAGAAATAGGATTGCGAAAGGAAAAGTCACACAGTGGAAGGCACATATGTGAGAAGGTAGGGAAAAGTAAGTGTGATTTTAAAGAATAACCACTAATAAAGTTTGATATTGAATAACATTAAATTAACCAAAGAATAAGAGCACTCTTGATACCAAAAGTTAATTTAAAAAAATAATAATTAATTAAAATAAAATTTAAAAAAATATAATAAAATAGATATAAAATATTTTTTAATGTGAGTTTTCTTATTTCAAAGTGGCATGAAAAATAAGACTTTTGGCTGTCACTGTGCATCATAAGAGATTTTTTTTTTTTGTATTGGCACTTATTACTGACAACTTATCATGTCAGCAATTTGACAGAAAACACATACAACGTTTTGGAATACCTGCTACTGTGTGTTACCAGTTCAATTTGGACCACTAACATTCAATAAATAATATTAGATTACACTGCAACGTGGTATAAACAGGTGCGATGAAAATATTACTTCTGCCTAATAAATATATCAAGTTTGCAAGAAGAAAAAATATGATTAAAGAAAGCCGATGAAAATTGCCTTTCTTAGTAAAATTAAATGTATTAACTAAATTTGTCTCTAAAAAGCTATTGAGTTGGTCAAAAATTATAAACTTCGTTACACGTTAAAATATTTTCAATCAAAAACAAAAAGATCAAAAGAAATAAATTTAATACATTTTGTATGTCGTTAAAATCTTACAAAAAAAAATATTTTGAAGTATAATAAATTTAAAAAAGCAAAATTGAATAGTTTTTTATACACAGAAAAAATATCCGCACATTTTATTTAAAGAAATTAAAAGAAAAATACATTATGATTCTCTTTAAATCTTACGGTAAAGGATACATTAAATTATCTCGTTTATGAGTTATAGCTCTTTAACGAAAATAGTTGTAAAAACCGAACTTTTTAGATTTTGATTAATAACTCATTTAAAACAGGTTTTAAATTCAGAAAAAAAATTCCCAAAATTTACAATGATCGTTTACTAAAAAAATACTATAAATGTGATTTTATAATTCATGATAAAGAAACTAAAATAAAAAAATTTCAGTAAATAATATTCAATAATTGATTTAAATTTTTTCCAAAGTTAATTAAAAAAATTAAACATTGAAATATATTTTTGACTTATTAACAGGTTTTGGTAAAACCGCTAACTCAAGCTCACCAACTTTTCTATAAATACAATAACAATCGAACAATTACATATTAAAATATAAACATTAAATTGAATTTTAATTTTTTAATTTTATTACTAAAATCAAATATATAAAATATAAAGCCTTTTGAATTATTTTACTGTAAGAGCCATTTTATGATTATTATAAGAATAATTAATAGCACAACATGTATTAAAAATTTATTATGATCGGTTTATAATATAGTTGTCATACTTATAAGACTGAACATAAATAATAGTCTGCTATTGCGATTCTATCAAGCATATTTTTTTTTGTGTGTAGCTTAATTGTAATACAAAAATATTCCTTGCCAAGTTTTAAAATTCTAATTAGTAGTTTCAATTCTGTATAAATGTAAATGCAGACTACAAATCATCATAATTATTCGAAATTATCAAAATTACGAATTTGCAAATTTACTCATATTTATCAAACAGAAATGTATACTTGAATTTTTCTTTTTTAATTCACTCATTTGTAAATTTAACTGAAACTAATGATTTCAACAGAATTTTTGCCATAACTGACAGACGTTGTCGGTGTTTAATTGAAATATATATCTTACTGTCGATTATTATAATAGTGATTGAAGCTTTTGAGGTACAATGGAACAAAGAAAGAAATATAACATTAATTGTGAATTTAAAAACAATTGTAAAAAAATGCAAATTTTAAGTAAATCAGAAGTTAGAAGTTTTTTTTAGTGTTGCACTGGACCAGAAACAAGTTGGGAATATAACGAGTATTACGGGTACATTTGTTCATGTTAATCTAAGCGAAAAATTATTTAGAACTTACAAAAAAACAATACTGGTAGTTTCGCTGCGGGAACATTTGGTGGCCAACTTTCTGAACTAAAAATAGAAAGTTCTTTTTTTTTTGTTCCCCTTAAATGATTTGATAGAAAGTACTTTTACCAGATAAGATACAGATACTTAAAAAAAATTTTTTACGCACCAACATCAGTCAATGATAGTGAACGTACCGCCTGCCTTTTTTAAACTTCTTTAAAAAATCTTTAATTAAAAGTATTATTTCCCAAAGGTGACAAGCTTTAAAGATGGTTACATTTTCCAAGTGTCAAAGCAGAAAAAATCGACTGATCACAAATTTAACTGACTTCAGATGTTATTTTTGACCGAAAATAATAAAAATGTTTTAATTTTTTAATCGTACTTTTTCATGAAATTAATATTTTACCTATTTAATGCCAAGCCCACGACGTCGCACGTATTCGTTCTTTCGTAAAACTACAGTTAAAACAAAAACAAAATTTTAGAATTAAACTGTAATTGTACGAAAAAATTGTACGAATGCGAGTGACACCGTCAGTTAGTAAAAAATTAAGTTTTATTAAAAACAAATTGAAATTGATTTTTGAAGGGTATAGCTTCTTTCTATGCGCATTCCACTGTTGCTAATGCAGATGATCAGGGAAATGTATACCAAAAATATTTTAAGATTTTTATTTCATTGTAAGTCAATCAAATATTGAATAAAAAAATTTTTCCGTTTGACTTTATGAATTGAAAATTTCGATTGCTGGCCAATAATGCACCCACTACTCTCAAAATATTTTAAACACTTAAGAGTTAATGCAAACACAATTTAATTACTCGGTCTCGGTTTACAGAAATGATTTGAAAAAAAACAACAACAACAAAGACATAAAATTATAAACAGCCTCCTGCATTCACAATAATCGTTCACAAAAATTGCAGCCAGACTTGGTAAAGCGCGTTAATTATGTTTCTAACTGACCGAGTCTGTTATATCGTATATTTCATTCGTTATTAAATCTTTTGAATTGATATTTTTTAAAACGAATTTGAGGAAACGCTTAAATACACCACTGACCACATCGCTGACCATTCAAACGTCAGTGTCAAGGTGTGTGATTGTGTTTTGGAAACATTGTACGAGTTAATGTTATTTTTTTGTAGCCTGGATTTTATGCATGTTCAGTTCACTTTTAAGTACAAAGTAATTTCACATTTAGCTTTTGTTTTTTTTTCCTCGAAATTCTTCGGAATCAATCTTGTCGGTAAAAGAGTTTAAAGTGATTCTTACTTAGCCGCCACAGTAAAAATAAAAAGGCAAGACAAAAGCTAAAAATCAAAATATGACAGTATTTCATTAATCTTTTGTATCGTGAGGAGATAATTTGTATGTGGAAAAAAATTTTGTATTTCTTTGAGAAATATTTTGTATAGTATGTACATGCAAAATGCAAAATAAATAACACTGCCGATGGAGTTTATTTGTTCAAATCTTGTCAGGCGTTTCTTTGGGGAAAGAATTTCGCATTAAATTATATCTAAGTTTTTTTTTTATAATATTTTGACCTAAATAAATACTAAACTGTCATAAAAAAAACAAACTAAATTTGTATAAGTTGCGATTTTTATAAAAATATATATACATATATAGATCATCAAAAAACAAAATATGTATTTATTAACAATTACAAGTAATTTACCCTTGTCTTCGTGTATAAAACACGTATCTCGATTTTTTTCGAAACTGCTTTTTTAATATTTTCTGGCAATACTCTTCCAAATACACCGAGCTTGAAATTGTAGTGTTGAAAAAAATCGATATCTGCCTTTTTTATAATAAACCAACCAATATATACAAAATTAGTTTTATGGCCAGTTTCTCCAAATGCGAAAGAAACTTTCAATCAAACAATTTTTTTTAGAAAATAAACTTAAATTCAACTTTGTTTTTGTTTTCAATAGAAATGGTTGAATGAAAATATCTTGCGTATTTAAAGAAACAAGTGCATCCAGCGGTCGGCTCAATCGACCGCATTCTAGAAATTAACATTAAACATTTATATAAATACATATGATAAAATACAAAAAACACTTTAAATAATATGTGTTAGTAGTCAATTTAAACGCTTAGCTCCCTTAATATCGAACCGACTTTAATAAAATTAAGATTCTATGTAATCTATGTAAAACCCCATTTAAAAACATAAAAATTTTTCCGGCCGTAATAGCATTCTAAAAAACGTGTTTGCCTATTAATAATACAGATATTTCAGTATTTGTCTTCTCGAAGATATCTGTCATAGACTAAACAACGCTTTGGCTTATACTGTTGGGTGGGCTAAACTTTATAATCTAATACCTAATCCAGTAAAATCATTTGTCTTGTCAGTCACTAGAACTAAGCTTGACTCCATAGATTTTCCAGATATTTACCTTAATGGAACTGTGGTCAAGTATGGTGACAAAGTGAAATACTCTAGAAACCTGACTATTAATTAATTCAACCTTAAAATGTAAACAACATATACATATTGTTGTTTGGGATGTTTTTCTTACACTAATTTGAGAATGTCTTCTGAATTATTCCCAATAGCGGGGAATCAACCCGAAAAATGTATACTGGTTGTACGAATGTACCATTAAACCCATTCTATTCTACGGTGCAGTTGTTTGGTGGCCGGCGCTTAGGCGGAAGAGTCATTAATCTAAGTTTGAACGTATAATGAGAATGAGGGCAATAACAGTAACAGCTGCCATTAGAACAACTCCTTCTAAGGCACTGCGAACACGGCAGTAAGACTAAAGGCCACTAGAACATGGAGCGATTACAATATCGGTCATGCCAACATCCTGTATAATCTAAATTGGCATATTAACGTTGACTATGTCACACCTGAGCCAATCTTTGATCCTGGCTTCTCTGTAAGCTTTTCGGATAACGCGGTCCACCCTGATGATCTACATATCCCCGCGAATGTGATTCAAATTTTCACTGACGGGTCTAAATCACTGAATGGTGTCGGTTCTGGTACTGGTACTGGTACTGGTACATTCCTTTAAGGCTGCCGGACCACTGCAGTGTCATTCAGGCTGAAATAACGGACATCTACTAAGCCGCAAAATACATTCGGTATGGCGAAATATCTGGCAGGAATATTCAGATCATTACCGATAGTAAGGCGGCCATTAGATTCCTGGAGAATGTGTTCATCACATCAAAAATTGTCTAAGAATGCCGGATAACTCTGGAGGAGATAGCGAGACATTCAATGGTCACCCTCAAATGGGTACCATGACACAGGGACATGCATGGAAACTGTATTGCGGACACGTTGGCGCATGCAGGCTCCACTTTGAATCGAAACGATTCAACATATGACATAGATGTCTCTCTCCCAATGAGTAAACAACTTATTGCACATAAGTTTCACCTTACTACCAATCAGAACTGGTTAGATAAAACTACCTGTAGGAAAACTATGAAAATCTGGCCCATAATAGATGAAAAAAGGACAAGGCGGGCACTACAGCTGTCCAGACATCATCTCAGAGTTCTAATCTCGGTAATAACTGGCCACTGGCCTATTGGGAGGCACGCCCAAAGCTGCGTGAATTTTTGAGCAGTCAAAACATTGAATTGATGACTCATCCTCCGTAAAGTCCTGACTTGGCACCCAATGACTTCTTCTTGTTCCTGAATATCAAAGGTAAGCTACGTGATCAACGATTTGGGAGCGCCGACGAAGCAGTTGAAGCGCTCAAAAACCATGTTTTGGAGGTGTCTCAAGAGGAGTAGAAAAACTGCTATCACAAATGGTTTAAACGAATGGCAAAGTGTATTGATCATCAAGCGGAGTATTTCGAAAAACAATAAAGCTGTTTTTATATAAAAATGTTTGTTATTGTTTTCTATTCTTGAAATATAAGTATTAGCCCTCGTACTGTTTTAAGTTACATAAACAACAAAAATATGTAAAATTATAACTAATCATTACTTAAGTATATAATATAATATATACATATTATATACATTATTATATAACATACATTATTTAATTCGATTTTACATAAAATTAACACACAACAGTACAACTCGTACACGTGCCGCAATAAAAAAAATAAATTTTAAATATTACTCGTTAATAATAAAATAACTCTACAATAATTAACTAATTTCGAAATTAAAAATAAAAAACATGTTTAGAAAAATTAAGTCGACAAAATTTTAACAAAATCTTTAATTTTTTATTATTACCATGTACATATGGGTATTTCCAGAAAAAAAAATTCATCTTGACCGAAAACTTAAAAGTAAACCAACAGATTTTTCCCTTCTGTATTATAAAAGAGAAATCTCTAAATTAAATTAAATTTAAGAGTTAGAAGCTTTCTGTCATTGGGGTTGCGAATCTGGGTTACTACCGTTCACCAGACTAAAGTCGCAATTTTACCCCTTTTTTTAGCTGTCTGCGACTTTTTGGGAGACTATTTTTATTTGCGACTTTTCCGACTTTTTTAATTTTGTTGCATCTTTTTACCCTTTTTTGTTTCTCACAAAATCATTTAATTTGCAGCAAATTTGTAAAAAAAAATCGTCAGAGATAAAAGCAAATTTCAGATTATTGTTCATTTGGGAACACTTTTATAACTTTTTTGCAAACTTGTCATATACACAATGTATTATTAAAATTATTCACAAATTTTCGGTAAAAGTTTCAAAGAACAGTTTTAGCAAAATAGCTTTTTAAAGTAAAAAATTGTGGGTTCTGAAGTGCTTATTTTACAAAATTTGTCGTAAAACATGAACATTCTTACAAATAAGATTTCTTGTTAAAACGAAAAGAAAGTCTGAAAACGAAAAAGAAAATGAAACTAGAAATACGTGTTTAGAGGCAGAAGAGGCGACGGAGTCTGAGAAGGATAACGTTAACAACGCTGCAGGTCCTTCCAAGAAACGTAAAATTTCGCAATACTGTTCGGATACTGCGAACTGAAGTATAAATAGCTTAAGCAAGACATGGAGTCAAAGTGCCCTTTTTGCATTGTTTGTAAACAGCTTTTAGTGAACCAAAATAATAACATTTCTCTTGGCTTGGCTTTTAACAGAAGTCCTACTCCTTTCACCTTGGCAGCATACGACAGTCAAGTTTATTAAACTTAACTAAACTTGTTTAGTATACATGAAAACATGCATAGAAGAATATATAACGCAACTGTATATGTTATGAAATATATATGATATGAAAAAGTTAAAAAAATGTGTGACTTTTATTTTCTCAAACTACTTCTTTGTGCGACTTTATTTCGTAAAACGACCTTTTGTGCGGCTTTTCACAAAATCCCAACAGTAGCCCTGTTGCGAATTACTGAGCTACAAATTTGAAGTTCTCGTTTAAAAATAACATTCCAATTTCCCATTAAAATTAACATTCCTAAGAGAAATTGTGTAATAATAAACTTATTACAAAAATCTTGTTACAAAAGCATTTAATTATGAAAGAAACGCAAAAATTATGTTTTTCTTTAAATGATATTCGAATATAATGTAACGCCATACAAAATAGCATTTGTTTTCTTCAGTATCACTACGCTGATGATCGGAAATTTTGCATTTTAAAACTGCTTTATAAACTAAAATGTGAACAATTAAAAATTCGCTTACTAAACAAATATTTCATTAAATATAAATTTTCAAAAGAGTGTAACGTAACGCCAGATTGTAAGTAATTTCTTTGCATGATGAAATGTTATTTTTAAATTTACATCATAAATTTTTAGTTTCAGCAGATGGAAAGTAAAAATTTCTGAAAGCGCTGCAGAGAAAAATTTAAATTGGATCCGCGTGGGCTTGAGATAAGCTGTGAAAATACTACAGAAAGAGTATCAAGACACAGGAAAAGGCTTTTGGAATCAAAGCAAAATACCACAGCAAGGTTTTGGAATGGAATTACCTTGCGAGTTCTCACGGCAAAGATGCTGTCAATGGGATAGAAGCAACTATTAAGCGAAAAGTTTGACGAATGACAAGAACAAAACATTTAATTTTAGAAAACGCATTTGCTTTTTATCAATGTGCTTAAAATAACATATTTGGAGTAATGAACCTACATTTCCTCGGAACAAATCGACACGTTTTCAAACTTGCTATACGAAAAGTGGAAGAATCTGCCGAAAATACATGGAATACATCAAATTAATGCCCTTATTTACAACCGATTAATAAAGTTATAGTAGGCTTATTGCTAGATTTTTATATAGGAAAACCGGCTTACATTAACATTATTACACACACATTAACATTATTAATCGTTTATAAATGTGTCCGTAATTTTTTATTATGCAGCAAAAAAATGCAAATAAAAGCAGCTGAAGCTGCATCTCCAAGTAAAACTACATATTACAAAATTATATATAACTATGTACATATACATAAATAATAAATACATACATATGTTTGTATATACGAGTGCATAACAAAAATAGTTTCTATATAATTTTCTAATATTTATGTCTTTTTCGTATTTTTTAACAAAAAAATATCAAGTGGAAAAATTTGAGTAACGTAACGCCACATAACGTAACTCCAGATACTAAATCTAGAAGAAAAAAAGTTATATTTTAAAATTTGGTAAATCCTAATTCTAAAATGAAGTTTTCCGTAAAAAGACTTGCCCAATGCGCAGAATTAACAATTTTGTTATCCAAGTAGAGTTTTTTTTCCCGCAATTTTTCATCTCCCGGAAAAACGGGAAATTTTTTTAAATTTCCCGGGATCCCGGGATCCCGCTCCACGAAATAATAAATATTAAATTTGCTTGGCATTAACAAAAATTGTATTAGAAAGTTTGAAATACACTATCATACACAGTCGTACGATTCATTCACTGAAAAATCTGACAGAATTCTGTTCCACTTTTAAAAATTGCATTGAATTTGCCACACTTTTAACATTATTTTAAGTTAAATCTATGGTTGAAATTGTTAATTTAGTATTAAAATATGTTGATTTAAGATTAATATAACATTATATATATATTAAATTTTACCTTTTACAGGGTTAAAATAACATCAATGAATGTTTATTTTGTATATTCCGTTTTTGAAGTAATAATTACACTATTTTATGTAAAATTAACACTCCATAGAGTTGAAACAATATTAACTATTGTAAAATCAACATTGTTATGAAAGATTAAAAATTACATTGGAACAGTTTGAAAAAACTGTTGTCAATTTTAAATATTAACAAACGTTGGTTTGTGTTAAATCAACATGTTAAAGAAGTTAAATCACACAAAAAAGATGCAAACAAATACATACATGTGTATTTTTCACTCAAGTACTTTTAGATTTTATTGATATTTTTCGCCTACATAGTTGCAGATTTATAAAATAAATAGTTTTAGTTTAATTTTGCTTTCGTTGCAACTTAATTTCTTAAAAAGATGCATCTCTGATCGCAAGTCGCACCGCACCGACTTGTCAAAAAATCTGCCTAACAAGTGCATTTTATTGTCACACTTTTTGAACACACACGACTTTTTTGGTAGATCGCATGCCCAAGTAGCATAGTGTATCACGGCCTTTACTAAAACATACCTTATGTTTTAATAATACAATTATATGTTAATTTAAATTGGGTATTACCATAGAAACTTTATTTTTTATACTTTTAGTTTTTAAATTCGTTAAAGGTTATTTCCAACATTGTTATATTGTTATATGAGATAAAAGTAAACTTACAAATATAGGTGAACATAAGCAAAAACATAACAATTAAGATTAATAAAAACAAACATAAAATAATATAGAAAAAATAATACAAAGTTACTCGAGGTTTCAATTCCAAAACAAAAATATTAAATTTTCAAAATAAGAAAATAATTTAATAATATAATTGATATTTGTTGGTATAGGAAATAATTTTTTAAATCGCTTAAAGCGTTTATGGACTCGTCAGAAAGCCGATTTCCAATTTTATTAACAAATTGCCCTGCTACCGAAAACGACCGCTCCTTTTTTACCGTTAAATTGCCAATTATTTTTTTTTAATATTTCCCGGGATCCCGCATGAAAAATCCCGGGAAAGATTAAAATTCCCGGGAAATCCCGAGGCGGGAAAAACCCTATATCCAAGTCAAACCGAACTTCCATTTTTTGTAACGTAACGCCACGCCATATTTTGGAGTATATCTTGAAATCGTTGGACCCGATTATTTTCATTTTTTCACTGAATAGTTAGTTATGAGTTATGTAATCACTTCTCGAATGTAAGAAATTTGTTTTTTCAATTTTGGGTACATTTTGTCGTACAAATGTAACGTAACGCCAACATGGAATGTACCATATGTGCATACTTATGTACACTATTTAAAATACATATCTACATACAGTAAACATACTTTGGTTTAATCTTTAGTTTTTAAAAAAAACCAGATTTAAACACCAGCAACAATCGTAATAATTATATTTATAATAACATGATTTATTTGTACTATTGATTTTGAATACGATTCATGACTTTCACGACGATTCATTTGATTTTATTAAAACCAAAGCGGACGAAACAAAATTTTTGTTTATAATGACAGTATCGTGTGTATTGGGAAATGAGAATTGCTAACCAAAGGTTATTATTTATTATTTAACTTAGCCAACGGCTCTAAGACAATCACACCAATACAATTTTTATCACACACTTTTGTATATGAATTTTTATTATGTTGAGTTGTTATTATGAGTGTTGTCATCTTAGGGATTTTCTTCTTAGATTACTGGGCTGTTATTTAATTTAGAAACATATTTAGACGGAATAACACAGAAAATTCTATTTACCATTACAAAATTGCATTCATAGTCAAGAATAGCTAAATCGACTTAATAAATTTTAATTTCAGAAGAAGAATGCACATTAAGGAAAAAGTATTAATAATTGAGATTATTATCTTGTTAGTACATTTAGGTGTGTATTTTTTTCCAAAAATTATACATTTAGCGGTTTTGAAATGTGTTTAGGGGGGAAAAACTTAAACAGCAACACTGACAGTTTTTCTTAAATTGCTGACAAGAAAGGCTTAATACTACCAGCATGAACAAAAAGAGATAAAATAAGAGAAAACCATAGTTAACCATTTTTCTATGAATTTTAGAGCGTTGTTACTGCAGGGTGGGCCAAGACTCACCATGGGTTTTAAAAACTTAATAAATTTTTCTTTTATATATTTTATATTTTTATTCAGATTATATAAATAAGACCTGGATAGTAAATAATCGAGATTCACAACTGAACAAAGAACCAGAATAATAGAATTTTATTATTTCAATCAGCGATCAATAATTTTAACGCAAAGATCATATCGTCGACATTCTAGCGTCAGAATTTCACCCTCTGAAGCAATCATTCGTTGCTTAGTTCATCGTCACCAGCAACATGGCACCGTCAGAGATTTGCCTCGAACCTCGAAGACCATGTGTAAATCGCACTGTTGAAAATATTGAACGTGTAGAGCAAAGTGTTAACGAATCATCAGAAACGAATTAACAGAAATCGTTATGCTCAGCTTGGAATGCATCGTACGTCATTACGGCACCTTTAAAAAAAAAAGATTTACTGTCATTCCCATTTAACGATCAATTGGTGTAAGAATTAAAACCAGCAGATCAACGGCAACGTGTAAATTTTGTAGCTAAATTTTATCAGTTGGCGTGAAATGAAATCAACTTTATTGAAAATCGAATTATGAGTGATAATCTCATTTTTGTATGAATGGTTATTTTAATAAGCAGAACTGTAGCTTCTGGGGCACTGAAAATCTTAGAGCCATTCAGCAACTTCAATTGCACATCATTAGGTGTACAGTATTGTGCTTCATTACATCTGAAAATATCATTGATCCTTACTTCTTCGAAATTGAGGATGGAAGTGCAGTAACGGTAAGTAGAGAGCGGTATCGGTTTAAGATAAAACATTTTTTGCGTCCCGCTCTTGGAAACATGCTTCAGTTGTGGTTACAGCAGGCTGGAGCCACGCAACAGCAAATAGTTTTAAAAAATTCGGAAATTAATTAGCCAGCGCGTTACCCAGATATTTCAGCAACCAACTATTTTCTGGGAGGTTATTTGTTATGCAAAAAATTCATAAAAAAAATCTTGTTTCCTCACCTCTTGAGAAGAGAATACTTTTTTATTTTTCCATTGATGTGTTTGTAAATTAAAAACTTTAAACTAGTTTTCTGACGAAAGGATTTTTTTTTTGAGATATTACTACGTTGCAATAACGGAGCGATAAGTGAACATGCCCAAGGCATTCCTTGAGCTCCAGGGCAACATTGTAACAGAAATTCGAGTGTTACAGCCACAAATTTTGAAAGATTTTATGAAAAATACTCTAAAAAGAGCCGATAAATGCGAAGCCAAAAACTGGGGTAATTTAAGTGACATTATTTTTCATATTTAAGGGCCTTTCACACTATAATACTTTGTATTAAGGTTTGTCAAAAACTGTAGTAATACTTGCAAGTGTGATACTCTGATAGCAAAATCTTATTAAAATGACAAATAATACGATAATAAATTTGACTACCATAAGACTTTGACATTTCTAGAAATTTTTCTAAACCATAAGATTTTTCATTTGATCAGGGTCAAATTTTCATAAAAGCAAATTGAACAGTCGTTTGTTTCGCCGCCGATAGCGTGTCGTCTCTGATGGGGTTTTTTTTGTCATACACAGACACAAAATTTGGCATGTGTATCACATCATGTCTCAAATTCAATGAAATTTTGTGTTATTTAATGTTGTACTTTGATATATAGTACACTCGTATGTGTATATACTTTAACTGCTAAACATTTTAAAAGGCCGGCACGTTCGCCGGCTACATGAAACTGCTCAGCCGCTGCTTATTTTCCATTCATATTTTTAATCTTACTTGACATCTGATAGTGTGAAAACAAAATGTAATGATACGTTAGCTTTTTTGACAGTCACAATAAATCTCGTTAGATTTCTTTCACACAAAATCCAACGAAAATCTAAGACTGATAGTATAGTGTAAAAGGCCCTTTAGAGTAAAAGAATTTCCATTTTGTATTTTTTATAATCTGAAAAAAAAATTTAAAAAATAAATCTGCGTTTAACGCGTTATGTCTTATTGACATGTTTCTTACTTTTTCTTCTTTGAACATTAATTTTGGTTCACACAAGTCATGTCAAGTTGACGACATTTGCTTGCAAATGCCTTCAGGCTTAAAATTACGAATGAGAAAACAAAACCTAGTGAGAGTACATGCAAGTGTGTACTCGTTTCTTCTCCCCTCGTCACTCTCGCCTATAAAGTAACAATCATGTCAATAAGACGTGACGTGTCTAAACACAGACTAATTAAACGAATAGCTTCATGAATTTTTAAACGCCATGGTGACTTTTGGCACACCCTGTAGTAAGTAAGGATATTAAACATAAAATTTATTTTCAGATTTATTAATATAGAATACCGAAATTCGAATAGAACTACTATTTTGAACTAATTTTTTATCTCTCGAAATCACGTTTTTTTCAGTAGAGGCTTTCTGCTGGAATCTGAGATCTTGCTGTGAAATTTTGTAACTTTCTGTTTGACGATCACTTTAACAATAATAACAATTAATACTAAAACTTTGTGCACAAATATCAAGCAAAATGTCTATAAGAATAAGAAAAGCACTTAAAGTGAATGAAGATAAAACGCTTTACGTTAATATGGAGGGGTTTTTAAAAAGCAAGATATTTTACATCCATTTACAAATTACAATCATCAATAATTTAGCCAATCCCTAATCTTGTACAATATTTTATTTGTCCTTTTTTTAATATTTACTTTAAATGTAACAAAACTTCACGCTTCTTATTCCTGTTTAGGTTTCAATGAAATTCAATGCAGCTTAAAAAGTGTGCTGTGGCACAGAAAATATACATTGCATGCTGCTGTTGTATCCAAATAGTCCACAAACTCTGCTCTGATGCCTCCAAACAGCCACAAAAATTGTTATTAGCACTTGCCACTTGCTTAATTCATTTAGTTATTTTCAACTACCATGTACGAGTGAGTAATTGCGAAATTCGCTAATAATTTTGCTAGGCAAAAAATCAAATCACATGTAATTGTCTGTTTTATGCAAAAAAAAATATATATTAAAAATAGAATAAACGTTTTAACGAAATTATGCAGGAAAGAATAATTGGCAAATATTTAATTTTCGGAAGTAATTGCTCTTAAATATATTAATAACATAAATATGTATGTATGTGTTTCAATGTGCCAGTCTGTTTCACAAATCCACACACATGAACTTAATCAAACACACACAAACACACACACACACTGATGCATAAAACTTAAATAAGTCGCTGTGTTTACTCTTCACGAGTTAGGGGATTCACTTTAATCGATTTTGAATATTTCGTTTAAACCATTGATCGGAGTTAAGGTTTTTAAATATCTCGAACATTCGTGGCAAAATTTTTTTGGTTCAAGTTATTCGAGTAAATATTACTAATCAAAATTACTCGATTTAATTGAAAATTTTTTAAGTTTATAAAGTTTTTTTTTTAATTTTCATTAATAAAACCAAAATACATTTTTTGTTAGATAATTTAGGTCAGATAGGAAAATTAAGATCCATTAAATAGGTTAAATTCATCATTTCGTGCGAACTGCTAACAAAAGCTAATACAAACAAAAATTCATGCGAAATAATTGCAAAACAATATGGCTGAAGTATGGTTGCACAAAAATGGCGCCGGTAACTAGACCATATGTCAGAACTATCAAAATTGTAATCGCCAAAAAAGAAAAATTTAACAAACGAAAAATTGGAAATTTTCTATCCCATCGAACATTTTCAATTGTTCGATTAATCAAGCAACCATTATTCTAGTGAATACCCTAAAAAGAGTACTGAGTACTAGTACTGGCAAATTCTACTACTTTTCATTACTCAATAATATTCAATACTTTTCATTAGGGTACTCAATACTTCTCGATACCTTTAACGGATTTTTTGAATTTTTAATGCATAGTTTTTATCTGCAAATTGAAGTAGTTTCTTCAAAAATGAAATATAGATCATCAACTATTATTGGTTTTGTATGTCTTTTATTATAAAATAAAAAATAAATGTAAAGCTAACTTTTAATTTAACGTTAACAACAACTAAAGAAATAATTTAATTGTTCTCAAAAAAAATTATTTAATTTTGATTTGATTAAAGAATCTTACACCTAGTAGTCTTTTTATACAGTGATGTTTTTTTATGCACTATTTTAGCCACTCAACTTGCTTAAAAATACGACTCTGAAAGTATCGAGTAACTACTTTTGAGCATTGAGTAACCAAAAAAAAGGAAATACTCGATACTCGGCACCCACTACTCAATACTTTGCCAGCACTACTGAGTACTTTGTCATAGAACTCATACATGTTGGTACCCAGCTAGCATACAATGTTTGTTAGACGATTGTGTTTGATATACGAATCCTAAAAGAATCTTCTGAAGATGATATGACGAATAACAATAACAAAAACATCAACTTTGTTTCTTTATTATTACTTTTTTAAATATTTTCTGACACGCTCGCCTTTTAATCTTGGAATCTTTAATATGTAAGTTGAAAAAAAATCTAAAGATTGTTTGAAGAGTACGAAAACAACAATTTTGCATTTTGTTTAACAACACAAATCTCGAACGATTCCCTTTACGATTAATATAAGCTTCTTTCGCTGTGTTATTGAAGAATCTAACAGAAGAATCAGTTCGTGTAACAGTTTCTCCCGTGCAAGGAATCTTCTACGATTAAAAAATGCGCTCGTCGACGATAAAAAACGTTCTTCATGAGATTCCCAGCAGACTCTTTCACGATTGAAAATGCTAACTGGGTACATTCATGTTTGTGTTTTTTCAAAATGTTTATATATTTTTTATGTATGTGTGTACAAATGTACAGTTAAATAAGTGCTGAATGTTTGCAGTAGTTGTGTCATAAATTGCATGCGGATATGATGCTCTTACATCAAAAAATAACCCATTTACGTTAATCTCCTACGGATGTTATGTATGTAATTCATTAAAGAAAAAATTATTTGGATTGTGATAATTATTTTTTTAATATAAATATAATGGAAGCTTATTTGTGTGTATTAATTACTAAGCTTAATTTACATGCTGCAATTATTTCATGCCATTTATTTAATTCTCTTTTAAGACCGCCAGGTATTTTATCTTCTCTTATAAACTCATAAGATCCGATTTAAAATTGATTCATTGACTTACTTGTATATCTAGGGGACAATATTTTTAATAGAAAAAGAAAGTCATTATCAAGGATTCAGTAAAAACAAAATAAAGAAAATCATTCTTATTCATTTGCAACAATCGCTTGTCAAACCCACTGTCCATCAAAATTATCGCCTTCAGCATTATTATCATTTGCAACATTGAACGCCATCATAAAAGATGAATAAATCTAAAGTGCCATTTATCTATGAATCTAACAGTTTAAAAATCGAGCACTTACGTTCAGCGGAAAGAACAAAAAAAAAAACAAACAAAAAATGAAATGATAAAATGTGAATGCAAAAAGGATTTAGCTGACAATGGCGATTGTAATTACAAACGCTTTGTTAACAAAATAAAATTAAAGCAATAAAAGTGGCTTTTGACATCAATTTACTACTGCCACAGTTTCTTTTCAGTTTCAATATTTCTTTATTCTTTTTGTTTAATTTTTAATTTTTAATAGACTTGTCTCAAGTTATTTGCATTTATTGACACTATTTTTTTGTGTCAAGTGGCTTTTAGTTTGTGTTTGCTTATTTTTTCTTTTGTTTTATGGCTTGAACTAAGAAATTATGATCCAGCAATATGTTGGTTGCAAGTTGCAAGTAAAGAAATAGGCGTTAAATAAATTGAACATGAGTGTGAAAAAGGGACAATAAGCTGATCAAATTGTTTAAGTTTACTTTTCGTCCTTTAATAATAATATAAAAAAAATAACAAATTAGGTCATACTCTTAGCAGCTGCTGCTTGTATTGCATTAGTTGTTTTTTAGTAAAAGCAATATAAATATTTCAAGAAAATTTTGTTCTTTCACATTTCCTTAAAAGTTGCATACAAAGTTTTAACGAGTAATTTTTTTTTCATTTCAGTTTTTTCTTGCATTGAAATTTTCGTTTTGCCGAAAATAAAAACTGCGCTTGAATTTTTCATGAAAAAGAATTTTAATAGTTTCCGTTCAATTCACAGTCTGTTTTCTTTTTTAACTCGACGGCTTTTTTTGTTTCATGAGAAAAATTTTTTTCTACAATATGCATACTTTTTCGACTTGTGTGCGAGTTTGTATATGTTAAATTCAAAGAATGAGTATGGCTCATGTTTAGTTATAGTTTCATTATAATACTATAAAATTGCTTTAAACGCATTCATTCAAGAAATTTCGTTAACCTTTTCTGAGAGCAACGATTGATAAAATCACACGTGGAAAAAATATTTTTAAAATGGCTTAAAAACAAAAAAATAAATTGAAAAATATCTTTCAACGTGTCCACTATTGTCCAATATAAAAACAGGCCATAACTACATGATTAACAAATTGAATTTCTCAACGTTAGTATCTCGCAAAGAAAAATGTATTCGAGGTAAGCATAATCTAACGACAACATATTATGATTGAATTGTATGTATGTTTGTAGTGCCATCATATTATTATCAAACCAAGGCCGTTATATTAATACATATTGTTTCTTTGCATACATTAACAACACATATGTCTAATCATGGTCACTAAAATGATTAATTTAAGCCCCATTTAAGAACATAAAAATATTTTAAAGAAAACTCAGCGGAAAAAACTTAACTTTTTTCTTTTGAATTAAATAATGTATTGAATAAAGTAGCAAAAATATATGATTGAAACGATATGATTCACTTGCACTCTTTGCGATACAAGCAAGAACAAATATTAAAAAAAAAAACAAACTAAAACAAAAGCAATAAAGAGCCGACAACGTTCTGTGTCATCAACATCAGCATCATCAACAGACAACAGCATCAGCAGCAACGAACATAATAACGAAAATACTGATGTTGTTTCTGCAACCACTACAAAACATGACAACAACAGAAAACAAATCAGCCAAAACAACCGGACCAACAAACCGGCCACCAGCAACACTAAGTTGCCAATAAGAGCAGCAATTGTAATTGGTAATTTGTGTGTGTGTGTGTGTGTGTGAGTGTGTATTGGGTTACTTTTTACTTTAATAAATTTAACCACATTTAGCTGTAAAACATTTCTAAAGTGTTGCACAGTGGTTCCGATGTTAATTATATATTTACACTGATACCGTAGAAGACCTTTACTTCACAGCCCTCTTTATTTTGCAATGAAACATACCAGAAGCTCTGGCGAGAATCGAACCCTCATCTTCAAAGCAAATAGTGGTGATCAAGCCGAATATGTAAATGTTTTTTATAAGAATTTTCATAAACAAGTTTGTTTTCGAAAAAATATATTTTTTATTATTTTGGAGATATGTTTTTTCATTTAATGAAGTTAGACCAATTTACGAAATAGCGAAGATGAAAAGATATTTGTTATCGGGAAAAAATATATTTTGTTGAATATAGTTTACTGTTTACAAAATATGTTTATAAAGCAATTTTCGATAAGTTAAAAACATTTTCGATCAAAAATTTTAGTTTTCAATTATGAGGGTGCTGTTGGCTGAAGTAGTTAGCGCGTTGACTACAAAGCAAATAATGCCTCAGAAGGTGGGTTCGAGCCCAGTTTCAGGCAAGTCATAACATCTAGCATTTTTCAGATGTGCATTAGTATGTCATTGTATTTGTTGTTGTTGGACTGTTTAAATGATGAAGGCATAGCAGTCAGTGGTCACTTGAACAGCACCGGCAGCAATTGATACTCGTGTATGCTAGCGTACGTCACAGCGTCCTCCTTCGTTGGTATTGTAGCAAAATTGCCGGCGAAGTAAAATAATTAATAAAATGGCTACAACAGCTTAAAACACATTTATTGCGCCTACTTGACATCGGGGCGCTGCAACACTGATCTAAAAACCTAACACAACGCGCAATATCAGAGTTGTAAAAATTAAGCTCTCTCTCTCTCTCTCTCTCTCTTTCACCATCTGTCCTCTCTCACTAACCCTTTCCCAAAGAAGGTAACAAACCTACGGGTTGGTAGGCACATTAATTGCCTGAATGTTACTTCTCTTTAAAAACAAATAAAAAATAAATAAAATGCTGCTGAACAAATTTAAGTGAAAGATGTTTTGGTTGGCTAAACCTTTGATTTTAGATTAAATTTTATGAAAAGAATTTCCGTGAAAATTTTTTACTGTTAAGAAATTCATTGGTAAATATTAATGCAAGAAAAAAAATTAAAAGAAAACTTTGAGAAGAAAAAATTGCTTGCGTAAAAAAAATACTTTGCTGTTTTATGTTTTTCTACAGAAAACACTTTTTTTTGCTGAAAAAAATCGTTAAAAAATTAAGATTCACTCAGATATGCTACATAAGTGAAAGTGATATCTCCCGCTGGCCGCTCTGAGAGTATGTGGCGCATTGTTTTTGTTGTTGTTGGTATGATATTCATCGAAATGCAGGCCGCATCAGATGTGGCAGACTGACAAGGGTAGGTGAACGTATTCTCTAATACCTGGCATAAGAACATGGTTAGCCAGAAGCCATGGTGACATGAACTATTATATTGCACAGTTTGTTGACTGGACATTGTTGTTTTAGGTACCGTTTTGGACATGACAGTGTTCCGTTTTGTCCGAGTTACATCTTCCAACGTTGTGGAAGATGTGCTACATGTTTTCTTCATCTGTCCACGATTCCTAAGCAGGGGAGAGAACTCGCAAGAAATTTTAGGGCTGACAACATAGTTAAGATTATATTGGAATCTATGTATAACCGGACGAGTGTATGTAATTTTGTTAAATTGGTTCTATTGGAACTCCATAGATTAGGGGAGATTCTCCGATGAATCAGTATAGTTTAGTTAGGGTCTGATGCCTTCCCCAACCCGTGACGGATAGCCTTGCGGCCGTGCCATGGAGAACGTTTGGTTCAGTATAACGAGGTGGTTTAACGTGTTAAAGTCTCACACTCCTGGCCAACTCCAGTGTCGGAGTTTTTCGATGATTTCATCTAGTGAAATAATAAGAAAACATTCACCCATACATACATATGTATATACTTACATACACACATTCATAAATCTATGATGCCATTTTAATGAAGATTACTGCTGCTTAAAACCACTGTAGATTTACGATCATAATTAATTTTGTTTCTGTTGCAGCGCTGTAATCCCCGGTGGCTGTTGACGTTGTTTTTTATTTCTGCATCAAATATTATTGATGTTTCTGAAATTGCTTCATCAATTGCTTTAGCAATTTGTTAGCAAAATAGTGTTGAAAAATGTGAATTGTTGTTGTTTCTAAAGTTGCTGTCATCTGAATGTTTTAATTTCGTTTTTGTTTAATTTCATCAGTTTTAATATAAACCTCCTTTTAATTTTAAATGAGTTTTTCTCTGCTATTGCTATTTTGTTCCGAGAAATTGCAATTAAGTAATATGAATGGTTTTGGGATTCATTTATAAATCCGTTTAAATTCTGCGATCCAACCAACCAACCATTTGTGTGTAGAGTTGAAGTGAAGCTATTTGTCTTTTGTATAGATTAGCAAATTGTGAAGCGCATTAACTTAAGATCAGTTGAAATAAAAAAAGTTGTGTGATCATCATTGAGTATACATTTTCTATGCATTAATATGTATTTTTTATTTTATTAAATGGTTAATAATCTCCGATTTGCATGAAGTTTGTGTGTTTCGATTTTGAATTATTAATGCCAAAATGTTTTATATGCAATGATCTTTTCGTGGACCGAAAATTTTACGGTATACCACAACTCGATTTTGATTTATCTCATTACATGATATGCGGACATATTTATGAAAGCTCCAGAGAAGTACTGCCGCTGCTATTAAAACAGATCATCTTTTTTATTGAAAAAAATTGTTTTAATTACCTTAACAAACCTTATTTTATATCCAGGACTGTAATGTGGCTAAAGTATTTTTATTTCTTTCACTGTTTACTCGAATTAATATAAAATTAATACAATTCAGTTCTTTATTTATTTAATTTCTCTGTTTGCACTTCTATCCATGCATGTTGTAGGTGGTCTTGTTGCGTTTTTTATTGTTTCTTTTGTTATATTTTTGTTTAAAAATAAAAAATTAACATTGTTAACAAGTCAGGGTCAAAATAGTTTTATTTCATTATAAACAAATGAAGGTACTTATATTTTGTGCATAAATAAAACTTATTTGGAATTATTTTGATTCATGGCTTAAATCAAAAAGTATGAGTATGTTAATAAATATTTATCTGGAATTTCTCACGATTGTACTATTAAGTTATGAACCTTTAACAGTTTGAAAACAAACAAAAGCAGACGTTAATAAAATATATTTCGCAATGATTTTTTGTGTACGAATAAATTTTAAAAATCGAATTTTAGGATTTTTTGTTTAAAAATAAAAATTATCAAATACAATATATACAAATACAACTATTAAATATTAACATAATACACACATACCTAAGTACGTCATATAAAGCCCACTTTTATAAAGTTGTTCTATTCTGTCTTAGTGTTGCCAGCTTTTTCCGTATTCCTGTCCCAATAAAAATAGCTTGAGCTTATAATTTGAATTAACGAGCTCAAGCGTAAACAATAACTTTTAAAAATTGTAAACACTCCATTAGTCCGAAAAAAGTTTTTTGTTCATATTTTTATGTTCAAATAGTTTAAAAAAAATTCTCTTTGAAAGATTTTTTTTTATTAAAGACAATAATTTTTTTCTATTGGAATTGTTTACTTAGTTTAATTTATTCAATTATTTTATTAATTATTTCAATACAGATTTGCATATTCTTTGTCGATTTTTATTGTTGTAATCTCTAGATAGTAAAGTCAGCTTCTATAATATGCTTAATAATACACAAAATGGTAATATTAATACAATATTATCATTTTTAAATACTGACTGCAAAATTAGCATAAAAAATGACTTTAATATCAAAATTCATTGTACTGAAAACTATTAAATTAACACAAACATATCGCCACTCTTTTCACAAAACTTTTGCTAGTCGTTCTTTTGAGTGTATGAAGTAGATAAACTAATTTAAGCATTTTGTTATTGAACGCACATCTACTACAGTTGCTGCCTTTTGTATTATTTGACTCAAAATAGTTTGTTTCTATAAAAACAAAATTAAAGCTAATTAGTATAATCAATTCAATGAGACATTATTAGAAAGAGAAGTTTAAAATTTATGATGTTTTAATACGAAATCTTAAAGCACGTGTAGGCAGTTTATTTTGCTGTTGTCCTCCATATTGAGGCTTAATTTAATTTGGAATTAATTAATGGAAGTGTTTTATACTCAAAATTACTACTAAATATTTGCTCAGTGAAGAAAAGAGAGACAGAGAGTATGTATAAAAGAGACTTACCTGTGCCTGTAAACGTATCAAGGTAAAATCACCTGGAGCTGCTGTATTTATTCCATCCAAATCTGTTAAGGATGTTTCTTGTATTTGATTGGGATTCATCCCAATTTTCAAGCATAAAATATTTTTTTATTTGAAATGATTAACTTCGTTGTGTTATATTTTATTTATAATAATTTTTGTTTTATTAATTTAATGGATTTCCTTGTATTTATTTTATGCTGAACACTAAATGAACAAACAATTTCTGAAAGAAAAAGAAAAATAAAAAATTTAATATTTTCAAGCAGTTATAATATTCAAGAATATTTAAAAGTCGAATTTTTTGGTAATATGGAATATAAATAACGTTAAAGTTTAAATAAAAGTCGGATTTTTTTGAAAGATTCCAATAAAATTCCGATTTTTTGTGATGTTGCATATTTTTTATTTTATCTATTAGCTGTTTTGGAAGAATATAATTTTAAAATTTTCTAGGACAAAGAAACAAAGAACATATACTTACAAATTTAAAGGTCGAAGAAAATAATTACCATATATTATGAAAATTTTTATATTTTCTAGTCGTTTAAATATTTCGTAAATTTTTGACGTTTTGTTAAATGTTTAAAATATTTGCAAAATTTACAGCGAAAAATAAATTCAAATAATTTCGTTAAAAAGATTTCACAAAATAACGCAATTTCATTAAAAATCTAAGCTTTTCACAGTTGGCAAACATTTGCCCAAAAAACGTAACCACTACTTTTGCTTAGGGTTAGTGCGATTTAACTTGCTTTTTATATCACAAAATGAAGTCAATTTTGCCGCAAATGCCATTTTATATTATTTTTAATCAATGGGAAACCATATTTAAAAAATAACGGAGTTAAAGAAAATAAAAATTTAGTTTGTCTGTTGGTCACGTTTTTTCCAGCTAATATTTGGCAAGTGTGACTGTGCCTTAAGAAATTGTAAATTCGCCAAAATATTTTCTTTTCACTAAAACCATTAAATTTTAATAAAATAATTAAAATTGCACCACAAAATCGAAATTTCGTTCACATATTAAAATTTCCCGGAAAAATTAAATTTTCACAAGAAAAATATATTAAAATTGACAAAAAATTTTATATTTATATAATTTTCTAAATCATTAATGATCTTTAGGTCACTACACAAAGGACTATCGGAATATCGATTATAAAAGTGACCGCAAGCTCGTAAATGAATAAGAAATTTATATAAACTGGTTTATCAAGTGGTCGACTCAATCGAATGCATTCTAGAAATTAATATTAAACATTTACATAAATACATACGATAAAATATGAAAAGAATAAATATTCTCAATAGGCAACTTAAAACTTATTAGCTCTCTTTTGTTTACAAAGTATGTATAGAAAATGCTCTTTATTTACTTTCCTAGTCCCAGCTAGCATTAGGAAGATTATTTGACGAGCGCGATCATTTAGCGACCTTTTTCTTTTAATCGTCCAGACGACTGTTGGAGTAATTTTAATTTTCACTCTCCCAAATTATGCTTTTGCGATTCATTCTGACGATTGTTGAACGAATTAGTCTTCGTTTGCGCATTTTGGTGATGAATTTGATGATTGTTGGACGAGTGTTTTTTTATGTTATTTCACAATCGTCGATTGAACGATTGTTATTTCACCTTAATCGTATATTACTTTTGTAATTGGTGTTTTTGCGAGTCTTTTTGTTGTTTATATTACTTCAAAATCGCTAATTACGCATTCTGGCGAGAGTTAGGCATGGAGAGTGATAATAAAAAGTGTTGAAGCGTTTTTTTAAATTAAAGTGGTTTTTTCAATTAAAATACATATTTATTATTAAAAAATAAAAACACCAAAAAAATACTTTTTATTTAAAAGAGACTTAGAGGTCCGTTAACAATAAAAATATCAACTTGAAGTTAACACTAAACTGAAATTTGAACTTTAATTAGTAAAAATTCATTAACACAAAGTGGTGTTCCGTTTTAAATTTTATTTACAATAAAATGATTAAACAGAATAAGTCTGCAACTTCAGGAACAAACGCTGATGGCCCACAATAAAATCGACGGCAGTAGCTTCAAATTCTCTCTTATTATATTTTGATTTTCTTTTGTTTGCATTTTTCGTATGAAAACTGTATGTGATTTCATGAAAACACGGTAACATTGTTGAGAGATTGAGTGTCTAAAATTGAGAGGATAAGAAAAAACGCTATAAAAATAAAATATATTCTATTTCATGACCACATTCTCTGGCATAATTTTATGTCAAATTGTATGGAAAACAAAAGTCAGATCCAGTTCTGTTTCATCATTAAGTGAAATATTCTTTGAGTTTGATTTTTTAACTGGAAAAAAATTACGACATTAAAAAGTAAATTAATTTTTGTTTATTTTAGAAATATTTTTTACAAATTGTTAAAAAAAATTATTGATTGCAGCTTTTTTCATCTCGAAAAGCCTAATTTTTGTGCAGAAATCGTACTAAGATATGGTTGGTTGATGGTGCTATTTACATCTTTTTGCATTTCTCAAAAATAAATTGTTGATGTGATTCACAATAGTAGAAGTTAACAAAATTTTTTTATTGTTAACAAAAATGTTCAACTACCAATTTAAAATTAAGTTTTGACTAACTAACAAAACTGGCATAACTGATTTTTTTTTATTGGGTTTACTCGATTCTTTTGGGAGCATCGTAGAAAACTCATTACGGCGATTTATTCGAGGCTCGTTTGAAGTAAGAATAACAGAGTTTTACATACGACATCGCGGACGATTCATTTTATCGTCCGCTCCGATCGCGGAAGATTCATCTACGATCGAAAATGCTAGCTGGGCTTGAAACTGTTACATGAATGTGTAATAAGTTACAACTTTAAACGTTTTTAGCTCCCTAAACTAATTTAAATGAAATTGAGGTTTTGGACATCTATGAAAAAACCCGTTTAAAAACATATAAATCTTTCCACAATCGTTTCAGTATTATGGCCATAAAAGGGATCTAAAAAAAATTGTTGCCTATTAATAATATATATTGATGGATATATCAAGAAAAAGTCGAAAAATAGTTATTAATAACAAAGTATTTTATATGTAAAAAGAAATAAAAATTACCCAAGAAAACGAAAATTCAATAAAAAAGAACTTCATAGAAAAAACTAAAATTTAAATATCGTCCAAAAAATCGAGCACTCCACAAAAAATTTAAATTGAAAATTGTCATCAATCTTTGATTTGATTTTAAATTGAATCATCAAAATAATGAAGGCTACCTGAAAATTTTAGAAAACAATTGCTTATATACTTTACAATATCGCTAACATTGCAAAAGGGAAAAAACATAATTTCCGAGCATTTCTGCCAGTTGCTGGATAAAATAGAAGCAAAGTCTACTTGGGCCAGCAAAAGCCTAATCGCACGAAAATTTAAGTTAAAAAAAGGCTAACAAATTAAAATTTAAAGTTTTATTAACAACATTTGCTGTACAATTGTTAGTTAATGTTTTGGAAAACATTCCTTGGTATTACAATTTTTGCTGGTGCTTTTTTTTGATTTTCCATTTGACATAAAGAACCAAATTTTCTTTCTGTTGAGTACAATAATTTAAATGTTAAGATTTTAATATTTAGAGCTTGATCCTCATAAACTCGATATGTGCTTAAGAGCAGTTAATCATAAAACATACAAAGAAAACGTTTTTGCAAAAATAATTATATAAAAAAAATTTTTAAGCTCAAAGTCTAGTACAAAAAACTTTGTAGCTATAATTTTCTCGTCTGTTCTGTAAATCAATAAATTCTAATTCCCGTATTCGCAAAAAAATTAATTTGGGTTTGAAATCTATTTTAAGGAAAATTTTTATGAAAAATGTGTCTTAAAATACAAATAATATTTTATGAATACGGTCCTAAATGACTAAAAGTTAAATTTATGTTTTGTTAAATAGCACAATTTGTTTTTACTTTTGCAATTAAACATCAGAAATATTAAGAGGATTAGAACACAGATATTCATTAAATCAGCTATTAATATGATTTGTTTTTAGAAATCTCTCGATTTATAAACAAAAGCCCTAAATAATTAAACCGCAAGAAAACGCTTTATTATATTTGCTCTACAATCTTACATCAATATCAACCATAAACATACACATCGCTCATTTAATCACATAATGTCGCAACAACATAAAACTCGTTATTCTGAAAACGAGTCTAAAGTTTTTACTTCACACTCCACTTAATGGGGAAAAAAACATTCTCCTCTCAAGACTTGAGTTAACAAGATATTTATGTGAGTTTTTTTTCTACAAGATGAAGAACGATGCGATGAATAATTTTGCCTTGTCAAATTCGAAAATCATGTTTTTTGAGTTATGACGTTGTTCGAGTAAAAGTATGAGCGTCATGTATTTGTGTATTATAAGAATATCAGAGTCTTTTATTTAAAAATTCATTTTAAATTTTTAGCTTTCATGTATTGAAATGAAAAACAAAACAAAACAAAAACAGTTTAAGAATTTCGTTGTATGGCACATGAAATAAAACCCAGACAATTAAACAATTTGTTGTTATTTATACGCTTCCTTAAACAGCTTTTAAGGAGTGTAAGTTTATCTTTTTACAATGCTGTTCGTATGTGTGCTCACTAACACACACAAATGTCTTTTTTAATATACCCCATGGGTTTATGAACTCATAAAGAGTTTAATCTAACAAATACAAAATAAGCTTGTTGGTGTTTTTTATGAGGTCTTTTGCCCTAAATGTGGGGAAAATATTAATAAAACTAAAAAAAAACAAATTCAAAAACTTATTTTGTTTTACGAAAGCAGGCTGAAAATTTCAGTAGTTCTATATTAAATTTGAATTTTCGAAAATGTTGGAACTTGCGATTGTGTTATAATATGCACTGTCAATAATTTTTGTGAAATTTCCAATTAAATTGGAGCTTTAAAATGAAATTAAAATGATGTACACTTTATAGAACTTTAAATTGGGAGCACAGCTGACAGTTGCTTTGTGGTTAGTTAGGTTTGCCGTTTTATAAGAAACGCTTACAAATTGTTATGATCTCAAAAATACTGAAAAAAACAGATCACAAATCAAGTAATTTGTTTTAATTGACCATCAAGACCGTGTGATCTAACTACATTAGAGTTCAAGGCAGATCCACATCAGGTAGTCTCATCCGAATTCGCCTTGACAATTAAATATGTGTATCAAAAACGGTTGACAAATTTATAAGAAAAAAATATGTCTTAGGAAAATGTGGAAATAAAAATGTGTATGGAAAATTACGCCAGGTAGCAGAAGCAGCAATTGCAGCTCCAGCTCCATCTCAGTGTCAAATTAGTAGTACGCTGGTTGGAATTACTGCCTCAGCTCTATTGATACGCTGGTATTGATAAGCAACAGCACATAAATAATTTATAAAATAGAGCACAATTTAAGAAGATTTTTATATGAAACATGTTACATATTTAAAATAAAAAATCTTTTTAGTAAAAATATATGTAAATGAATAATTTTTTTTTTTATGTAAACAAAAAAAAACAAATTTAAAAAATGTTTGCAGCCAAAATACAAACGAATTCAGTCCGTCGAGTCCACCTGTTGTGAATTCGCCTTGCCAGAGTTGATTGAACACTTAGAATACAACCTTCGACGAGTTATTAAAGAAATACGGCTGCAATTATTGCGAAAACTGTAAGAAAATTTAAAACCCAGAGTGTCATTTTGCCGACACCATATTCAAACCCGAATGGCAAAGACTTATGATTTGAGTGAAGCAAAATTCATGACAATTAACACAATTTATATTTTAATTTAAAGTTCTGTCGGCCTTAAAAAAATGCCCTTTATATAATTCTGTATACGATCAACTTAAAATTGGCTGTTTTCGATTGACAATTTAATCGGTTAATTTGGGGTGATTAATCGATTATGAGATAAAGCTGAATTTTATATTTTTCTGCAGTATTTGAACATATTTTTATGCATAAAATTTAATCTAACAAAATTATCCGAAACTATTAGAAGTGCTGAGAACTTGAAAAAGTCAAATAGGAAGGAAGGAAGGATCATATATTTAGAGAAACCCAGAAGCGGGACTGAGAGACTGGGTATTCTCTATTCTGGATTGCTTTCGATTTCGTCAAAATCTACAATGAATAAAATAAAGAATAAAGTCGTGTAAAATCTAAAATAATTTTAAGCAACTTCAAAAATTTTTTGAAATTCTTTCAAAAAAGGTATCGATCGGGACCTGTATCGAATAATAAATTTAATAATTATTTTAAAAAACTTATTTAAATACAAGCTTATTGCACAACATCTGCTTAAAATATGGAAATATATTGTTAAAGGAACTCACTATGTTTTTTTTTTATAACGCAGAAGAAGATGCTTGATTTATTTCAAGAATTGTTCAGTTTGTTACATTGTTGTTTTTACTAAAAAAATCTCAAAATAATAAACAAATTTATGAACTTTATGTTGTTTTTTAAGAAAATAATTACGAAAAGGTCGAAAAATAATATACTTATATAAATTTATGTATTTTAATTCATTGAAATTAAAAATTTTTGGAAATTTTGTATTATTTCTTTAACCGATTAGTCCAAACTTGATCAATTATTAACCGATAAATTAAACTAAAACCTCCTTAGTTAATCAAGCGATTAAAGGATTAAAACAGACACCGCAATACTTGAATGTCCTTAATACTATTTTATATTTGTTGCAACGAAGGTTGCAAAATATACACACAATAAAAAACTAAAAAATATAAAAAATTTAGGCACGAACGGGCACCGCTAGATCTAGAAAATTTTTTGGGAAACCCCATATACATTTATGTATATTGGAGATACTTACAAAAACTATTTTCAGTTCAGTAACGACGCCATATATAAAACAAAAAAAACTAGGCTTACAAAACACGATCTTAGTCAGGTATATTTCTATATTCTACTTTGAAATGAAAGTCAATTGAAATCACTTCAGTTTAAATTTTTGATGTTCTGCTTTCTACTTTTTACATTTGAATTTCAATATTCAATACAAATATTTTATACTTTACCAGAACATCAAAAATTAAAAATTTACTTTTCAAAAATTAAAAATTTTTTTAACTACTACTGTAGAACATGCCTGATTGCCTTCAATTTACACACAACTTAATGGTCAATTTAAATAATATCCTTTTCCCAAGAGGTGAGTAAATAAGATATTTGTGTAAGTTTTTTACGCAAAACAAATTACTGAAACGGAGATGGTCTTGCAAAAGTACAAATGCAAAATATCGTATTTTTTTAATCCAGCTCTAAAGTATACAAAACTTCAATTGGATTTCATAAAAAAAGCATTTTCGCTTTTGCAAGATCATTTCCATCAAATGCTGAACTACACCAATATGACGATTATTTCTGCAACATCAACTCCAAAAATCTAATTTTTTGTGCTGCGACAAGGTTGCAGCAAATGAGCTATACATCGATTTTTTAAGTATGAAAAAATCTGCTTCACGGTGTTTTCGAAGTGTTTCAGTGTTCCAAACAAACAAAAATCATTTGCGCAAATAGCACATATTTTTTGCAGTTATTTAATTACTTGGGAGTAGAACAAAAGCAGTTGTAAAGCATACCAAACGAAAAAAAACTATTATAATAAACAGTTTCACACGTGTATTGTACTTGTATAAGTTTTACACATTTCTCTATAAGTATATAACAACAGCACATAAACTCTTGCAACATATAATTATTAAAGCACTCATATAAACAACACAACATTGTTACTCCAACCCACAACTTAAATGAGTGCAAAACCGCAAAAAAGCTTTTTAGTTTACCTGTCATCCATTTTCCTACATCCATTAACAAACTTTGTATGGAAATGAGCTGAGAAGAAAAACAGTAATGAACTGAATAGAATAGAATGAACTGGTGCTGGACTATGCTCACTTTGCCGTGAATCATGAATGATCACGTGTATTCGCGCACGCTTTTTTCCTTTATAAATTTTCAGTGTTTTTTCTTATGCTCTCAATTTTAGACACTCAGTCTCTTAGCAATGTTAACGTGTTTTCATAAAATCTCATCCATGTTTCATACGAAAAATGCAAACAAGAGAAAATCACACAATAATAAGAGAGTATTTGAAGCTCCTGCCTTCGATTTTATTATGGGCCTTCAACGATTGTTCCTGAAATTACAAACTTTGTTCTGTTTAATCACTAAATTGAGAGATCTCTGCCAATTTTGGTTCATTCTCGGAAACGCTGCAAAACAACTCATTTGGAAACCATACAAATCGTTTACTGCTTCTAGAAACCTAATGTTTTTTTTCTGTGATCCTACCATGATGATGACTCTTCTGCCACCTTTTATAATAGCGAGTGCATGCAACTAACTTGTTGGGTGGTAAAAGTAAAAATCATTAACACCAGCAGCAACATTAACTTCATGCCGCAACATACTTTTCTTAATAATAATAATACTTCTACTTACTTATTTCTCGTCTACTTAGCGAGACTGCATGCAATTTATTGTGGCAAACTTATTGTTTTTGTGTAGTACACAACATAATAATTATATTCGTTTTGATGATGTGATAATGGTAGAGCCGTAATTGCAGAGGCAGTTGTCGAATAAACTACTCTGCAGTGTACATAGTTGTTTCTTAGAGAGAGAAAAAAAACCTACAAAACATTTATAATAAAATAGTTCTTGCAGCGTTTTGTATGTGTGAGTGTGCGTGTAGTGTGTGTAGTTCGTTTTTTTAATACTTTATACAAATATATTTTCTTGTATTATAACACATTTTGTGTGGATAAAACAAATAATTTGCACAAAAGAATATTTGTCAAGCGATTATAATGAAAGAACGAACACAAGAAGTGTCGTCTAACTTAAAGACAAATGACAAACAAACGAAAAATCTTCCGGGTAGACAATTTTGCTGTTTGCAGCCTCTAAGATATGACTACAAACTTGACAAATATTTAAAAGCGTGTGAATGTATACCGAATACATTATTTTCCTCTCAATTTAGTGTTTATTTAACTTCTTTCGACTGGATGGTCGCACCAAAAAAAATTTATTTTACTATTATTTTAATATATTTTACAGCATTTTGCGACTACAGCAAGAAAAAGTCGACATTAAGGACAGCAAATTGTAAATATTACAGAAAACAATAACTATTGAGTTATTGTTGCTATTGTTGTTGCAAGCTTTTAAACCATTTTCTTTTTTAATCATTGAAAGCATTTATATCACGTCAAATGAACAACTGCACAACAATCCAAAAATTCCAAAAAATAAAATATAATTTGTAAAGCAACTGAACTGTAAAACTTTTTCATCAATTCAACCTTGTAAAATAAAAAATGGTGGCTTAAGTAAATTTTATTTTAGGTGCGAATAAAGTGTTTATCAGGGCAACCAAAAATATAATACAAATATTTTACTCAGTATCTCGTATAAAATGTGTTTATATGTTTTAGATTTTTTTTAAGAATTTTTCCATCAATTTGTTAATTTTTACTTTGAAACATTTTTGCATCAATGATATATATTTTCAGGCGTTTGCTTTTAAGATCATGTTTTCTCTTAAGTGCATATTTGAAGAAACTTTTTCCTTTTCCGCTAATATTTTAAAGTTTGTAGCTTCATTTCTCGTCTTTTTCATTGTTTTTATATTGTTGATATCATTTTAAGTAAAATTTGTAAGACTTTAAAATAGAGAAAAAAACACGAAAAGTGGTGGGCATTTTAATTAAAACTGTAAAACTATTTGAAACGGCTTAAATATTGTCAGACGCTCAGTAAGCAATATGAAAATGTATCAGCTTAACACGCATATGACAAGAACTAATAAGAGATTTGCTAAAACTGAGAAAAAACACTCAAAATAATTTAAAAATTCCTTAAACTATAAAGGCAACTTCAGCAAAAAAAAAACTTGAAGAAAAATATATAATTAATCCAAAAATATGAACTGGGAAAAAGGACTCATTCGAAAAAATTACAAATACCTGTAAATATCTCTAAAATTATATATTGAGAAAATATTCGGAATCGTTGCTAAAATAACTAAAGAGGGAGCTGTACATAAAAAATTCACTTAAATGGCAAAATTGTAAAAGCAAACAAAATATCACAAAAAGAATACAATAAAATTTATCTAGATTTAATAATATGCTAAATTATGTAAAAAATAAATAATTAAAATCAAGAAAATAAAGATCCGGAAATGGTATGATTTGACATCGTATGAGAAGTAAATTTGAAGAAGCTCTTCCCAGAGTCATTCCATCGATAGAATTTCTATTAATTCACACTGGATGACTAGGAGTTTCCCTTTTTTGTAGTATATTTTTTAAATAATTTAGTAAAATGTATATATAAAACGAAGTTTAGGTTTTAGAGCATATATGCATATTTTAAGAGCATATTTTAAATAATAATAAATAAAACACTTTCAATGAGCATTTTTTTGGCTGCCCTGCTGATTGCACACTCTGCACTTTTAAACAAAAATTTCAACATTTTGTTCATCGTTATTTTTTGTTAATACTTTTTTAATAATCAATTGTGACTGTTATTTTAAATGAACATGACCCAAGATGTCGTCGCCTTCTCGCACAAGATATGATTGAAATTGCGCATAGTCCAAGATTTACAAAACTTTGAAACTTTTAGAATATTAGCGGAAAGATTTGGTAGTAAACCGCCAATTTATGTACGTAAAACAAGCATAGAAATAACAAAAACAAATTCTTCTGAAAAATATTTGCTTTTGGTGTTCACCATCAGTTTGCGAAAAGAGGTCGATAAGTGAATATAAGAAAGGATGTTATAAAAATCTTTGACTATGAGAAATTATAATAACGGCAAACAGATTAATTTCAAATTTCAATTAATTTTTTACGCATCTTGTTTCAATGTAGTTCCTTCTGCTGTAGGCTTAAGCTTCTTTTTTAGGGCCACGAGATGGCCCCTGCATAGCAGTACTGGAACTATGAAAATAGGTTATCAGAAAGAATATCTAGGGAGTAGTGATGGGTAAGTGTTGGGAGTTTTTTCCACATAAGAGCTGAGCGACTAAAGGCACAGAATTTTAATTAAAATCACATGGAACGCAAAAAAGTTATTGAAAAAAAGGTATTGAGAACTTTCTGACTTCTGATTTCATTGTAGAGCACATTCCATTGTTGTAACGATGAAACAGTGAAGCATATCTTACATGTGACCGTTGCTGCAGTGATAGTGTTGGGTATCTTACTCTTACCGATGAGCGTCTTCGCTTCTTCCTGTATGTGGTCGAGTAACTTTGAAATAAACTTTGAAGCACACCGGCCCCTACAAAAAATTGCACTAAATTTTCGGTGGCGTATACGTGCTACAAATAGCAAGGAATAACTAGATAGTGCTTTAAAATAACTTTTACGCCGTCTTAAAAAATCGAGGCACTTAGATGTTTCTTTTTCAACTTAGTAATATGATCGGCCCACATCACACTGGATTTGCATTCCAAGAATGTTTTTGATTTCTTAACATCCAAACCACCCATAAATACAGATGGAACATCATGTTTGGTCATACGTCTGTGCGTAACCATGCAACACTTTCTCTCATAACTCTTTTCGAACGACTCCATTCAAGTTTCGCCCTCTTTACCCCGATTTCCGACCGCATTTAAAGTTAGACAAAGATGATCATTTAGAAAAATAGTAAACAGGATATGATAACGAACAGAGGCTTGAGGTGTCCCTGAATCAATCTTGAACTCTTTTGAAAGATTCCAATCAATAAGAACTCGTAAAGTGCGATCTCTCAGGAACCGATACCAAAAGCAATAACTTTTGACACAGTCTACTGAATGCCGTGGAAATATCTACCTTACTTTCGCCAAAGTGTGACACAATCTTTCTGACAGGAATCCAAGTAGTTTGAAAATATTTGTGATTAGTTAAACGAACTAAAAATTATTGCAAATATAATAGAATAGAATAAAAAAAACTGTTCTTAATCGTATAATTTTTAACATAAAATTGTAATAACTGTAATAATTGAAAAAAGTTACTTAAAAAATATTTCAAATAAATTATTTGAAAAATTAAAATCTATAAAAAGTAAGGAAATAATTTTTAATCGAATAACTTCTTATACAATTACGAATTATACTCGAATATTTTTTAAAATATTAACATAGCTTCAAATATTTATTAAATTTACTGTCATAAGTAATTTTTATTTTATTTTCATTCGAATATTTTTTGTGTGCTTACATATTCGACTAATTCTATTCCAGTATATCGAATAACTTATTTTAATAATTTTATTCGAACAATTGTTATTCAAATATATATAAATATCCTTTATTTATCTAAAAATAATATAGACACAAAAATGTAAAATAAAACATAGAGCATCAATTGAAGTTTCTATAATCGTTTGAGTTTAGGAGATTGACTGATTACGCCAAAGCTTCCGATCCTAGAATTGGGGCTGCCAACGTAGCGCTAGGCCTGCTAATTACAATTGAATTTCAGCGACTAATAGCTATCAGATTGTCAGCTACTTTTCAGAGACGCGTCGGTGTCAGTATGCACTCTGGATACTCAACACTGTACGCCTTCTCACTTTAGCTGCCATCAAAGGGGTGCCTGAATGACATTACCAGGGAGCACTTGGTCTCAGACCGGAAGTTGTGATGCTTTGAAATTTCGGGCAGAGGAATCACTTCTTGCTACTTCTAAGTGGATAGCAGACAGAGAGCTTTCAATCTCTGAGAAAAACCACACGCCCCAATTCAATTAATTTCCCTGAAATATTTTTTCATTGCAACTATTTATTAAGTGTGCCCCTAGCAGGTTCTAATTAAATAATATATTCGACTAAATTTTATTCGAATTATATTAATATTTGTTTTAGAACAACAATACACTATAAAAATGTTTTATCTTTCTTCGATACATACTTTATAACCATAAAATTATTATCATAAAATTATTATTTTATTATTTTTTCTTAATTTTATTTTCAAATCCCCCTGCCAAGTTGAAATATCTCAAAATATTTTTCCTTCATTGCAAATTTTTTAAGTTTGAAAATTAGTTTGTGCAAAATTTAGTCTTTTTATTTGTGCGAAATTTTCTCAACATTTTCATAGTCAATTCCCTTTAAGAAAATTGAGCACAAATGACACAACAGCACATTAATCATCAGAAAGGAGACAAAGTAATGACTAAAAAATTGCTCAAATGATGGCGAAATATGTTGAACAATATACAAAAAAGAATTTATATACACATTATTTTTGTCAAGGGTATTGTTAAAAAAATATATTTAAAGTAGAAAAAAAGCAAACGCTTGACCCATTTAGTTCATTTACAATTTTTTAGTATAAGTTTGGAAAAGTGCTGCTGTACAATGCGTTGCTGTGTGATGCGTCTTTGTCTTTGAAATCTAACAAAATTTTGTTGCTCTCTATTTTTTATTTTTTTCTATTCAAACCTTTTTCGTTTCGCTTTCGCTAAATAAGGATTTGGTGTTGATAATGTATAAAGGAAACGAAAAAGATTTTTTTCTCTCTTTTATGGTATCATTTTATATTGGTGGCTTCTGCGGAGAAATAAAAAGTAAATTAAAAAAGTAAATAATTTAGGCTAATAGAAAAATATAATAAAAAAAATATTAAAATTGCTTTAATGGCATAAAAAATAACCGCTGTTTATGCATATTTAATGTCCCTTGGCTACGTAAGTCAAGGTTGTTTTGTGTTTTTCTCTAAAAGTCATTTACTGTAGACAACATTCGACTAATTAACTAATTCACAGAGGCAACAATTTAGTTTAAGATCCTGCCGGGATAATTTGTTTAGTAATCGTGTATTCACATGAGGCTGGTGTTGGTGTGTCAAGTTAATTATTTAAAAACTCGTATATTTATATGTACATACATCTGTTATAGAAAATTATAGCAGTCATATATTTGTTATCAATGCCAATTTTTTTTATCTTTTAAGATAAGTTTTCAAGTTATATGCAATTTTATTTACTCAGCTCAAAATATTATTAAGAAAATAAAATAACATTATTATTAAATAACATAATTCAAGTGATGTTAAATTTTATTGTGAAAAGGGCTCTTTTTCAAATGCAGATCTCATAAAATTCCACTTCGTTGCAATGACACAGCCACATACGACTACATATAATAATAGCACTCTCACTTGTTTTAAATTATTGCATTTGCTGCAATTGCACTTACGTCAAATCCTTGATTCTAATATCTTATGCAATATTATTACTATACAATCGTGAATCCGGATATCTACGAGTATCTATCTATATTATTCATAGGCAAACATGATTTTTTAGATCCCATTTACGGTCATACTCTACTGTACTGTACCGATTTTGGAAAAAAATTATATGTTTTTAAAGGTGTTTTTACATAGATGTGCACAATCTTAATTTAATTTCAATTGGTTAGATATTTATAGAGCTATAAGCTTTTGAATTTACTACTAACACATACACACTTATTACACATGCATGTACCAACTTCAACTTGAAAAATAAAGAAAGCGTGCATTTGTATTTTTCCAATTCACTTTTCCATAGAAATGAGACGAAGTTTTAAGTTGTTTATTTATAGTGTTTGTTTGTTTTTGTATTTTATCGTATGTATTTATGAAAGTGTTTAATATTATTTTCTAGAATGCGGTCGATTAAGTTGACCGCTGGTTACACTACTATTCATTAAAATGTTCACGTATTTGTCTACAAAATTCATTAACTTATTCGAGATATGCCACCAAATAATATTGTTATATGTTTTGATTTAAAAGTTAGTCCATATGCTGATATACAATGGCTCTCATTTCAGATCACCTTCATCCATTTTGGGGTTTTTAAAAAGACTAAAACATTGATCAATCAACCAGCAGAGTGAACATTAGCCAAAAAATAATAATCACTTTGGATTAAAAACTACTAAACAACCAATTTCTTCGAAAAATAATCACTTTAAATAAAAACAATTAGCTACTGGCTTGTGCCTTGCAATGTTTGCTGTCACATAACTAGTTAAAATTGATCAAATAAATCAAAAAACTCAACTAGTTGACAAAAAACAAAAACCAAAAATACTTAAGTATTAATCAAACCATAAAAGTTTGTCTTAAGTAAAACAAAAATTAGAAAGAAAAATGGTACATGAGATAAAAACCAACGTGTAACAATGGGTTAATTTAACGTTAATTAGTGATGGTAAAATTTGAATATTGATAGTGGTAAAACAGTGTTTACTGTAAAAACAATTAATAATACAAATAACTCTCGTATGCTTTTTCTAGACATTATTTGTATAAATACGAATTTGAAATCACATTCAACCGAGCCACCTAAACAGTGCCGGATACATGGAAACACACATGAACACTGGTGATGGGAGTGTAGCGGCTCTCGAAAAACAACGTTGTTTCTGTTCTGCCGTGTAAGTTGAAATTAATTAGTGTTAAAAATATTTCCTTGTTCCTTTGGAATATTGTCTCATGTCCAATTCTTTCTAACTAAAAACGTTACGAACATTAGCAAAAAAATAATAATCACTTTGGCTTAAAAACTACTAAACAACCAATTTGTTCGAAAAATAATCACTTTAAATAAAAAGAAAAATTTTATAACACAGAGTCAGTCATTGGAATTTGTCTCAGAATAAATAATTTCGTGAAATTTCTTAAGATTCCGTATCTTGGACAGATTTAGGATTGTCAAACTATGCAGTCCTCGAACAACAAAAACAGTTTTAGTGATATAAATATTTCTTTTCATTTGGGTTGATTTTTCCTATATTTCGCCACCTTTTTTCATTTAATAAAAAAATAAAAATTCCCGAAAATAAAAAATTAAAAAAGCCCCCGAATTATAGGAAAAATCGTCCGAAACTCTCAAAAATCAAAAATTGTGATACACCTGAAATTCGTGTTTTTATCTTTAATATAAAGTTTTGGGTTCATTTTCTATTTTTTCATACAATTATGTGGAATTATATTTACGTTGTGCACGCTGTACATAGTTCGAGAGCTGGTTAATATTTTTGGCCAGTTAACTGAGGTTCATGGATCCTTGTTTAATACTTCCTTAGTGGATCTAGGGTATAAAAATGCACAACTGGCTAAAGGATAGTGGCTCTAAAACGACCCTTGCATTATCATATCTACTAGCGAAATGCTTGGCCACATTTTCGCTCTATTTGTAATCATTTTCGAATACATGTACATTAGGGTGGGTCGATTTAGCAATCGATATTGTGCCATTAATTTTTCGATAACTTTTGGCATGAGAAACAAAAAGACATATCAAAAAATTGTTTTCAAGGCGCCCAAATTTATTTTTTTAAATTTTTCTAAAATTTTATTCTTAAGATTTTTTTAGTAGGTAATAATTAAATCAGCTGATCATTTTTTTTTAATATTACCTTTCCCAGGTGAAATTTAATTTTGAATTATTTTTGATAGAAAAACATGTGTGAAAAACACCTTAAAAATAAGAGTTGAGAAAAAGTCAAAAAAATTACATTTGGACGCGTCGAAAATGCGTTTTTTGATATGTCGTCCTAGAACTTTTTTTTCGTCATGCCAAAAGATATGGAAAAATCGATATCACAATATCGTCAAATTTTTATCCTTACAAATCGGCCCACCCTAATGTGCATACATATATATGAAATCGGAAAAACGGGATACCGAAACATAATATGACCATAATTCTATATGAGATGTTGGATAACCGATAGAAAAGAGGGAAAGATCTGGTCCAAAGACCGGCACTGCGGCATCTGTTGGATCTTTTGTGCCTTAGATCTGTAAGTTAAATTATATCAATATCTGTATGACTCTCCTTATGAAAGTCAGCGCAGATATTGGAGAAGCTCTCCTAATATCATCCGAACAGAAACTCAGAATAATATGGATAACCGAGATCACTCTTGCTAATTTTTAATAAAAATCTAATAGTGTGCAGCAAATAAAAAACTACATCATTTTCATTTCCTTAACATTTACTCACACAATAATACACACCCCGCACACACCGCACACACTTTGTGTAAATATACACATAATCTTCATGTATTAAATGTGTTATAAATAATGACAGTGTATTTGTTTTTAATGATAACAGCAAATACTCATTCATTGTATAGATAAAGGAAAGAAACAGCATTGTATTGTGTTAAACAAGTATCCTTCAGATGCTTTTTGAAGTACTTTTAACACATATTTTTCTCTTTTCATTGTTTTTATTGTGTATATTTCTTGCATTTATTATCTCCAACAGAGACACATTTTAAGTTCCCACAAGCGAGAATTATTACTCGACAACAAATATTTTTTATCTCTGGCTGCGTCGCATGTTCCTTTAAAATCATGTTCACACTCTCTTACATTCGTAAGTAAAAGTGTGCAAGATTGTGAATATTTTCTTTTGCGAAACAATTTTCATTTGCTACTTATGCCACCCGTAGACGACATACTTTTACATCTAACTTTTCAAAATTCGCACTGTAAAATACGTAGACGTTGTGTGGTACCTTTACAACATTTCTTATGTAAAATACAGTTGGGTTCAACTCGTTTAGCCGCTCGTTTTAGACAAAAACCTTTGATCAAACCCATTCAAATTATATTTACATATGATTCACAAAGGTGACGTATGAACCGGTCGTCTACTGGTGGCATTAGCTGATTCCTAAAATAGTATATAAATTTCTTATTGAAAAATGTATTTCTAAAGTACCCTGCGGAAAATTTGTACCGATTGTCCTCAACTTATCCGTCCCAAAACTGGTAAAAACAGTTGTGCTAAAAAAACTGTAGATAGTGATTTAGCTTTGGTGCCAGAGCAATTTCTGATTTTTTTCACAACAGAACACGACCACCAACTAAATATTCAATAGGCATCATTACCGCTTTAATCAAAACATGGTCATACTGCCCCTGAAGGAAGCATGGGGTTAAGTGTATCCACGTCAATATTTTTGTCAACAACTATGGTGTCTTTTTGGTGACACTGTCAACAAATTGTTTTTTTTTTTGTTTTTGATAGGTAGAGAAAATGTTTTAAATTAAATACAAATCATTAAGTTAAAACGAAACGAAGTCCCTTTCATGTTATTTAACAATTAGAAAAGTATACCTCATAGAGAGTGTAATATATTTTATACCTTATATTACTTTTATATATTATTTTAAATAAATTAAAATAAAACAGTATTGGTGGCATCGTTAGTATAATTTTAATATTGACAGCGACTATAGTCAATCAGTACAGTTTTACTACGGACATTTCCCACATTGTGGTGATATCGTCAACAGTAAGTCAGTACAATCTTACTATTGACATTTTTTCCATATGGTCCCAAAAGAACTACCTAGTAAGTACTGACGCAGTCTACTGGTAGATTTCGTGGGACAAGCATGTGTTAAATTACAATAGTAGATAGCATTAATTGGGGTATAATATGTCAGTAGTACTGGTGACATCGTCAATAGATAATCAGTATAATTTAACTATTAACATTTCTTGCAGGGGCGTGTTTGAAACAAACACCAATACATTTAAAAAGCTCAAATATATTTATCACTTTTTTAATGACAAAAACGGGTTTGCCAAAGAAATCTTGATATTTTTTGTAGAAAGAATATCAACACAAATGAAAATTAACTTTCACTAAACAAGCACATTAAATTTAGATCTTCGACCTGCCACCGAGTATAGTAATTGTGCAAGTTCACCACATCCCATTATAACACCACGTAAAAGTGGAACGTTATTTTCATGTAATGTTCCAGGCCAAGAACCGGTCACTACCAGTTGTCAACCAGTCACGTCACTTACTTGATGAAAGGTACTCTTCCCGTTGGGCTAACTAACGAATAATTTATAAATTTTTCGCACTGGGAAAAATTAGGTCCTCAAAGAATTTCCTTAATCTGTGGCAAGGATTGACTAATGAAGGAAAAAGTAAGATAATCCTATTAATTGGCATTATAACTTCTCAATGCTATAAGCAAATAAAACACCAGAAATAAGCCTACTTAATGTATCAGATGTTTAACTCTGCCCTCCAGCCAACATAATTTTGCTGAAGAGTTATCAACATTTTATAAGTTGTAAGAAGGAAAATTATGTAAAACTTCTTTTATCCGTTTTTAAAGAGGAAATGAGTGTTATAATGGAGTATATACAACATTTAAAGCTTCCATATATACAAGTAGATGTATGTATATAAATTCCCTTTTGCACACAAGCAGACAGGTACTGTTAGCATTCCATAAAATTTACATACACTGCAAAAAATTCACTGACAGGGATTTCATATTGTATGATGAAGTTTCTTATTTGGATAAATTTGGCTAAATTATGCAAAATTTAAAAAAAAACAACTTTAATATTGTGTGTAACCGAAAAATATTAATCATTAATCATTAATCTAATATTTTATTTACACCAGACCACAATCTAGTACTTACGAGATTTCGAGCAAAATCTTGTTGATATTGACTAGATTTCCCATACAAAATAAAATCTACTTTGTAACTAGATTTTGACAAAATCTATTCAAAATCTCGTAGTACTTAGTGATGCAACTACGGGTTTTTCTTAATTGTACTGAAAAACATTACGCTGTTCAGTAACAATTCTTCGAAGGGTGTGCTCGCCAACTATTTCTCATAAGAATGATAACTTTTGTACGGAGTTTGACATTTGAAATGAAATTTCCATTCAAAGGTTTTTGCATGAATTTTGTTCACCATCTGTTTTGCATTTGATTGATAATTTTTGGATGAATCTTGACACTGAAAATGAAAATGCCAACCAACTGTTTTTATCCTGGATACGAAATCTTGAAAAATGTAACGAATAACCCGGTGTAAACGGTATAGATTTTGATAGAGATTTCAATTAGAATCTACTAGTTTTCGTGTTGGTGTAAATGCACTATAAGACAATATTGTTCTTGCAAAAACAAAAAATTTAATTAATAATTACAGATAGATAAATAATTAAAAAAAAGGTTTTTGCTTTTGTTTAAAAGTTGCACCGATCTTTTCTGCAGTGTAGTCAAACTCTTTTATTTGTTTGAATGTAAATACAAAGTTTCATTTATTAAAATCCTGTACGCACATTTAACATAAAAGTATAATGTTAACAGATTTTCTTTTGATATCAAGGATTTTTTAAACTTTATGCAGACATCGAGACAGTGCATAGTGGGCCCGCACAGTTATTTGTTCCATTGGCCAAATAAAAATCCAATAATTTTTTTGTAATTAACATCATTTGAAAGCTTTCAAAGCCTACAAATCAAGCATGTATTTCAAAATTTATTCAATTTTTTAGGATCTCAAGCACTTTGGTATTTATAAAGTTAGGAATGCTTAAAAGCGAACTTTGATTGGAAAGCGATTTTTTTTAATTTCTTTGTTACCTTTATGATCGCGCTAAAGTATTGACAAATAAAAACTCTTTTGTACACAACATTTTTATGAAGATAATCCCATTTTTGGCCAAAACAAAAGCTTGCAGTCATGCATGTGCACGTTACGTATGAGCAATGTATTTGTATACCTATTTTCTTTATCTAAAAGCTTTCTATATAAAAACTAATAATAATTTCACAGCACAAAATTTAGCTGGAGTTTCGAATCAAAGTTTCTAGATGTAAATAAATTCTAATCATATCCTAATATAGTTTACTCACTTGATTTCTTTCAATTTAAGACCCACTGTTTTGTTATGTTCTTAATTAAAAAAGTGAAACATTAACGCAGTCTTCTTTATTTGACTTCTAGTAAACATTGAATATTATGCTCTATAAATTAACACGAGAGCATTCGCACGGACACACACACATATTCTTCCACACACCCAGGAAGTGCATATTTTCAAGGGTCTTCAACCGGTTATCTAATAATAGGTTTGCCGATTAATTACTACTCAATTAGCCGTTAAAACAGTAGAAGTAGGTAACAAAGCTTACGAGTATGAACAATTGACAACACTACAACATATTAAAATGTAATTATTATTTATCTGCATTTTTCAAATTAAGTCAACTTATTCTAAGTCATTTGTCGTTTTTAGAAAATATTTCTCTTGAAAATTACCAACAAAGTTTGCCGAAATATTTGAATACCAAATTAATAAAAGAAAACTTAAATAAGAATTTTTATTTATTAAATAAAAGAGACCGACCTCAAGGCGAGCATTTTCTCAACTCATTCCTTTACACTTACGATTAATTTAGAATTTACTATCTTCGATTAAAATATTTTAATTGGGTCGATTTAACCGATTCAATAAAATAAACTTGAAACTTTTCATGAATATGGTTGGCATAAGAACCACTGAAATGCATGTAGGTGTGATTTTTTAAGAGCTTTCAAATTTGATTTAAAAAAAAATTATGAAATCTTTATTTCAGTTAGCAGAATGATCCACATAATTCAATATTTACAGATGATTTCAGTTTTGGCTTGCGTTAAGCGTTGCTGCACATTAACTAGCCCGCCTTTGCCGTCTTTCCAAAAGCACGGTCCAATGATGCCATTGGCCCATACATAATCCACACCAAACAGTGCATTTATCGGAATGCATTGGCTGCTCTTGACACCAAATATGGCAATTTGCTTGTTCACGTATCTATTAAAAAATAAGATTTAGCGCTGAACACAGTTTTCTATCTGCATTCTATCAACCGATCATGAATTTCGATAGTAAAATTCATTAATCTGCAAGCGTTGTTCGTTTGTAAGTCAATTGCTGGTTAAATTATAGTCCAAACTGAACATGTTTAACAGTAACATGTAACGCGAAAACAGCTGAGCTCCCAAAAGCAGTGTTGCCAAAAAGAAATCACCCTTTACATACGCAGACCAACAAATTAAACTTTTTTTATATGTATAATAAATTGGCTAAATAATTAAATAAAATTTTATATTTTTTAGTACTGGAACCTTTTTTTGTGTGTTTAATTTAATCCAACGAAATTAAGCTGAACTATTAGAAGTATTAGGAACTTGAAAAAATCACAAAACAGGATTTCACAGGACTGAAAATCAAAACCAAACCTCTGTTAATTAATCGAGCGGTTAACCGACCAACACAGCAATGCGATTAATTGAATGCCCTAATTTAGACACACGCACAAATTACACACACACTCAACCTAATAAATTCTAATTTAAATTTATGTGTTACATGAATTAATAATGTCTTTAAAAATTTAAATTTTTAAGAATTTCTATATTTTAATGTTTCGGCCTTTGTAGCTTTTTCTTTTTCTATTTCTTATTATTAATATTTTATTTTATTCTTCATGAAACTGTTTTTCTTCAGATCTTTTCAAAGAATTTCAATTTTAATTGACACTTAAATTTTTACTATATTTTTTATTGAAAACATTTTGTGTTGCTGCTGCTGATGAAAGTCCTGTTAAATACGGTGAGATGATGTCGATGGCATTAAATCGCTGATGCATGCAAACAATTGATTCAGAATTATAATGTCGAGATATCTTTGGTTTTGAAGCATCTACTTGAAGTAGATCATTACAATTATCTACATACCTTTTGTTGTTTGCTTCTATGGTAATGAAATTTAGTACATAATATTTTTCATTTAATTTATTGTAAGAATTAAATATTAAATTAATTGCAGAGTATGGTGGTGCATCTGTCGGGCACTAAATAATATTGAGACCGTTCGTCAGATTTTTGCTATTGAAAATCAGTATGTAAATGCCAGTCATATCTACATATATATAAATGGCTGATTCACAGTGGGACCGATCCACAGAGGAGTATTGAGACCAAAAAGCTTGCCAAAATTATGAAACGTGATTTTTTAATTGAAAGCTTAAGTTTTCGATAGTTTTAGGTGTAATTTGGTATAAGATTTGGTATAAAATATCTACTGGCAGATTTTTGGTGGTTTTTATAGTAGCACCCCTCATCAATGGCTCCAGCATCAAATTCCTTTACTATTTGGAATAACTGCAATATTGTGTAACCTTTTTCTATTTTATCTCTCGAAGTTATAAAACGGTTCTGAGAAAAGTTTTATATAATAACTCATACATGGATATGTATTTTATACTTATGTTCTTATGCGTAAGTTAGTGAGTAGTCTGGTACCTGGGTGACCCATATATTTTTTATGTGCCGATGTTAACTTTTTTAATCTAATCTTTGTGATTAATGCTTTTAAAAATTACTTTAGTTAGGTACGGCTATGTATAAATATTTTTCTAACAAATAATGTTTTATGAAGCGCAGATAAATAAAAACTCTTTTATGGGGCTGTGGGGCATTCCCTTATAACTCTTACCGATAATAAGCACTTTGCAAATTCATTTTTGCTGGTAGGTAATCACATTGTTAAGTGCTAAAAGTGCCGTGAAGAACATTTAAATACAATATTTCAACAGACACAAAAGATTATGATGTCAAAAAAGGATTTGAAGAAGTGTCTGATGAGCAAAAAAAAATTTGATTGAAAATTTAAAAATATCGTTGAAAATAATGGCGCAAACTTACGCAAAATTTTTTTGGTCTAAAATTCTAAATGATTCTAAATTTTATTGTGGTATAAAACATAGTTTCTACATTTGCTACCTTCACTTTTAAAACCCATATTCTTTTTTTTTTGCAAAAAAAGTGTATAAATTTAATTTTTTTTTCAATTTTCAAACGAATTGTTTCAATAAAAATATATAAGATAATTTTTTTAAATATCAAAAATAGATTTTGTTTAAATCTTTCAGCAAAAAAATCAATGTAATAATTTTATTCGCTTAGCCACAAAAAATATGATTAAAACATCTTGAAACCGAAAAAAACATTAAAAACGCATGTAATTTTCTTCACTTTCCTAACTTTAGCGGTGTATCAAAGCTAAAAATCGCAACTTAAAGTCTTTAAAATTTATGATATGGTGTAAAATGTTGTTGTGTTTTGAGCCGCGTACTTAGTTTTTAAGATTTCTTTAAAATGATTTTTGCCTTTTTGGCCAGCTTTTTAGATCAAATACTCCTCTGTGCGATCGCAAAAATGATGGTAATCTATTTGTATATTATAATTTAGTGTCCAAGTTACATAATTATCCGTATAAAAGTCACGAAGGAGGTCTTAAATTTTCAGGACATCTATTTAATGCTCACGCTGTTGAACCAAACTAGGAACTAAACGGTGTCCAAGTCGCCCAGCTCTTTCGAGGATGGTAGCCTTCACAAATATTTATTGTCTGTTGAATAAATTATTCCAATATTACTTTCTTAATAAAAATAATTTGAGCTTATCAAAAAAATTTTTATATTAAAAAAGAATTGGGCTAATTCAGATTTGAGTTTGAGCCAAACAATCCCTTTTTAACTTTAATTATTTAATATCATATTTATCATGTTATTGTCGATTTGCTATATACCATTCAATAAATTTTGCAATACGTTCAAATAAAACATGGCGCAACTGTCGCCAGTTCAATAAAATAAACATAAAAATAAACAATGTTGCCAATACATCACACAATATAACATATTTTTCTGTGTTTCACAATAAAAGATTTAAATTTGAAAATAACTCTAAAATTGGACAAAAAGTAGAAAAGGTTTGAAAAACGTTCAAAACGAATTTTTATATCTTGGTCACATCTTTATGTCGCTATTTTTTCGGCCTTTCTTTGTTCTTTTTTTGCATTTGATTTTACAACAAACTTATATCATTGTATTCGTAAATTACCATTTGAGAGAAGCAGCCCATCAATTTAACATAATAAAACAGTTATTTTTCTATTTGCTATTTGTTTTTCTCTTTATTACCTAATTAAATAATATATTCATTACAAACACACTCCTACATTTCGAGGGAGGGTAGTGAACAACTGCATGTGTGTAAAAATTGTAACCAAATATTACATCATTTCGCATCGCAAAATATGTGTAAAAGTCCTTCAAATGTGGCCACAAAATTGCGGTCTATTTACTAAAAGGCCATCAAAAATGTATTAGCAAATAGACTGAAAAGTAATGCGAAAAGCAAAACTGAGAATCAGTTAATTAAAGACATTTTGTACACTGGATATCGACTTCTTTAAAGCCTCTGATATAAGTATGTACATGTATCAATATTGTAAATAACTTATGTTTGTTTCTTTTTTTGTGTGTGAGCGATAATTCACAAAACTACTCAATTAATTTTAAAATATAAAATGTGTAATTCTTTTAAGAAGATACAACCCATAACACTTTTACCTCGTGGCCATTAACAATTAAATTTGAAATTACTTATACGCCACCATGAGCGGCGTAATCAATGTGAACATCAACAAAATGAAATAAAATAAAAAAGGTAAAAAACAACTCAATCCCCATTAACCGCTTCGCCCAGCAAGAACAAACAAAAGGTCAATCGCTGACGTTCAACCACAAAAAAAAAAGAAGAAAAAATATCAAGAACAAATAAAATAATAAAATAAATCCATTGAGAGAAATTATAAAAGACTTTGGTTTTGTCTTTCGCACACAAAAAACCACGTTGAGGAAAAAGAAAATTGAAAATAAAGAAATTATAGCAAATAGACAAAAAATAAGAGAAAAACAAAAATCAATTTATTTGTGAAAATCGAAATTTAAATTGACCACGAATATTTTAAATAACAACATTGAATTTAAATATGTCTGTGTACGAATACATTTGTACGCAAGTGTGTGTAACACAACAAAAGCTTATTTTGTTTGTTCTACTGAAGCACTCAGGCACAAGCTTGCAGTCGACATTGTACATTTATCGATACATATCTAAATGCTTATAGATTTCTGCTTTATGTACATATTTTTTAATGTTGTTTTTTGCTATTCTCATAAACTATTGGCCCCCACTGACAATGTGCTTACTTTTTATACACACATTTGTATATTTGTATGTATGTATGTGTATGTATTTTGGTTTAACTAGTTGGTGGGCTTGGTTTGTGGGCCGCCTTTCAGCCAGAATAGTTGGTGACCATTGTAATGTGGATAATACAATAGTTGCGACGCCAAAAGTTTACACACGTGTGTTCTTATTTTGACCACAATCGGCTAACGGACATTTCAACGATTGTGTTTGATGGTGCATGTCAGAGAAAAATATACAGTCATTGGTTGTAGTTGGAGATACCAATTTTTTTTTTATTATTTATATCTTTTAAGCCTTCATAGAGCCTAAACTGCCAAATAGAATCAAGAAGATTTTCTTTATGAAACTTTTTTAGACTTAAGGCTATCCCAGCAGAAGAAAGCGAAGATTTTTTTTGAAGAGATTCCTTATTATTTTCATATGGTAAATCTTTTTAATTTTATCAAGAAGGAAAACCCATAAAATCAAGAAGAAAACTTGTTATTCAATTTTGTTTTTAACTGACTTTCCGTTATTTTTGGCACCAAAAAAACAATCCATAAAGAAAAAATTTTTTTATTCTATTCGTTTTTCTTCTGAATTGCATGAAAAAGGGATTTCTTATTGAATTCATTGGGCTACCTAATTGATTTTTTCAAACGGATATTTCTTATTGATTTCATTAGGTTCTTATATGATCATGTGTAAATTATCTTCTTACTTTGGTCTTTTGTTGCAGAGTTGACATCTTCATTCGACTCGAATATGCTTTCGCTGGACTGTTTCTTTAAATTTGGAAAACTGAAAAAAAGTTCCTGTGAGCCAAACCTGAAGAATAAAGTATGTAGATGCAGCAAACAGACGTGGGTACTTCTTTAATTAAATGTTAATAATACTTACTTTTTATTACTATTTATATCAAATATAGATATGAAAATTATAATGTATTAAGGGACATTATTACAACTTGCCGTTAAGGATACAATTTTGCCTGCCCGATAAATAGCTTTGCATTATTATAACATCCTTTTTTTATTGTTACTATTAATAATAATAATATCTTGTGGTGCCTTTAACTAACGGCAAGTTGCAATTAGGGTCCTTCCTACGTAATTATACATATTCCTAAGCAAATATATATATATGTAATTAATTAATCCAGAAAGATATTCTTAATAATACATACCCTGCAGGAAATGCCAATAATAAAATTATACTGATTATATATTGACGATGTCACCAGTACTACTGACAAATTACACCCCAACTAACGCTATCTAATATTGACATTTAACACAGGTTTGTCCTACGAAATCTAACAATAGGATATGTTAATAGTGACTAGATAGTTCTTGAGGGCCCATATGGAGAAAATTTCAATAGTAAAATTGTATTGACTCACTATTGACGATATCAGCACACTGTGGGAAATGTCCGTAGGAAAACTGTGTTGCTTCACTATAACCGCTGTCACCACCTGCAGGAAATGTCAATATTAAAATTATACTGACGATGTCACCAATACTATTTTATATTAATTTAGTTCAAACAGGTGCAAGTATTTATTTTAAATAATATTTAAAAGTAAAATAAGGTATAAAATATTTTACAGTCTTCGTTTTAAATTAATGATTTGTTTTTAACCGTCAAATATTTTCTCCACAATATGTTGACAGTGTAACCCAAAAGACACCATAATTGTTGACAAAAATATTGACATGGATACACTTAACCCTTCCTTCAGGGTCTTTTTATTATTTTATTGAATGTATTCCTAAGTAAATATATAAATTTAAAATCAATAAAATTATCAAAATAAATCAAGAAGAATATTTTTTTAATTTAGTTTTTCCTTATTAAAACATTAAGACTTCCTTCTGGAAAAAAACCCCATAGAGATATCTTATTAATATTGTTATATTTTACTAGGTATTTATTAGGCAGTGTTTTTTCTGTATTCTTATGTGCAAATGTACGCTTGAAACTCAAGACTTGTTATTAGATAATATTTTGAAGTCATTTTCGGAGACTTCTTAAACTTTTAAAGTTTCTAAGTCATGTTATTCATCAGCAAATATATACAGTCGAAACTCGATAATTTGCAATGCAAGAGACCAGAGAACAAGCTCAAATAATCGAGATTTCTAATTAAAGACATTTTAAATTATCAAGAGAGGGACAGAAAAAAATTCTATTTAACAAAAGTTTGAATAAAATTTCAACGAAATCCCAAAACGACTTCAAATTATAGAGTGTGGAAGAACTAAATATTAAATTACACAACGTTGGCGGGCAAGAAGTCATTTGCTTAGATTAACGCATACATTTTTATTTTACACTTTACATCAAACACAGAAAATTAAAATAATTAAAAAATTATAGAGCATAAAAATTGAAATTAACGCCGATCAATACGCCATTAAAATAATTTTATATTACCGAGGGGACCAATAGCATAGATTTTTTTTAATTCATTGCATTTTTTTCAAGGGACGTGGACAAATTAACGAATACTTCTTTAGGTTCTACTCATCTGCTTTGTTCTCATTGTAAATGCCATTGACTGTACGTATAAGCAATTTGTAGTTGTAGCTAAACAAATATATTTATACATATTTAAACATACATATATATGTTTAAATACACTTGCACATATGTACATGCTCACACAGAAATATCATACATCTTATAGAATTGATTTGTGTTCCATAAATAAGTACATTTTCATTTAAAAAAAAAAGAAAACTTATGCAAACTAAAGAAAAGAAAGCATAAACCAAACATTCAACTTGCATTTCCATAATTTACAATACGATTTATTCAAATTAAACATTTAAACAAGTTCATTATTTCCAATTGAGTAGAGACAACAGCTGAAACTAATGAGTATGAAAGTGGTAAAAAAAATATGAAATTAATATCGATGTATGCCAAGTACGAAAGCAAGAATTTAAGAAATCAATATAAAAGATACTTAATAACAAATATTAATAAATAATTGTTTAATAAGAGCCAATAAATTTCTAGAAAATTTTATGAACTAAAAAAAGCACGTTAATGGCTAAAACGCAGGCTTATGTTCGCATATATAAATTATTATAACTAATGAACTGTGTTAATTAGTTAAAGTTTATAGAAATATTTTTATTACACACTTTAATCAATTTTTATGGAATTCGATTAAATGGTTAATAACAGTTATTTACCATCGCAAAGTATTCGTAATAACTAATTTATTGATGATGAAAAGACATTGGAGCGTATGAGGAATAATAAAAGATTTTCTTGTATTCAAACGTTGAAAGATGTACAATTTGTAAATCGATCGCCAAATAAATGGTATTAAATATTCATTTATGTATGTATTATTTATGTATTGTGTATTATGTAACGAATACGAATACTAGTATTTGTGTTCACAAACATTTGAGCTAATATTTCACGAATAATAACGTTCAAAAAAGTATGTAAACTGTAATCGTTAAACGTAATCGTTATGTATATCCAACAATCGATTGGTCTTCTTTCTTGTTTGGCCTGTGGCTTACATCCTATTTAGGTCAATAAAATATTCTTTCGCCCGCTTGGATCTTGTGCACAACTTCTCTAATTTCTTACACAAAGTTTTGAGAGATTTCTCTTCAACCTGGTCTTTCCAGCAGCATTTTGGACGGCCTCCTCTGCGAGTTCGCGCGTAATCATTTCCAAAAGTTTTTCTTACTTTTTGCACTTTTGTTCATTCGCCAACGCAGTCTTTTGTAGTTTAATACGTTTAACTAAATATATCAATGTTGGTGTGCAGCCCATGCAGCCCATAATTCCGACGATGCCGAATTGTTCTCCAACACTGCACAAATAGCTTCAGCTACCTGCGCAAGAGCTCATGCTTCATCTCCATTTAAATGCACGGGCAATGTGAGTGTCCTGTAGAGTGTTAGTGTTGTTTGCGCAGAGAAGGCCTTATTTCTTAACTGCTAACTCAAGCCAAAATAATAGTTTGTCGCAACTGTTATTCTTCGCTTTATCTTCAAACTGATATTATTAGTTTTGATTACGGCGCAGCCGAAGTAAATAAATTCTTCTACTACGTTAAAGTTGTAGTTATAAACGTTCGTAGACTGCCTGTTTGTAGAAACCATCAACTAAATGTTTGCTTTTAATTTGTAATCAAAAGGCTTTTTATTTATTGTAGATTGAACATCAGATCTTCTTTGTTGTCAGATGATAATATGTCAGAAAGAACGAGAAAGTGAAAATACTTTGTATTTTTATATCATGGGTGTAACTTGCCGTTTTTTAATGAAACAACGTTGTTCTGTTCTGCCGTGTATGTTAAAATTAATTGATTTTAATTTTTCCCCTGTTCCTTGTTGGAATATTGTCTCATATCCAAATCTTTCTGACCAAAAAATTGTTATAAATTTCAGCCAAAACAATAATAATCACTTTGGATTACAACCACTGAAAGTCAATTGTGTTTTGGACATAAACGAATTATTTATTTTATTTTTTGCGTTTGCAAATAAATTAGATTCATAAATATTTCTACAGAGAAAACTTTGCCATGGGATCACTATATTTGGTAAATATGATTGTCACCTATTGGGGTTTTCTGCGATTGCTGTTTTTTTTTTCATTAAATAAAACTTTGTTAAAGGATACAAGTGTTCTGCTAGTTCTACATGTATATTCATTGTCTATTCATAGATTAGCAGAATTATTCCATACATTAGGGCTTCTTTATAATGAATCTGCGTGGGACCAGAAAATCGCTTCATTATATAGAAACTTTATTATACAGAAATTATACATTTTGCACTTTTATGTTAATGCTTTGTTTTTTTAAATATTTGATATATATTTTTTTTCTTACGTCTTCAACTTTATTACTTAATAATAATTTTTTTCAAAAGAAATGCTACTTTTCCCTGTTCTCTACTTTGTAAAATGTTAGTGATGGGACTTTGTTTCTTTTCGTTGTTATGTTTTTTCCTATTTTGAGAATACCCTATTTATATATTACTTTATTCTCGTCACACAGTGTTTTTTGAAATAATTCATTATATGGGGACAAACGTGCAAGAAACTCAAATTTACGTTTGCAAAATTGCTTCATTTTAAAGAAAAATTTACTGTATGGAAATTTACTATAAGGAGATGAAAATACACTAACATTGGAACGAGAATGCTGTGTTTCTGAAGTGAATATATAGTAGGGAGTGTTTCATTACATAGAAGTTTACTATAGAGACGTTCGACTATAGTCCAATAGATATACAGTGTATAACAGACATCTGCAATAATACATAATACCCCCGAGCTCACTCGCTTTTTACTAAGTAATTTTATTGAATGCTTACGAGTAGTACTTATGAGCTCGGATAACTATAACTCTAGTTAATAAGCTAAATGCGTGTCCTCGTGTTTATCAAAAGTACGAATACAATTGCCGAATATTGAAAAAAATATTTACGAAACAATACTAAACAGACAACGTGTATGAAATTTATACGAGCCTGTAACAAGCTCGTATGTCGAAACACAAATTCTTACGAGTATGGCGAGCAGACACAAAAACAATATGCTGTATTAACTACACCGCAACTCGTTTTTAGGCGAGTATTTCAAATCATACAAACGGGTACTCGTTTAAGCTCTCTGGTGTACAACTTTTAAATTTCCACGTATACGTAATTTTAGATATTTCATCACTCATACGCATAAATTGATCTGTGAAAAACATTGTAAAAATTGTTAACTGCAACAATGTTTAATACAAGGCACATATCGTCATATGATTTCAAAAAAGCCCTAAGTTACAAAAAATTCAAAAACGACTTCTTGATTGATTACGATACACCATATCAAAATACATGTCCCTGGAAAATTTTATATACACATAAAATTGTGCTAATTCCTTAATAAGAAAGCTTAAACTGAAAAAATTTTGAAAAATATTGCTTAAATTTTCATATTAGACAGTTTTTTTGTTGTCCTCTAAAATATTTTTCAAAGTAACTTAGTGCTAAAAAAACTTTTGTTTGTTGAGGGTTTTTAGCTAGTCTATATACATGCATTTCATTGGTGCTTAAGCCAAATCATCAGTAGACCTTAAACCTAATTTTTAAATGTTTCAAACCTCTTTACTTATACAAAAACTTTTAAAAACTCAATAAGAGTTATAAAAATTACAATAGTATAAGCATAGTATGCTTTGAAACTTATTCAAAAATCCCAACAAACAAATTATTATATTCGATATAATTTTTTTTTGTTGGGATTTTTGAATAAGTTTCAAAGCATACTATGCTTATACTATTGTAATTTTTATAACTCTTATTGAGTTTTTAAAAGTTTTTGTATAAGTAAAGAGGTTTGAAACATTTAAAAATTAGGTTTAAGGTCTACTGATGATTTGGCTTAAGCACCAATGAAATGCATGTATATAGACTAGCTAAAAACCCTCAACAAACAAAAGTTTTTAAATCTTTGAAAAAAGATATCGAGGCAATCTCGATTAATATAAATTTCATAAGTAACTTAGTGCTTTTATGAATTCATATGACGATATTTTAAATTCTAAAGCAATTGTTAGAGCTTTAAATTTTTTTGCACAATTATAAATCATGGATAATAAAATAAACAATTGCTATTTAGACCACGCCCACACCCCACTCCCATAAAATAATGACAATAACCCCTAATCGTCGGACAAGTGCAACAAAAACTTATTTTTTATTGATTTTTTATTATTACGAACTTGAAAATAATAATAGAAAATACATGTATATCTAAAACTCTTCGACATTCAGCTCGAAAAACTTTTCATAACACTCATTATCAGAGCTACTCTCCTCGTCATCCATACACAAGCTATTATCTGTGGAATAAAATGATACTTTTTGTTTTATTTGATTTATTTTATTGATATTCAGATTTCTATTAATACTTCGAAGAATCCAAACTGTTAGTACATCATCTTTGCGCCCGTTAGTTTGCCCGAGAAAGCATTTCGCCACGGCTAATCGAAAATTGAGCTAAAATAAAATGGCAACTGTGGAAGTTTGCTGAAAAATGCTGGCGAGATTTGAATTTCCACATATAATAAACACATTGTGACAAACACATTCACATTTGAACTTTTATGCAAGTTCATGCACAAATACAACTTTTAGTATACAAGTTATATAGGTTATATTGACTAAAAACGACATAATCACAAGAGTCAAGAATAATGACAGGGTCAAAATAAATAACAAAATTGAAGAATGCATTTGAACTACTTACACTGGGCGTCAGTTTCTATTATATTTACTATTTTGCTTTCCACACTTTGCTTTATATATAATTGTAACACTATTTTGAACCCGATTCAATTACACGTGGTAAAACATTAAACCTTGAAAGCTTGACAGACTGGCAGTGATGCGACCTATCTTTTTTTTATTATATTCTCTTGATTACTTGGACTATTGTCATTAAAAAATATATACTTTTTTAAAATTTCTTAACTTTTTTTTTAATTTCTGCCAAAAAAAAATGGAATTGGATAAGAAAGTTCTAACAATTCAACGTACTTACTTACATCTATATTATTTTGTGTACTTTTAATTTAAAGCATCTTTAACAATCTTAAAACAAAATCCTATACCAATTTATTATTCGCTGTCTGTACTTTGTCTGCTTTTATAAGTAATTTATAAATTAAAAAAAAATATTTCTTTGCTTGGCAACAAGAATATATTTACTTAATCTTAATAACCCACAAAGTTTTGGCTAAAAAAAACTTCGCTCTGTTTACATTATTAAATTAACAGTTTTAATTTGAGTGGCAGCAAATAAGCTACAAAAACAAAATTAAAATAATCCACCATTAATATGAATTTAAGGCAATATTTTAAACTAATTGCAAGTGTCATTAAAGAGGCTTAAGTGGGATTTTATGTAAATGTATTTTTGCCAAAAACAAAAAAGAAATAGATAAAATATATAGTTTTTAATTGCAAGTTGAAAATTTTAATTGAATTCGTTGAGGATGTGCGAGAACGAGATATGTTAATTAATTTAAATAGATACTTGGCAAATCAACACAACGATACAATAATGTAAATGGCGTTAAAACAAGATTTGTTACACATCTTAAGAACCTCGATAAGCAAGTTTTTATCAGAAAGTGTTAAGATATATTTTTAAAAGGATTCTTTTTCACATGTAAGGTGAAATTATTTTCTTACTATGTTGTGGAATTACTGTATATTATTTTATTGAAAAAAAAACATTATGTGGAAATCTGTCACACTGTCCATATAAGCCAGAACAATTTTCTCCACAGATTATTTATGTAACAAGATTGTACAGTTTTTATTTTAATTTTGAAATAAAACCACGGTATATTGCCCACTGAGACACACAAAAAACACCACCCAGTTTATCCAACCCTGGGTATAATACCAACCGAATTTCGTTCTTTTAAATTACACAGTTTAACACGAAAAAAAATTCCGGGTTCCGACGATTGATTCTGGTAGAGGAGACCAAAAAAAATATACATGTGTCGGTGTTTTGAAAAATCACATCGGAATTTTATTTTGGAGGCGTTTAAAATTTGCCGGGTTTGGCCTTTCTGACGAAGCAGTTTTTTAGACATGGCTGCGTTGCAATGAAGGAGTGATATGAGCTAGCGACACTTCGCGCGCTTTCATCTCGATTTTTTTTATTTATTTAAGATTCTTTATTTCAATACAACAAGAACATGTCTTATATTATAGTATTGATTAGTAATTTGGCATATGTATGTAACAAGTTCATGAAACTAATTTAATAAAAAAAAACAATAAACAATACTTAGAATTACATATGAATAAATAAGAAAGGAAAATAAATAGTAATAAAAGTTACAGTTAAGACAGATAAATCAATAAAGGCACCGTTAGCCGAGCGTTGTTGTACCCGTACCGTACCGTACTGTTAGCACGTTGGTCCACTTATAGAACATTTAAGAACTTACGTTTGTTTTATATTGTTTGTTTTATTGCCAGGAAAAAGGAACAGCTGTTTACAACACAGTGATGGGTGTTAAAAATTTTCAATTGGTGACTTGTGCAGAAAAAGTACCTAAGATATTTAAATGATATCAGAACTTTATTTTGTGTATGTATGTATATAAAAATTATTTATTATTTCACATTATAATATAAAATATAAACCAATTAGTGTTTATATGTGCATACAAAAAAAATTTTACAATTTAAATTATTTTATATGTATATACGTACTTATAACATTTATATAATATATGTACTTGTTTATTATACACATCTATACATGTCTATTGTCTTATCAAATGCAAAAGGGCCTATCTACATTATAACAAAATTTTCACTAGAGATAAATATCTTAATAAAAAGCAAACTATTGTGATAACAAATATTGTCTTTTTCAGCACAGTATCATTAATTCCGATTTTATTAATGATACTACCTAGAAAATATAGTTTTTATGATCACAATAGTTTGCTTTTTATTAAGCTTTTTGTCTCTCCTGAAAAATTTTTTAAACAATAGTTAGGCCGTTTTGCATTTTATATGACGATATGTAACTACATATATGTAATTATACATTTTGTAAAAAGTACACAAATATTGTTATCAAAAAGTACCAAAAAATAAGAGCGGAAATACCCCTCTTATCATGTACCAAAGAAACAGCCCATCACTGACTTACAAATGTTACGTAACAACGTTAGCAATTTCTATTTTATACAGATTGTTACGTTGCAACTAAGGTACATTTAAATTCGATAAGCTTTTGTATTGCTTTTCCCATAACATAGACGAACAGCTGATACAGTACGGTACGGGTGCGCTCCGCTAATTCTGCCTTAAGTTTGGCCTTACGTTTACAAATAGTAGAAAATAATTACGATAAGTGCTTAAATATGGCAGATTTAAAATTACTTGCATTATTTATAACTTGTATTTGAGAGAGTAGCTGGCTCCAAAGACGAATTGAATTGACGAAGAATTGTTGTGTAGAGATCGCTTTATTATATTTTATGCTGCTTATCCTGTTTCCTCTGTTCAATCTAAAAAAATATATTTTTCGAAACAGGTAGGGTGGTTGCTGATTATACACAATTTTATGTAAAAACAGCAGTGTTCGACAGTTTATCAAATTATTAAAGGCTACATCGTAGATTTGTTTTGTAAATTGTGAAATACTTCAGAATCTTTTAATACCAAACACATATCTAGCAATGGTTTCGTATGTTACATTTAGTCTTCGTCTACTTACAAGTTTTTCAAGTTCTCCCGCCTTTACGTGTTGTTATTGTGAATCGGCATAGGAAATCTTATAATCGTTACTTTGAATATATAATAACAGTTCAGCACTTTTCTGTAAAACAACACGAGGAAAATTTTTGTGAAACATTTTCGACGTGTTGGTATTTTAGCACTTTCTAAAAAAATGATACAAAAAACTACTTTTAAACGCCAGTATACCGGTTTAAAATAAACTTGAAAAAAATATTTGTCACAACATTTTACTATAATTCTCCGAAGATGCCAAAGCTTTAAACAAAACTTGAAAGAAGTCAAAACTTTAAATTTCTAAAAATTGCGAAATTATCCCGTAAATACATTTTAAAGTTTTAACTTGTTACCGACATTGATGCCATCTGACAGATTCAGTCTTTGGAACATTATTATTTTTAAGAAATTCTTTAAAAAGTATACTGCATGCACTCGCATTGTTAAGAAAGATTAGCAAGGTAAAACAATTGCAGCCATTTTCATATAATGACATCCTGAACCTCAACAGGAATAATTTACGGCTTGATACTGGACTTCTTTCTGGTCACTGAACTATCTGACTGAACTATCCTCTGTGGAAAAGTAATCAAGTTCGTTCTACCGTGTGCCGTTTATGCTTCGAGGATAACGAGACAAAGGCACACATTCTTTGCGAGTGTACCGTCTCATGTAAAAGCCGTGTTTTCTGTGTTCGGATGATATTAGGCGAACTTTTTCAATGTCTGTGCTGACTTTCATAAAAAGAGGCATACAGAGATTGTTTTAATTTAATTTACAGATTTAGGACACAAAATATCTATCAGGTGTCGCAGTGCCGGTCTTATAACCAGCTTTTCCCCTATTCTCTCTAAGATAAAGCAATTATCATTGTAATTTATGGACTTTAAATTTTTCCTCAACAATTTCTTAATTTTGCTGATTAAAATTTATAAATATTTCTTACCAACTGAAATTGATTTAACGTGAAAATTTAACAAGTTCCAATTTTGGTATTAAAATTTGTTAAATAATACTATTTATATTATTCTTTAAATTAAGCTTGAGATCACCTTTTTATAAAAATTATCTAAATTTATTTTATCTCTTCAAGAGGAAAAAATAATAAACAGTTTAAATAACAAAAATTAAAAAGTTATTAGTCAACAATTTCTTTTTCCGTTTTGATTTAAAAATTGGTTGTCAATTGAAACATTTTTTTTGAATTTTTTTTAAATGAGGAAATTAACTAATTCTTAAAATTTGAAAACATTAGTATTGTATTATTTCATTATATTATACAGTATATTTACTCCATTAGCCTTGTACTCGTACATTAAATGCCCGTAATTCTGTGGTACATTATCAGTATCAGCTCTAAAATTAATTCTCAAATCTGACGATACATTTATTATCTGTAACATCTCTAATATATAACGACGTTTATACTTATTTTCTGAGCAATAATGTATCTATTTTGAAATCAGAAAATAAGTATAACCGTCGTTATGTATTATTAAACAAAAACGGAAAAATATATTTTTAACTTATAATTTGTTAATTTTTGTTATTCAAATTGCTTGATTTTTTCCTCCTGAATAAGTTACCGAAAGGGTACCGAAATATCGAGATAAAATAAATTTGGATGATTTTTATTTAAAAAAAGTGACCTCAAGCTTAATTTAAAAAATAATATAAATATTAAAAAACAAGGTCCAAAAATTATATTGTTAAATAATGCTGTTAAATAGTTGATATTCCTAATCACTAGCATCCACCGTCAAAAGTTAAAAAATCGAACAAAGAACGTTGATGAGATTGTGTGGCGATATCTGCTAGTCTGATGAATAACAAATTATTTCCATAGAACTCTCTCAATAAAATAATGAATTTATCAAAAATAATTCTTAAGCTAAAAAATAAATGGGCAAATTCAGATTTGAACTTAACCCAAATAATTTCAAATATAAGTGCAACTAATTACTTACAAACATTTTGTTGTCCTTTAGGCTTATATAAAACAAATTTTGAATATCTTCATAATGTCAATACAGGAAGGCTCCTTGTTTTGAAAGATTTTTAAAAGACAATTTAAGGCTTTTTTAAAAACAAAACTCACTACACAGAAAGAAAAACGCAGTACTAAATTCAAGTTTTTACAAATAGCAATAAAATGTAGTTTAATGAAGCCGAAAAAGGGATTGCTTTAGATAACCAATCCAGGAGTTTCTTAAAATTAGTACAAAAATCTTTAATCATATTAAATAAATTATTGACGCTTTAGGTCTAGAAAATAAATATAAATGATTTATTTAATCCGATATTTCGCGTTCTCAATGGAAAGCTTCTTCAGGGTTGTAAAATTAAAAATTAATAAAAACAGTTATTGTTAAACCAATAAAAACTTATTCCTATTACTTTTTTAATAAAATTTAATAAAAAGGTCGAATAAATCAGCATAATGTTAATCTTTAATCATGTGAAAAAATCTTGAATCAACTAAAAAGTTCTGAAATTAAATTGAGCATATGAATCCGTCCGTACTTAAATCAATCTCTCTGTACTTGATTTTAGTAAATCTAGGATTAGCGTACTTTTAACACCGCTTGGGATTGATTTATGTACGGATGGATTGATTTTTCTTTTGAGTGTACGAATATTTGTAATTCTAACTTTTAAAACGATCAGTTTTTGTGGAAGATTTGACAAACATTTTTACAAGTTTTATAGCAAAGTAATTGATTTAATAAGCATAACATCAATGTTTTAATAAAAAATAAAAAAATTTAGCTCAAACAAACTTTCACTCTTTAATAACAACTTGTTATGATTCTCCTCCTCCCATTTTACGCTGTGGTCTTAAATTTATGTATGTTGATTTTATAAAAGACATTTTGCCTAAAGGCTTTCGCAACAGCGATTACATGTTGTCTTTCTTGTTGAATTTTTTTGTTTCATTTTATTAGATCATAAATTACAATATAAAGGAATATTTACTTACTTTTACAATTTTGTGATATTTTTTTGTTGTGTTTAATTTGTTCTTCTAAACTCTCACACTTTTTTCTAACTGACTCTCTTTTGCTCTCACACACTTTCGCTTGCTTTTACTTGAACTCACTTCAAAATGCACACACACACACATACACACACGCTCCAATACATTTACCTAAATATACTATAACGGAAATGGCACGATTTAACCAGGTTACTAACAATTTCACTTCCTTACAATTTGTTTATAAGTATTACAGTTGTTTTGTTTTTTTTTTTGCTTCTATTATTTTCTTCTTTGGTTTTTTGTTTTCCGTTGTATTCTTTCAGGACTTTAAAATCACTCTTTAGATTTTTATAAATTTCTTTTGTTGCATTTTGTCCATTATTTTTTACCCGTAAATAGCAGCTGAATCAAACTTTTATTTCACACACTCATGAGTTCATACAGACGCATAAACATCAATATTCCATAAAACGCACACACATGCATACAAACATAAAACTGTTAGAAAAACCATAGAGTTTCTCTTTTCTTCGCTTCCCTCTCTCCAATTAGCACATAAAGACTCACAAGTTCTTACTTATGTGTGTGTGTGCGTGCTGTTTTTCAATAAAAAAACCTTCTCTTCTTATAAAAACTTATTTTTTCTTTTGTTATTGCTGCATTTGTACTAGAAAGAATAAAAATGGTTTTGTGAAATAAATATATTTTTTATTATTTATTTCTTTAAAAACAAAACTTTGTCTTCTGTATTTCTTAGTTCAGTTTATTTATTCCTTTGTCCCAGCACTTGTGTAATTTTATCCTTGTGCAACACTTTTTTTTTATTTAATTACCTTGCTTTTCATAAGTAATAGTGTGTGTGCTAATTTTGACGTTTATATATTGTGACACTTTTTTTATTTCTATTTTTCCTTTTTTTCTTAAGTTTAAATCACTTAAAAATAACAATGTTTGCCGTTTTTTCGTTAATGTGTTTCTTCCGTGTTGCGTTTATAGACGCGTTAAACTAGCAACTGACTTATGGGTTTTACATTCGTCATTGTAAATTCTAGTTGAGTTTTTATTTTCTCTGCCTTGCCTTTTGGCGTTTCCTTTTTTGTTCTCTTTTTTTTTCTTAAACAAAATCAAGTAGAAAGCAAATCAAGAAGAACAAAATAGCAGCCATGGGATGCGCCCACCCAAACATCATCTGTGTCCATTAACTTCCAGTCGAATAGTTGCACATATTGTACATATCTAGATGCAAGGTTGTTGTAGAACTTCACCTTAAAGCTTTAAAGCTTAAGGGATGTTAAAGTTTAAGAAAAAGGAACACTAGCAAATAGAGCAACCCCATTTTATTAAAGCTGTTGTTCAATTGAAAAATGTTTTAAAAATCACAAATCGAATTCTGGACGAGTGTTAAGAGGCGAAGCAGGATTAAATAGGCACTCCATGTGTCAAATATGAAATTTCATTAGGGTGGGTAAAATACATTTTTTTTTTCAAACATATCGCTTACATATCGCTCATTTACTCAAAAAAAGTTTTAACTAAGAAAACTTAATGATTTTCATTTCCGCGCATCTTAGAGGAAAAATAAAGATACATTCTTCTAGATATTTTTTCCACACGATGAAGAACCATCTGCAAAATAATTCTGGTTTCCGCATAACTCAAAAATCACGTCGTTGTTGAAGCAAATGAGCGATATGTCGTTTTGTTAGATCAGCTATAAGTCTGCAAAATATTACTCATTTAGTTTCAGTGTAAAATCAGGGATTTCAAAGAAATAAATTTGAGAAACATGCTGTTTGACTCACTTTTCTTTATGGTCATGATATTAATTTGCAATATTTTCAAAATAAAAATACCAACTCAACTTCTTATGTTAATTTTTAACAAACACAAGCTGAAAACCCAGAGCCTTTGGCGGAAATTAAGGCCACCCCAGCCCAAAATCAGCCCACAAGGCTATTATACGCCAGAGCTGTAAATGAATCATTCATTTTTTAATCAATTCGCGAATCATTCATGCATTGAATTAACAAATTTTGAATTAATTCTTTTCACGCGAAAAAATGAATTTAATGAAATTTGAATCCATTCAAACGAATTAGGCAGAAATTAATTGCAATTCATTTCCTGATTCGTCTGAATTTATTCAAATTTCATTCAATTCTTTTTTGTTGTGAAGATAATTAATTCAAAACTTAACTAATTCGTAATGAATTTAAATCAAAAAAGCTCTTGGAAAAATGGCTCTTCGTATTGACGATATCGTGTCATCAAAATTATGACATCAACGATGTTATGAATCGCGAGCCCGGAAATCTGTTCTAACAAAATTGTTTTATGCGCATTAAATAAACATTAAAAAATATAAAATATGCTCACTAGTTTTTCCAGACCCCGCTTGTCTAAAATTTTTTATTTTTACTATTTTATTTACATTCATAACTTCTTTGCTTAAATTTCTTAAACAATAACATAAACTGTTAACATGAGTATATTTTTTTCTAATTCTATCATGAGACCTATTTCAATAAAAAAAAACCATGTTTGGATAAATTACACAGTACAAAACATGATTTTGGGAATCAATTCTGAGAATTGCACGTGAAAGTAGCCCCCTAAAATAATAACTTCTGCATCATACGTTTTATCATGTTGGCTGCATTAATAATAATTTAATGGCCATAAGATTTTTTTTGTTTAAGGTGGATTTTTTTCACTTTTTCTACATTTTAAAACGGTTATATCTCGGTATACCGTACGGTATATCTCTTTTGTGTCGGAAGCAAAGTTGTAGATAAAAAAGATAGAAAAAAGTGCATCCAGAGCCTTAAAAATCACAAAAACGCTCCCTTTTTCCTCCAATTTTTCACCATTTTGGTTCAATACGTGGATTACAAATCCACAAATATGCTGTTTTTTTTATAAACTTTATTTTGCATGAAAATAAAAATTCCGATTCATATTACAGTTGTGGTTCTGATGATCTTGTTCTCTGTTTAATACATAACCAAAATTTATGCATGCGTCACACCTGAATTCATTATGTCCAATTAGGTCTTGCAGCAAAATTGCAAAACTGTACACCTTTTCCATGTATCCACATTATAAGGGTATTGTAACAACTTTTGCACACTGTGTTCGGTGTAAAATTTGCACCACTTAAATCTACATCATCAAAATAATGGCAATACGCTGTTTTAAATTCGTTAGTAAACAAGTTTTTTCGATCCTGTTTGCCTATTCTTGGGACAATATGATGACCACAAACGTAACAAAAATCATCCAATTTTAGCTACTTGTTTTTTTCCATATTGAAATATTCAATGTTCTGCTGGTTTTAAATATAATTATTAATTATTGGACCACTTTCACGTGCAATTCTCAGAATTGAGTCCCAAATGAGTTGGAAAATATTGTATTGTGTTACTAAATTAACAAATTCAAACATTTCATTAAATAGATCGAAAATATTGAAAGAACTAGGAAACTGTTTGCGTTATCTTGTTTTTTAAATTAAATTTTTTGTTTCATTCTATAACAATATTTGTTTGTCTTTCATGTCAGAATAGTTGCACTATTTAATTCTTTAGTTTAGAATTTCTGTGATAGATTCTACTTCATTTAAACTTCTTTTGAATTTACAGATATTTATTGTGCTCTTATAATTTTGAAAAATATGTTCTTTAAAAGAAAACAAAAGTTGCTTGATTAAAAATGCGTATATTTTTCATCCAACAGTTTAAACAAAATTTCATTTAAAATAAGTTAAAAATTAAATAAACAGAACAAGGATACAATCAACTAAATAAAAGCAAAAACTGCTTCTCAATTTCTAAGGAGATCTCGATAATAATAAGACAAGCTTTTTATTGATAATTGCTATTGCAATAAAAACAAGATATTGACTTCGATTTTCACATAAAAAACGGTGTCTAAAACATCTAAATAAACTTTCATTGAAACAAATCATTGAAAATGTCTCTGCGAATGTGCAGGAAATGAGATGCAGATAGCTTATGGCAACAAGTTTCAACTGATAGATACGCAAAATAAAAATGTCATCTGCTGGTCCGGATTTTTTTTTCAATAGAGTATCAAAATAAACTCTAAAATGCTGCAAATGTGATCTTGAAACTGAAATATGGGCACTTCCACAGAAAATAATACTTTTTATCACGCACATTATCGCCTTGAATTGCTAGTACACATTTTAAAATCTTTAGATTTTTTTGTCTTCTCTATTACTAAATGTACGGCTACCTGCGCTCTATACAAACCAAACCAAAAAATTCTGTAAAGGTTACTAAAATATGCAGCAAGAAATCGATGCCAAAGTTGCTGGAAATTTCTAAAACGGATATTACTCCATCTCTATGGGTGTCACAAGAAAAAAATATGCGATTTGCAATTTTTCTTCTTATTATATTAATGACAACTTGTCATTACATACAAAGTTTTTTCATTGTTTTAATGACATTCGTCAGCAATCCTATGACAAGTTTCATGCAGACAAAATTGAAGTCACTTGTTATAGTATTGATCAATAATAACATCGGCGTTATGACGATTTTTTTATCAATGGCATTGTACTGATGACATTTTGTCATTACATTAAAGGTGGTTCGTCATATCTCGGTGGTAGGTGTGTCATTCCATTGACGACAGCATTGTCACCATTAGCATTTTAACAAGACGAGCATCTGATGTAATGTTTGATATCGTAATAATTCAAACACTCATGGGGCCAAAAACGAAGACACTTGTCATCCTATTGACGTCTAATTACATCAGCGCTGGAACTACTTAGATGCAGATCCTGGCGAAAAAAGAAAAAACTAGGAAATAGTGTCTGTAAAAATACATATTTGGTTTCATATACATTCTACCGCGCATTACCATCAAGCACCTATAACTTCTATGTTTGCAGCAAATATACATTTATTGATGCAAAGAACATAATATAGTTGTCGTACTCATTGCTAAGCAAATAAATTAATAAATTCTAACAGAGCTAACGGATTTTCTTTCTATACCTTTAAACTGTTTGAACATAAAGCTTTTTCTTTAACGAATACTGTCAACCTTCCTTCATTCAAATCAACTCAACTCAACGACCTATCCCAATATATCATGAAAAAGCTCTACTTCATGCGGTTAATTTCGAGAAAAGCTAAATTCCAAAACTTAAGATGATTCGGCGCATTAGACAAACAACCTGAACAACCATAACCCACCCCACGTGCAGCTGAAGTCTACTAAAAACAAAAAGCAAAAAACACACACACTCACACACACACACACACACACATAAAAGAGAAGATGGCAAAAATTGATATTTAATAGCGGCATGTTAACGTCGTACTGTGTACAATTGCGTGTGTGTGAGTGTGTGTGTATTATTCAATTGCTTGCATTCAGCGAGTATTGGATTTTCTTTGGGGAAAAATAAAGACCTAAACGTGAGCAGCTGGTGAAAATGAAGGTGTGTGAGTGTAAATTTGTGATTTCTGTTACAACACTAAACGTTACTTGATGTGTGCAGGACAACGAAAGAGAAAATGCAAACACAGTAACCATTTGAAGCACACACATACACACACACACACATACAAGTCTCTTATGTATGCATGTTTGTACGTATAAAGGTGCAGTGAATAGAATTGGAAACGTGCTCACATGCATTTAAGTAGAAGATTTTAACTACATGCTTGTGGCTAAGCGGTCTTACTTGTGTACACCGTTTTGTTTATTTAACGAAAGCATGACGAGAAGTGTGCTGAGAGTTAATTGCAGCTAAATTAACTTCAGTTTTAGGCACACAATTTTAATATCATCGAATGGCCTTAGAAAAACTTCAAGATTTATAATTTAAGCGCAAAAGTAATATTCGATAATTATAGACTTAACTTCTTTAGTTTTTATTTAAATAAATTAGTGCTAATAACAACCTATTCTACCTGACCTCGTATTAAGGTGGTATTTGTTTTGTTACCACAACAGCACGAGGATACCTTATCACGTTACTTTTTCATGCCAGCAAATAAAAGCAACACGAAATCATTGCACGTCATTGATCAGAAAATTTAAGAAAGAAAAAAGAAAATCGAAAACTTTCTACCATATTTTCCTCAAACACTTTTAAGTGGGGAAAAATAACTAATAAACAATTCAGTGACTAACGAGTGGCTTGTTATCACTCACTCTCTCTTCCTCTCTTCAAGAATATGCACACACTTTTGTTGGTCATTGTAGTTGTTGCAAAAGAAAAATAACAACAATAACAACAATAATCGTTTTAAAGCTGGTATTGGCAATTTTCTTTTACTTTTTCAATATTATGATGTAAGCAAATGTGAAAGAAAACTGGCAGCAAAGAATTATTTCTCATCCAACATTCAATATTTCTTGACTCATTTATTTTACATACAAATTTTTCTCGTTTTTTTTAAATTTATTTTTGCTCTTTTGTCCAAACTTGAAAGCACAACTTTATGTTGTCGCTGCTTTTTTCTTACTTCTGGTGTTATATTTCTTATATATACATATGTATATATATTTTTTTGTAACATTTTAAATTATGTCAAAGTCTTTTCTTTTTTTCACTCTTTTTTTCTGGTTGCCTTCAGTTTTTGTACGTTTTACCATCGTTTTATGCAATCTTAACATTACTAGACTCTGCTGACATACAAATAAACAAACAATAAGTACAATTTTTTCCTGTGAATTCTTTTTGCGCACATTTTTACTGGAATTGTTTTCATTTTTCGGTTTAAAAGCCTTAAATAGGTTTACAGGTCATATTTTTTTTTGGTAACATTATACTTTGATATTAAGTCAATATTTGTTTAACTTTCACCATATATTTACGTGGGCCAAATTAAAAGTTATTGGTAAATAGTTCACATAATAATATTGAAGCTCCAAGCCAGGTAATTTTTAAAATATTATATGCCACCCCTCAGAGGGGCACATTTCGGCAGAAGATATTTACAAATATTTAAATATTGATGTAATCGATTTTTTTTAGTGTATTTTGTATGTCCTTTACAAATTCACCATTCTGTCAGCAAGATTTCTGAAACCGTTAAAAACTCACAAGGCTGCGAAAAGGGCAAAAGTTTGAAAAATTCGTTTAAATTTTGTAAGTAAGAATTTTTGTTGTAAGAATTTTGTTAATAATTTCTAAATGAAAATTTGCATAAAAACGAGTTAATCAAATAGTTTGATTAAAAAAAATTTTATTAGAAGAATAGTTTCAAAAGAATCGCTTACAAATAAAATCAGAAAAATAGCATCCAAGAGCAAATAAAAAACAAAACAACGCGGCTTTCGAATAACTTTTTTAATTTTAATAAAATGCGAAAAAAATATGCGAAAACCGCTTAAACAATTAAAAATATTTAACTTCAAAAAAACTCAAAGAATTCATGTAAATAATTTGGAGGAACTTTTTCCAAGCTCCTTTTTAGTAGCAGCAGTAATTACTGATGAAATAAATAGTAATTTTTAAGTATTCGCAAATACGTATGCGAATACGAATATTCAATTTGCATTTTAGCGTCACCTCCTTATGGCTCCATTTCGACGTCAGCAAAATAATATGTTGTGGGGGGAGTAGCGGCTCCTGAAAAACAACGTGGATTCTGTGCTGCCTTAGAAGCAGTAATTAATTTATGTTAATTACGCCTTTGCTCTTTAGGAATATGGTCTCATATCTCATTCTTTTTGACTAAAAACGTTAAGAGCAATAGGCAAATAACAATCAGTTTAAGCTTTAATTGAATTCGAAAAATAATCACATACAAAAAATTTGAATTTTATTTGAAAATATTTTCACCTGCGCATCAGTAATAATAAATTAAACAAATTTTCCTAATTTCGGCAACATTTTCTTGTCTTTCATAATCGACACCAAGTTTGATGAGTTATTAGGAGACTAAATTTAAATCTATAAACTTCTCATTGGTATTACTCTACAGAAAATTTTTAATTTTTTAAGAGTTGTTTGTTTTCCTCACTTTCTGCTTGCGCTTTTAATTAGCTATTCAAAGCAGGGATGCAAAAGTTGATACAATTGTACTTTTTTTAGCACTATTTGAGAGTAAAAAGTACAATAGCACACCATGCCTAATTTAGCACTATTTCATAATATTCTTAATTTTATTTAATTACGCGAAACTATTTTAAATCATTATCCCATTTTTTATATGTCAAATCCATGTTAACCATTCGTTCTGAATTTTTTTATACCCAAAGGCGGAATTATACAGATGTTGGCGATTCCACAACAGGTACAACATTACAATAACAACTGAAATCTCTACTCCTATGTTACCATATAAAAATTTTGACATACGAGCCACTAATTTGTGGAAAAATGTAGAACACCTGTTTAAATACGCCTTGTTTTGGACGAAGGTATCAGATATGAAAAATGAACCGAAGTTTACTGATATTTCAAGAATTGCTAGTGGAATATTATTCATCCCACATTCAGCTGCAAATGTGGAAGGGATATTTTCGTTTCAAAATTTAATAAAAACAAAAGAGAGGAACAGTTTGTTTGTTTCGACTGTTTCCAACCTAATCCAAACAAAGAATTTGCTGAAGTCATCTAATTCGTGCTGCTAAAATTTAGAAATAACTAAAAGTTTGTTAGCAAAAAGTACTCGTATATCATAAAGTATAATTTTATATTCAGATCTCAACAACTGATAGTCTTTTGTGTACCTTTTGGAATTAATCAATAAATTTAATTATTAACTTTGTCTACATAATATACTCGTACAAGTACTTAGTACAAATGAATTTCAATGTACCTTTTTGTCAATTGTTAACTTTTTTAAACACACATATATGTACGAACGAATTTTTATGTACGTTTTTAGTTAATTGTTAATAAAAAATTTTACAAAATAAAAAGTACAATCGGACTGCAAAAAGTTAAATTTTGCTTAAAACTTAGTACAATTTGAAAATTTCATTTCGCATCCCTGACTCAAAGTGTTGTTTTAGAGTAAATGATTGAAAACCCCGTTGACTTTACTCATTGATATGAATGAAAGTGGCAGTGAAGATTACATTTCTCAACTCAGTGTCCAAAATCTTGATCATCTTTTAATTCGTAAAGGTATCGTGGAAGACTTAGCGGCAAAATGGGTGCCAAAAAACATCATACCTTTGACATGGTGGAAAGTAAATAAGCAATAAGCATATAGAGCGAGGCAATATTTAGTGAGACCGACACAAATTTTCCGAGTGAGCGAATTCTTAGTGATGAGTTGCTTTTTTACACACAAGAAAACAACAAAAACTAATTTTTGGTAACGAGCATTAAAAACTAATATTCGTGTGTCAGCATTTTTAAAGTTTAAATCTGCGATTTATTTTAGGGGAAGTTTAAGTTAACAAACCCTCATCCCTTTTACACATTGTTATAGTGAATCGGCATAGGAAATATTGTAATACTTGCGTTTAAAGTGTCACATGTATTAAACCTTTTTATGTAAACGCCACGGGAAAGATTTTTGTGCTAAATTTCCATTTGTTTTTAACAAAATTATTAATCTTTTACTAAATATGTAGGATATTATTTTGGGAAAAAGTGCGAATAAAAATTTAAAATACTAACATTTTAGCAATTCCCTTAAAAAGCACCAGTTAATAAATATTATTTTTGGTACTCGTACAATTATGCTAAAAAAATTAATTTTAATTGTATCGACACTGATTGTCGACTGTGATCGTCGCATAAGTGGCCGAAACTGGCGCCTATATTACAAATTGAATGGTCTACATTGTGCAATAGAGTATTCATATCATATGCGCATCAAGGTTGATTTTTACTGTCCAAACTCAGCACAATTTCGGATGCATTTTATAGCATTTTAAAATATTGTTTGCGTTCACACTATCTGTGCATGAATTGAGACGAAAATCGGTACAATTCCTAAACTTTTTTTTATTGCGGTGTTTAAAAATAAATTTTTTTGAAAGTCAAAAGATAAATATTAAACATTATATCGCATTTACACCAAACCGAAATCTAGTCAATTTCAATTGAAATCTCTATCAAAATCTGTACCGTTTGCACCGGGTAATTCGTGACATTTTTTAAGATTTCGTATCCATGACAAAAACCGTTGATTTGAATTTTCATTTTCGAGTTTCAAACTTCATACAAAAAATTATCATTCAAATTCGAAACAGCTGGCGAGCACACCCTTCAAGGATATGTTATTAAACAGCGGAGTATTTTTCAGTATAATTTAAGAAAAACCACAGTTGCATCACTAAGTGCTACGAGATTTTGAGTAGATTTTGACGAAATTCTAGTGACGAAGTAGATTTTGTTTTGTATGGGAAATCTAGTCAAAATCAAAAAGATTTTGCTCGAAATCTCGTAAGTACTAGATTTTGGTCGGGTGCAAATGCCATATTAATGACGTTTCCTTTTCTAAGAAAAAGTTCAAAATTGTTTGTTCTATTTATTGAAAATTTTCAATATAATGATTTTTAGAAATAGTGAACTTATTGAAAATTATTGTATGTATCATCAGTTCCGAGGCAAAATTTTTGTTTTAAGAAAACTTTGAACAGTAAAATGTTTGATAAAAAGTAAAAGAGATGTTACATTTTTTTAGAAAAGAAAACGGCATTATGTTTATTAACAAAATATTAATTTGAAATGAAAACTTGATTGTAATTCAATAATTCTCAACAAAAAAATATTTTTTTGTTAAACGAACAGTATCATAACCATTTTAACAATTTTACCTTTAAATTAAGAGTTAAGAAAGTCTTGCAATCATTGTTGTTAAAAAAATGTTTTTTTTTATTTTCCTAGGAAACCATTCAAATTCTAAGAGTGCACAAATCTGCAGCTCCAACAAAAGAGCAAACACTCTTTTAACACTTCATACAACATTATAAAAGATTAGAGATACAAAACTATCTAAAACTCATAATCTTATCATGCTAAAATACTCAGTCATAACCAAATACTAAAGAAAAGAACTATTGACTCTGTACAGATTGCTTCCCAAAAATAAAGAACGACAACAATAAACCCCTTAAACCTTAAAACAATAGAAATGAAAGAAAGAACCTCTAGTAAATCACCGAATGAAAAAAAGGAACACTCTTATACACACATACATACATCCACTAATAAATCTATGCAAATACCGCAGGGTATCGACATTTGAAACACTTTCTAACAAAAGGATTTTTATTGTGACAAATTTTTAGCTGCAAACTGCTAATTCTAATTTTTTGTCGTTGTTGTGGCAGTAACTTGTATAAAATGATTATGAATAGAAATTCAGTTAGAGATACAATTTTTAATGCTGTTGTAACAAGACAAAAGCCACAATTCAGCATTAAAAAATATATATAAAAATGCGACAATTTGGGTATTGAGTGCAGAAACCGAATGATGAAGAAATTTTGTAAATACAAAACCGTTTAGAAACAAAATGAAATTGATTAGCGGCACGTGCGAACAAACTCAGTTACTTATACATTAAAACCAGCAAAACTATGAAATATACTGGCGATTCAGCAGAAGATTACGCCAATGTTGTTGAGAAAAAAACTTAAAGAATACACACTGCAAGAATTTTTGTTAGTAAAATATGAAATTTAAAAGCAAAAATACACATAAATAAATGATTTTTATTTATTTAAGCGCTATAACTCTTTTTTATTTAAACAAAATGCTAATAAAGTTCTAGGAATATTTTCATTAAAACAAAATTTGTTGGCATTTAGATATTTTTTTTAAAGAAAAATAAGCCAAATAATTTCGAAGAAATAAAGGCCGTTTTTTAAGCCTGATAGAAATTAGAATTAGCAACACTGCTTCGAATTGACAACCGATTTGACAGCTGATGTGTGCTTAGTTTGTTTTGTAGTAGTGTTGCCACCAACGAAATGTTAAATTACACATTCATCATGCCAAAATATCAAAAGAAATTTGGAATTACAAATTTTTTTTGCAAAATAACATGCTTTGCTTTGTTAAGATTAAAAATTTTACCTTTTTATGTAATTCAAATATTTGTTTTTAACTTTCAAGGTCATTTAATAAAAGATAATTTTTACATATTATTTCGACGTTTCGCTTGCATTTTTCAACTTCTTAAGGGAATTTTTTTTATTTTTGTAGATATACAATCTTCTTTATACCAATTCTACATCGTTCTCATTAAAACTATCACAGTTTTGTTTTGTGTAAAAAGGACGATCACAAACAAAAACTTAATAAGTTTAAAGCAAAAAATGCAAAGCGGGTTCATAAATTAAAATATCACAGCTAATCCTTATTTTTCGTCATCACAGTCGCCATCACAATAAAAAAAGTAGTGCTCAAAAACAACCAAAAAAAATTTTAATTACACATGAGTTATACATGCAGCCAATTACACATGAAAATAAAAATTACACATGATATGTGAATTACACGTAAGTAAGCAGCACTAGTTTATAGTGAAAAGATTCATACTAGACACTAGAAATTGTATCAAATATTTGTGGTAAATAGCCGTGTGTATGGCACAAAAGGATTTAAAAAAATTTTTAGCTTTTTTCGTAAAAGTTTTGCAGAAACTCATATATTTTCTACTAAGAAATAGATATCATAAATTTTTGTGCCACCTGCTTTGCCAAATATGACAGCGGTGCATTCGAAGCAATTATTTTTCTCCTCTATTTTTGAAATTTCAAAAGGTTTGTAGCAGCTTGAAAATATTATTTCTCTTTATTTTTTCTTAAGAAAAAATTACGAACCCTTTTTAGTGTCTTCAAAAAATTCATGTATTCACTTTTACGTGTCCCAAAGATTCCACATAAATCGTTCAGGATGTGCCGTTTACTAGAAGCAGAGGTATCAGAGTCAATTGTTTTTCCTTATTTGATTTGAAAATCAATTTCCGTTGAGTTTTTCTAATCCTCCACCATATTTTCGAAAAAAAAAAATAACTATAGCTCCTCTTATTTCTTTTATAAAATTAATATAGGTGCTTTCGCAAGTCTACTTATTTCTTTACTTATTCTTATATTCAAAGGTATATTCGTTTAAAAGAAAACTGTAGTAATGTTTGGTATTAAAACTACTCGAAAGACAGTGAGGATATTTTTGTAAAGGAACTTGAACTTTACTGTGTTTCTACTACAAAGAGGAATCGTTAACTGACATTTCCCATAAGAAAAATTGACTCAGGGTCACTCAGGTCTCTAAATGCGAAAGAAAATCAATTCTTTTATTTAAAGTGATTATTTTTCGAAAAATTGGTTGTTAGAAGTTTTTAATCCAAAGTGATTATTATTTTGGCTAAAGTTCGTCAGAAAGAGTTGGACATGAGCACAATATTCCAAAGGAACAAGGGAAAATTTTAACATCAATTAATTTCAACTTACACCGCGGAACAGATACAACGTTGTTTTTCGGGAGCCGCTACACTCCCATCATTAGCGTGCATGTATGTTTCCATGTATTCGCCAATGTTTAGGTGGCTGGGTTTTTGAAAATTGTCTCATTTCACATTTAAATAAAAAAATTTAATTCGACTGAATTTTCTTTTGCATTTACAGAAAAAACCCTTTCATAATTTAGATTCTTTCCGGACAGACATTTTTAAAAATTTAAACATTCTTTATAAAAAATTTTCCTAGTTTCTCTAGAATCTGAGAAATAAAATATTTTTTTTTTGCAATTTTCCCTCAATCAATTTCTCTTATATATATTAAATTTTAGAATAACTTTCATTAAACAAACTTTTTATACTTTCTCTTTCTAGTTTTCCTTAAACATTTTTCAGCTTAAATAAATTTTCTTAATAGAAGAGTGCTCAACTACATATTCTAGATGAAGATCGTGTGACTATTTGTGCTCTAAAAAAATATGTATCTAACCGTCATATTTTTGCTTAAAGGAGGAAAATACATCTTGTTTTATTTGTGAGCTGTTTTTGTAGACAACAACATCCGAAGCCCTTGCGTTTAAATAAAACATTTCTTATATAAAATGCTTATTTTGCCTACAAAGAATATTTTAACTCGTTTATAAATCATTGAGCGCGATTTTTCTCCCAGTGTACAAATACTTATTTTAATATAATTTTGCATATCAAGTATTCATAATAAATAAAAGTCTTTTATATGAATATTCCAAAAACCTACTTAAAACAACAACAAGAACAGCAACAAAAATGTTGCAACATATTACTACAATTACAATTAAAACAAAATTTTGTTTTATTAACAGATTTCGACAAGCTCAGCCGTTTTAAGCAGAAATAAATAACCAAAACAATATTTACAACCAAAGTGTCGTCAATATTTGTGCTAAATTTTCTTTTTCTTTTTTATTAATATTATTTATGCTTAAGTGCGCAAGTTTTATTCACTATATAATCGCTGCTTTTTCTAGTTATCATCATTCAGTTTGATTTAATACTTTAAGAGTTCAATTCAATTAAAAAGTTTAAATAATATTCAACATGAACTTTTTTGTTCTTATTGCTGCTTTCCTTGGCTTGGCCGCTGCTGTTTTATGCTCAGAGGATACGAAATCTAGATCGGCTTACGGTGACGGTGCACCTGCTGGATATGGTGTGCATGGAGGTTATTCTCATGGTGCTGGTAGCTATGGAAACGCTGCTGCCATACCCACTGTACGTTGTCCCAACAACTATTTATTCAGCTGCCAACCTAGTCTTCAACCAGCACCCTGTTCACAGGGTGCGCCTAGTTATGGCGGTGTTGGCGCCTATTCAGAAAATTATCCAGTCTACGCTCTACAAGTTCCTCAATACGTTAACGGATATCAAACATACTAAATTAAATTTTGATTTTATGGATTTAAGAAAAATTCTACAAATAAATTATATACTTTAATTTTGGAAAATTAAAAGTGATCATGAGTATTTTTATGGAAAACAAAAAAAAAATTAATAAAATTTTTTAAAAATATTAAGTGCGCTTTTAAAGTGTGAGAAGTTTAATAAATAGTTGAAATATTCACAGTGTGTCCTGTGGTCCATTTCACAGGACTACAAGTTACAAAACTAAAAGTGTACAAAATTTCTTTAATTATTGTTTTTGTTATGTATTTTACTTGTAGACTTGTAACTTGTAGTTTTGAAAAATAGGCTCTTACATACAGAAAATATAATAATATGCACAAACACGAGGGTGACTTTCATGTACGATGGGTCTAGCATATATTTTACCTGTGCACGAAGTAGTAAATGTTCCAGAGCTTAAAAAAGTAAAGCAGTTGTGGTCCATTTTATTTCAAAAATTAAATAGTTTAAAAACTATTTAAATGAACAAAAATATTTAAATGAAATTATCAACATTTTTATTTAAAAACAAATTGGGAAAATAAAAAAATTTGCTCAGAAGAAACTAAATTAAAAAATTAAAAATATTCTAAAAAAATTAACGTAAAAAAGTGGCAAAATTTTTATTATATAATTATAAAAAAATTTAAAATTCAGAAAAAACACTTCATCGAAATCTTCAAAACTTGCTCACGAAGCGCCTAAAGTCCGAAATATTTAAAATTGAAAAATACATCACAAAAATCCTAAATTAATAATAAATCGAAAGCGAAAAATTTTAAAAAAATCCCCACACTTTGAATAAAAAAATTATTTGTGGGGAATAAAAAATTAAAAAAAAAAAATATTCAAACAAAGAACGACACATATCGCTCATATACTCAAACAACGTCATAACTTAAAATACGTGATTTTTGAGGTATTTTTTTCAGCTTGTGTAGAAAATTCAAACAAATATTATGTTACTCAGCTCTTGGAAGGAGAATGGTTTTTTATTTTTTCATTGAGTTGTGGGTAAATTAGAAACTCTAAACCTGTTTTCTGAAGAACGAGTTTTTTTTTGGAGTTATGAAGTTGTTTTAGTAAATCAGCGATATGTGTATATATAATCTAAAATTTATTTACTATTTATATTTATTTGTTTGTGCACAGGAATTCCGGGATTTCGGAATTTATTTCGCGATTTCCCGAGAAATGTCAGTCAGAAAAAAGAAAAACTCCACTAACAGGCAAGTTTTTTATGGCCTTTACAGTTTTTTTATTATTTCGGGAAAAAATTATTTTTACGATCAACTATTTTTTTTTTCCTCAACTATTTTTTTTTTTCCTCAACTATATTTTTCTTTTGTTTTCTTTAACTTATTTTCAAACACGCAAAAATGCTTAATTAATAAAAAAGAACTCCTAAAGTATTTTTCGTTTTTTTTTTTATTTTATTCCATTAAAGAGAAAATGTCATCACAATTATTGTTACACATAAACTGCATGATGATGACTATGAGCACCGTCATTTGCATAACCTGCATTTGCGGGTATAATGCAGGCTCCTTGATTTTTATGAGGACAACAGCCAAATAAACACTCTGTGTGATATGGCAAGCCACGGAGAGGATGATTTGGATAGCCGGAACCATGAATTTCAGCATAAAGTTTTTCCAAAAATTCGTCATGGGTTTGAATAGAAAAGACTGTGCTCGAAGTTAAAAATAAAATAAAAATAACAACTAATAGAGCAAACGCTTTCATTCCGAAAGACAAGTGTGGAGTGACTCTGATCAATCCAAACTAAGTTTAAATTTTTTGAAAAATTAATGGTAAACAGAAGCTTTAAAATTGAAATAGCAAGTTTGATGCCTTAGCTAAGCATTTCTGATTATGATTTGACACCAATTTAAATAGTTGAATTGGTATATAAGAGTAAGTTAAAATAGGCCTGACTAAAGCCTAATAAAATTTGGGTTAAGTTAAATTAAATTGAGAACAGTATAGATTTGAAAAATAATAAATATGTTATTCAAATTCGTTTTATTCGGAATAAAATACATACACGCAGAAAAAAATCATTGTAAAATCAATTAAAACAAGGTTGATTCAACTAGTTTTGTTAACAATTTTGGTTCATAACCCGTTTCATGTTAATATAACATGATATTAAAGCAAAATAAAAATTATAGTTATACACTTTCTGTTCTGCCGTGTAAGTTGAAATTAATTAGTGTTAAAATTTTTCCTTGTTCCTTCGGAATATTGTCTCATGTCCAATTCTTTCTGACTAAAAACGTTACGAACATTAGCCAAAAAAAATAAGAATCACTTTGGATTAAAAACTACTAACTAGAAATTATGTTGAATTGACATTGTACGCCAATCGAATCAAAAAGATAGTCATGCCAAAATAACGTTAAGATCCTTATTGAAACAATATTAAAAAATGTATAACAACATGAATTTCATGTTGAATTAAAATAAACTTAATGTACAATTAACTATTAAGCGATTTAAAATTAATGGTACAGCCATATTGAAATAACATGAAAAGACGTCAAAATTACAGTAAATTCCATGTTAATTTAACATGGTTCCTGTATTGAAATAATATTTACGCAATATTGTTTAACAATGGGACAGGCAGTTAGTAAAAAGCAGTTAATTAATTTTTTTAGGTTTACAAATATTTGTTTCTTAAATATATTTTACCACTATTAATGAATTATTCTACAGTTCGTCAAATTAGGATCCTTGTATCGTATTTTGAATAACTGGAATGTTTACGATAATGAATCCGTCTTCGTCACTAACAAGATTATAATTTTCTCCAACGTTTGTTAATATTTAAAATTGACAAAAGTATTTAAAAGTATTCCAATATCATTTTTAATGTTTATAACATTATTGATTGGAATGTTAATTTTACATGAAAAAGTGTAATTCTTACTACAAAAACGGAATTTACAAAATTAAACATTGATTGATGTTATTTAAGTTCTGTAAAAAGTAAAATTTTGAAAAGTACAATGTTATTTCAATGTGATTAATTTTAAATCAACATATTTTAATATTAAATTAACAATTTTAGTCATTGATTTAACTTGAAACAATCTTAAAAGTAAATTCAATTGGATTTTTTGCACATATTAACAATGACTTGATATCAACATTTCTTCATGTTGATTTTACATTGTTTTTTTTTCTGTGTGTAGAGATATAAATACGCTAACACAAGCGTGAAGATATATTCCGAATGACGATGTGTAGTCAATGTTTTTTTTTATCAAGATATAAATTAATTAAAATAAAAGCCATCAATGAACTCATTATGGTAAAATTTTCTTCAATTATATATTTCATTAGATGTCAGATTTTTCTTGTTTTATTAGATGCTTTACTATTGCAAATTTATAATTAAAATTTAATCTATCATAATTTTTTTACGATGCTTCGTGTTTTGTTTTTACAACTTTGTCATATCAATAATTTTTTCGAGTGACTTAACTTTTTACGATTGCAGCTATATTTTTAAATTGTTTCTTATTATAAAGTGTCGGAGGTTTTAACTTTATTTTTTCAGTTTCATGCATAAGATTTTTAAAAGGCTTTAAAGATTTTAAGGATTTTCTCCAATTTTTTTTTAAATTAACTTTTTATTATTTATTATATTTATTGTTTTTCGGTAATCATTTGACTAGTTGTCGTCATATTAAAAAAATTTATCTTATTTAGATAAGGTTTTTTTTCCTAGAAGGACAACTTTTAGAGTTTGGGAAATTGATTAAGTGGTGGACCCATCATAAGACGAACGTTCTTAAAACGCACCTTTCTTTTCTGAGCGAAACTCGTTATTTTCGAATTTTAAACACTATTTTATAGTATTATCTTCAAGTAATCCTTTTGTATAGCAGATAATGCTCAATACAGTTAATTTTGTTCAAATTGCAGAATCGTGGGTTTTGAAAACGCTCTCGTTGTTCAGGCCTTATACGACTTTAAACCATAAAGAAAAAAGGCATAATATGAAAAAATCCACAATATTAAAACCAAGATGGAAGTTCAAAATAAAAACAAGGGGTAAAAACGCTTAAGTAAATATATGTAAAATAAAGCTTTTAAATGCAAAATATGCAAAAAATTATGCATAAACAAAACAATGCCGAAAATTTTGAAAAATTCTGAAGCGGATAAGTGTGTGTGCGATATACAGAAAAAATGATATATATTTTTTGTTGCTTTTATAATCCCTCAGCCATGTGCCGGCCATCGATGGATGAAACATGGACATGAGCGGTCTACATTAGGCATGTGCGATATTCGACATGACGTTCATACCAAATTGATGGCTAATGCAGACGTATAGTAAGGCGTTGGTTTCTTTTCAAATACTTTCACTACAGTAAATAATGTTGTGACGAAAAGATTTTGTAGGCGCACGTTGCCGTTTTTTTGTCTTCTAAAAAAATTTAACATTTCTTTTATCTTTTTATCAAAAAAATTGATATTCAAAGTTTTCTTAAGACAAAAATTTTGCCTTTTAAGTGATGATACAATAATTTCTAATAAACTCAGTATCTCAAAAAAATTATTATATTGCAAATTTGCAATAAAAAGGGCAAAAAATGCTGAATTTTTTTAGAAAAGAATATATCATAACATCCTCAGTCGCAATTAAAATTTTATCTAATATATCGTCGGTATCCTGCAAAAAAGTCCTAAGACACATAATTGTGTTTCTGAGTTATTGGCGATTTAAAGTTTATGGCCCCCGCTAATCTTTAAATAGGTTAGATTTGAAAATTTATATTAGAATATAATAATTAAATGGCTTAACTTTAAAATGAAAGCAAAAAAATTAATTCAGTGTTAATTATTTAATTTATTTTACAAAAATGAAATGTAATACAAAAGATACTATCTTGGACATAGACTTTTTTTGCATTAACAAATTTTTTAAGAAAATGGTTTTTTTTAATCTTTGTATTAAATTGGTACATCTTGATCTGATTCTGATTTATTATCATTTATATCCGGTTCTGGGGCCTTCTTTCTGACGGTTTTGCATGCCTTCAAGCTTTGGTACCAGTGATGAAACTCCTCCGGTATGGCTCCTGATGTTCAAAGATTAAGTAAATCTTTCTTCTTTTCGATACTTATAGGAAGCTTGCTTTGATACACCTTTTCAATGTTGACTTTTTCAAATTAATGGGCCGATCTTTATAAACAACGCGTATTTCTTTGTAGGTTTCACTATGGGCGTATTTATACTCTATTACACCAGGTTTAACGATTTTAATTTCAACCAGTTTATTTTATCCCCATTTTCGTCTAAATTTTTGTTTTTTATAAACTCTGATAGCTTTGATAAAACCAGGAAATCGGAAAACCGTATTTGAGTTAAATTATAATTATTTCCTTTTGCTTCTAAGTTTACTTGGGACTTTTTTGCTCTACATGTTTGGGTGCTTTGGATATAGAATAATTTGTTTTAATACAATAGCTCCAAAAATATTCTAAAAAGGCATGGGATTTTTTCTACAGCACGTAGGATATGACTTTTGGGACATCATTAACTTCATTTCGCAAAAAAGTGCACTTAGAACTTTTTTGCAGGATACCGACGATATATGAGTACATATGTTAATATTTATATTTTATTAGTTGGAAGTGTGAAAGGTTTATAATGAAATAAATATGTAATAGGTAAAAAAAATAATTTGAGCTGCCAATCTGGTTTTCAAATTATTCGAAAGAACGTTTTCTTCAAATATTCCGGGCTTGAAAATGTTTAAATAAATATACGGTTTTTGAGTTATAAGCAGATATTTGGTTTTTATTTCTTTGTTGTTTTCTTTAAACTTTATGCGATTACTTTAAATAATCATTCAATAAGCAATACTGTGTGTTGTCATTTCATGTTGAATGTCATTAATAAGGCAATTTAATAAGAACATGCATCAACGAAATCAAGCTAATTTGCTTGTATATGATGTTTAAAAATTGGAGAACACGGCGAATTTGTCCAGCTGAGCTGCTAAATGTTGTTGATATAAATAAAATATGTATAACCTTTCTTTCCCAATTAATTTTTTGAAGACAAAAATTTACATTTTATTATTTTTTTATTTATTATATATTTATTTATTATTAATTAGTACCTCAATTGTTAAATCGACATAAAAGACTAAAACCCGTTTATTTATTTATTTATTATATGTGGAATGGTTGGTAACCCTACAAAATATTGTAAGTTCCCATCCATAAATAATACAATGAATTAATTAGTTTTAAAAAAAAATAAAACTTCTAAAAATAATCACAATAAATAATTACAAAATTTCAGTTTTAATGCATCAGCATTTTTAATGTTTGTAATACAAGATCACCATGGAGAACTGCGATTATTTTATTACATACAGTAGATAGCATCAACGCAAACCACATTTACCAGCAATAATTCATAATTTTATTTATTGGCCAAAGACCATACAAAATAATTAATATATAAAGAACACCAACAACTAAAACACATTTATAAAAAGAAAAAAAAACACCACACAGACCCACGAACCACCTTTTCGATAATTTATCTAAATTTTACACAAAAAATGAATCTAAATAAAATATTAAAAAAAAACTAAACGCTACGCTACATACAAAAAATGACGATATTGTCTACAAATAACTATTAATTATTTTAAAATACAAGCTTCATTTCAACGAAATTCATAATCCATGAAGTTTGAAGTACGAAGTTTTAAAGAGCCACTAAATGCTTGAACATTTTTTAATATTAAAATTACAGGGTTTAATTTTTGGCGAATTGCATGATTAACAACAAAACGTATGGATGGATGGAGGAATAATGGTTTAAAACAAAAAGTATTTTGCTGACCACTATTATAATTTGAAAGCAACGAAAACAAATTATGTATTAACAAAATTAGAGGTGAACGAACTTAAGAAGGGGTTCTCAAACGCGAGAGAGAAACAGTACCAGAACAATGTGAAAATATCTCTGGAGCAAAATATTAATGATTGTGAAAAAAATACTGTCAACTTTGATTTGAAACAATTAAATTTATTTTTATTATCGCCAGCTTGGTATTTTTTGTTTTCTTAATTTTTGTACAAACAATTTTCATCCCAAAAATCTTCTTTAGAAAAAATTTGTTATATCGCTCCTTTATTGCAATATAATCATATCTCAAATAACTAAAATTTTTAAGCGTAAGTGTTCCTTAACCCTCTCATGCACTTGCAAAACGAAGTGGTATAAAAAGATCTGGTGGACATTTACTTCAGTTTCGCCTTCTATTTGAGCATAAAGAAAAAACTGTTGTCTTTCATATTTAAATTTTCGTTCGATCGTTCGATTTTTTTTTTTGCTGTAAATTTTGTAGATAAGTAAGGTTCTAACATTTTATGAAAAACGTATATTAATTGAGTGTCTATTTTTGCCAGTTACATTATTTAATAATGAGATTGAGATTACCTCCGATATCTTTTTTCAAAGATTTTCAAAAAACTGCTGTTTTTTGAGGGTTTTTTTAGCTAGTCTATATACATGCATTTCATTGGTGCTAATGCCAAGTCATTTCTTGATATAACATATTGTGGAAAGATGTCTCGCTGTTATTCCATTGTAATCCTGGCTGTATGCGATGTGGCACGGTCTTGTTGATACCACTTGATAATCAAGCCCAAAACGTGCAGTTGTAGCTTTACAAAGTTTTCAATCAAACCACCCTATCGGCGTTTTCGTTTTCAAAGAAGTAAGGTCCAATGATTCCTCCTGACCAAATGACAACCCAGACTATCACTTTTAGTAGATGCAAAGGTGACTGATGAATAATTTGAGGGTTTTCCATCGCCCAGAACCGACTATTCTGTTTATTCACACATCCATTCAAATGAAAATGTGCCTCGTCACTCATTATGATTTTTTCATGAAAATCGGGGTTGTCATGGGCGAGAGCAGTAACATCCTATTGGCATATATATGACGGCGTAAATGGTCTTGCGGAAGAAGCTCTTGTGTCAAGTGAATCTTAAATGGAAACAAATGGAAATCCTTGTGCAAAATTGTGACCAAAGTTGTTCTTTGAAGACCAAGCTCCTGAGCACGGCGTCGAATTAAGGTTGATGGATTGTTTTGAACACTTTCTTGAGCAGCAGTAATGTTTTCAGCCGATCTTACAGTATGTTGTGATCCATGCTTGGGTCTATCACCTGCAGAACCTCTTTCTTCGAAATCATTCACTACACGAAAAATAGTGCGTTTTGTTGACACGTTGATTCCCCCAAAAATTTCACGTAGCTTTCTCATCATCACAGTAGTCGATGTTTGATTTTAAAATGATGTTTTAACGATTAAAGCACGTTAGTTTATCAAGTATTTTTCCACAAAAAATTTGCCATGTGTCTACTTCACGACTGCCAAATATGAGCTCTCAGAAATAATGCCCACCAAAGTGGCGGCAAAACAAAGTAGTATACCTTCCCGGCGGACACCATGTATTCAGCGTTTGATGCGAATGATCTTGCATAAGTGCAAATGCAAAATATCGTAGTTTTTCTTTGCAATCCAACAACAAAATAATAGAATTAGCATTTTCCACGTTATTGCAATTTGGCAACACTGAAAATGGTAAAGTTTTGTTTTGCTATGTGCATGGAGTTGTCATCACTCACTTTTAAAGCTCATTTGTAAAGAACAAATTCTTTTTTTTTTTAAAGTTTCACCATGTTGGATGTATACAATATTTTTTAAAAACTACGCGGCGAGTATAAATTTATTTTTTTACTATTTTTTTTTCTATTGATTGAACCCAATATAGCTGCCTAATGAAGTTTGGTGCCTGAGAGGTTTAGTAACTCCTTTAAATGTGGCAAATATATTCGAAATATATTTCTTAGTAACACCAGCGATATACCTGCAGTTTCTTAAAAACATCAGTCTTATTTGGGCCAGTTTAACTTTTCCGAGATATGTTCCAATAAGGAAGCGATATAGACTTTCTAGAAAAATTATATAAATTTTTTATCAACAACTTTTGGAATCTCTGTTTAACGCTGCTTTATTTTTCATTATTCGATTGTATTTATGATGTGATAAAGGTAATATGTTGGTAATAAATGTGGTAATTATTGTACTTCATTTTTAACTGTTTTCGTTGTTATTTTCAATTTACCATGTACATATACACACATAAAGTGTATATAAATTTTTTTGAAAATACCAAAACAATAATGTGTTTTTGCACTTCATCAAAAATACAACAATCAATCATTTTGCATATTAGTTTTTTCCCATATTTTTTAATTTTCATAACCCCAGACGAAAGTGATCATGAAGTAAATGTGCGCATGAAAGTAACCGCTTGCTGTTGTTAATGATAATAGTTACAAAAAATGAATTCTTAATACGCGTATCTGTAGAAGCGTGTTACTAGGAGATTGTTTACATATAATATATGGGTCTTTTTTATACCCTTCACCACAGGTGGAAGCAGCACATTCTAGTAGTTCCTCTTATAAATTTGTACAATTATTATTAATAGTTTTTATACCTGATTCTAGTCCAGATTATTTATCATTACGTTGGGTATAATTTCTAAAATTATCTACTAAAAAGCAAAAGAATTAGTCTAAATATGAGAAGAAAACAACGATTTCTGTTATAGATATTTTGTTTGCTTTAACTCGAATATAAAATAAGGAAATAAAAGATCACATAATCAGCCGGGCAAACAAATATATGCATAATGGACATAAAAATTTCTCTTAAAAACTTTAAATATGATAAAATATGAAGACTATGCTCATTTTGCCTTTCTGTTCTTAAAAATCAAACGTTTTAATAAAAAAAATTAACAATAAAAAATAAAATAAATAACTGCCATCGCTGGAATTATTCTGGTAAGAGTTTCCTCAAACGTATTTTTCATGAGATGTTGATTTTTTCTCTAAATTTTTTGGGAGGTATAGAAGTTTTACTATTTCCGATTGTTATTTTTCCGATTTTAATTATTATAATTAAAATTAAGTCAGCTCGAAAGAATTTTTTCTTTAATAAGTTTTGTGTCTTATTTGTACAGTTTTGTAATGTAAATGATTTTTTCGAACACCGGTCAAACCCTTTTTGTTAGAAATTTACAATTTTGAAAATAATTCCAAATTATTCCTTAGAATGCAATTTAAGAAATTTTTTGCAGTTATTTGACATTTTTTCTATATTAGTAGCGCCCTCATTTTAAGTTATATTGATTTTAAAAAAAATTTTAAAACTTTTTCAATTTAACCGATTTCCTCAGAATTTATGTTATGTTTGCCCGCAACTGAATGTATTTCCTGAACTTAGGTTTGATTTGCTGTTTTAGGCATTTCAAATATATTTTGACGATATCAGATTTTCAACTAAAATGGCAACTTTTCGAATTCTGGTAATTTTTTAAAGCTTAAGCGTCTTAAAAGCACAAAAAAATTATTACATGAAAAATCAGGAGAATAACAATAAGAAATAATAAGAAGAAAAAAGAAAAATGTTCTCAAAATAAAGTATGATCTCAAACGCAAAACTCGCAAAAATATGCTGCTAAAAGCAATATATACAAAAATATGCACAACATCTGAAACGAATAATTAACCATCAAAAAAAATTGTACAACGCACGGAAACAAACGTGATATAACAAGTGATCACAATAAAAAAACACGAAAAGTAAAACTTGAAAATGCACAAAAACAAATAAAAAGTTTGAGTAAAAATTTCAAGTGTAACAAAAAAAAAGATAGAGAAAAAAAAACAAATGGATACAAAGGTTATATATGAAATTTTTGTGTCACGGTGTTTGGGTTTGAACTCCTTCGAAACGGCTTTAATGATTTTTATGAAATATTGTATGTGTAGTTGGTAGTTATGAGAATAGTTCGCAAAGTATATTCCATATGGATTTTAGGTCTGTGGGCGGAGGGGCATGGTAAAATGAAATTTTAATATTATACCACAAAAATTCATTTCCCAACGGACTTAGCAGAAACTTTGGAACAGATAATGTAAGTATCCCAGCCAAGGCAGTAAATTACTTATCAATGGATTTATCCACTTGTAACCAAAATGTTCACTAGAAATAAATTATATGGCACAACAACGTTTGCCGGGTCACCTAGTTCTAAAGCCCGCATTAGTTTTTACTTTTCGTTGCCGTTCTGTGCCGTTCTTTTCTGTAGAAAATATTTCTTACTTACTTGTTCTGCGTCTGAACTTGTGAATGTGGACGATGTAATTATAGGAATGCATCTTTTAAATCTTTGCAAAATGTCTTTTATTTGAGAAAAAATGTACATTTTTAAAAATTTTAATTAAAATAATATTTTCTGACTTTTAAAACAAATTTTTTAATTTTTCACACCACAAAATTCTGATACATACATTCTTGGCTGTCAAGTTGTATTCTATTTTCTATAGAATAGTCCGCAACAGAACAGAACGAAAAAGTAACAACAAACCAGAAATACAGTTTTTCAATTGAAGAGAAACGAAACAGCTGATCCGTAACAGAACTGAACGTATAAATTAGTTCTGCCTTAAGATAAACTTGGCGAATTTTTATTTTTAAATTTAATATATCAAGAAATATACATTGAAGTATACATTTTCAAAAACCATGTAATGCTCCAAAAATCTATAATTTATTAAAAAATTTTAATTTAAAAAAAACAATGTCAACAATTTAAATTCAACAAATAAAATCTAAAATTCAGGAAATAAAATTACACAAAAATGACAAATTCTTAGATAAATTGAAATCTCCTATAAATTAAAAAAAATACATAATCAAATTAAAAATCCACTAATCTACTTTTCAAATAATTTGGGAAACTTATCTACGTTGGAATCATAATAATTCTCGTAGTCGATTTCGCCAAAAGATTTGTATATATAATGGAAAAAAAATTTCGTATTACCGACATCGTGTGAAATGCACATGAACAGTGTCAATGGAGGATGTTGCGTCCCCCGAAAATAATTTTTTTTTTAAGAGAGGTAACACTCAGGCAATTAGTATGCCTAAAAACCAGTAGGTGTGTTACCTTCTTGGGGAAAGGGATAGTGAGAGAGAGGACAGATGATGAAAATGAGAAAGCATAATTTTTACACCTCTGATATTGCGCGTTGTGTTGCAGCGCCTCTGACGTCAAGTAAGCGCATTAAATGTGTTGAGCTGCGCAGCCATTTTTTTATTAATTATTTCACTTCATCAGTGATTTTGCTACAATACCGACGAAGGAGGACGCTGTGACGTACGCTAGCATACACGAGTATCAATTGCTGCCGGTGCTGTTCAAGTGACCAGTGTGCTATGCCTTCATCACTTAAACAGTCCAACAACAACAAATACAATGACATACTAATGCACATCTGAAAAATGCTGGATGTTATGACTTGCCTGAAACTGGGCTCGAACCCACGTTCTTAGGCATTGTTTGCTTTGTAGTCAACGCGCTAACTACTTCAGCCAACAGCACCCTGAACATTGTTCTATTCCGCCTGTGTAGTTATGTTGAAATTAACTAACGTTAGTTTTTCTTTCGTTCTTTAGAATTTTGTTCAATTCTTTCTGAGCGTTACAGATTTTGGCGTAGCCAAATAGAATTTGAAATTTAAAATCGCATTAAAGAAAATTTATAAATACTCGTAATATGTTATTGAACTATATTAGTTTTAAGTCCAAAGCAAGCTCAAGCTCGAAACGTTTTATTTGGAAAGAATTGTAGATGAGATAATTTTTCAAGGAACAAGGGAAAAAAATTTAATTCATTCCTTCCAGAGTGAGCAAGAAGGCAAATATCGTCTGCGTAATCGAGGTCTTTCAAACATCCCCGCAGCCGCCACCCCGCTGTTGATATGTGTCGCATCTGCCATAATGACGTCAAGAACGATATTAAATATTTAAAATATTTATATGTTTGAATTGTAAAAATTCATAATTATATTTCAATTATATAAAAGTATAAATTTAAAATTAAAATAAGGAATTCAAATCTGTGAAGTTGCCAGACTTTAATATAAAACTCACTGCAGTGGAAACATTCGTTATACATATATATTAGTTGCTTTGGGTCGTATAAGCAGCATAGGGCCTCAAATTATTTCATTAGTTTAGTGTAATTATTTCACTTATATAATGAAAACATTCTTTTAATTACTGAAAGAAAGTTCATTAATTTTATGAAAGTTTTCATTAATAAAGACTCAAAATATCGATTAGACATAACAGTGTCGGTCTATTCTTATTCATTTATTTAATACAACACATGATTTTGGTACTCAATTCTGAGAGTAAGATCTTCTGCATCTTCTGCGTTTCGTCAATTTGGATGCGTTAATAATTTAATGGGCATGCGGATTATTTTTTTTTTGTTCACGTTGGATTTTTATCAGTTTTTCTATACTTCAACAGGGTTATATCTCGGTATACCGTACGTATACTTGTTATTTTCCATATTGAAATACAGTAAAAATTCGATAATCCGGCTAATTGATTGCAGACCCCAATCCGGAGTAGCGAATTATCCGGATTAATACGCATGTATGTATTTATTAAAATTTAAAATTAAACATAAAAACATAAATATTAATATCTACAGTTATTCAGCAATTTTTACTTTATTTAAAGTAGATAAAGTCTTGTGTGCTCTTTTCACATCTTGTATTAATACTAAACCAAAAACACATGTGCAACGTTCCAAAACATACTCATATCACATTAAATAATAATAAATAAAAAAGGCGTTTATTCAATCCGGACTATAGAGTTGCAATCAATCCGGATTATAGAATACGCAGTGAGCTGCAAAATTCTGTCCGGATTACCGAATATTCCGGATTGCTGGAGTCCGGATTATCGAATTTACACTGTACGTACTCAATGTTCTTCTAGTTTTAAAATGTGATTATTAATTATTAATGCAACCAACTTGACAAAACGAATGAAGCAGAAGTTCTTAATTTTGGGGCTACTTTCACGTGCTACTCTCAGAACTGAGTACCAAATCAATGAGCTTGTCAAAATGCACCGAATATATGAAGAAAAATCTTTCAGTGTATGCTTTTGAGTATCAATTAAACGTAATAAAAGTAAAAGATTTGCTTATGATTGAATACCTTTAAGCTTCTGAGTTTTCTTAAAACATCACAAATAGAAAATATGTACATACATACATATGAATTTTGATACATGTATGTTTCCCGTATTTGCTTAATTTAACAACACACTCTGGTAGGTCGATCTTGTTTTCTCTGCATAAAACAAACTCACAAAAATCTAGTTAACAATAAAAATACAATGTTGGATCTCTTTTGATCAATTTATTTGTTATTTACAACCAATTAAAATTTGCTTGATCATGAATGAGTTTGTTGTTGTGGTTGCAACATTATTTGGGTACGATTAAAGTGATAATGATCATTAGCACGATAATACACATTTGTAGTTATTTAATTATAATTTAATAATATTTAAAGATCATTTGTTGCGCTGTCTTCTTACCTTTTTTCACTTTGGAGATCACCAACACACATTGCGTGTCCCGGTATTCGCATTTTTCCAACCAAAAAAAAAAGAAAAAGAAACTAACATTCATATCTTGTATCTTGCAGCTACAGGTTTCAGTTTATTACGAATGTATTATCATTTTATTTTCGTTTGTTAGTTGTTATTCCAAAGTCTTGGTGCGGTTTTTGTGTCTTTATTTTATAATTGTTTATAACGCTCAGTTAATTATAAAATAAGTTTATGGTATATTTTAATTATTTATTTGAAGATCTTTTCTTTTATTGTTCATTTATTTAGTTTTGATTGGATATTGAATATGTGCTGTAGAGCAGTAATATTCCATTAAGATCAATTCGTGTGTTTAAAGATTTTATGAATTTCGTTTCTTCTTTTTGTTTCTTTTTTTTTTCTTTTGTATTTTAATTTTTTTTTATTTTATTTTATTTATTTATTTTTTTTAATACAATAGTTAGTTTTTTGTTATTTTAATAATAACCGGTCGAACTTGTGATCATTTTGTTAGTTGTACATTATAAAATGAAAACAGTTCAAAAAAAAATAACAAATGTGTATACAGAAAATAACCAAATGACAATTAAAAGTTTTAATACAAATTTGAATACGAGGTTAGTTAAAGAAGAAGTGGGTATTATTTATTGATTTATTTAAAAAAAACGCGCACGTGTATTTCAACTGAAATCTAATGTTTGAGGACAACATTAAAAACTTGATTTAAGATCAATCATAACAAATAAAAGTTTTTATTTTCATATACATACATACATGCATATATAATCAAAAATTTTCTGTGCACACTTCAAACAAATACGGCTGAGAAAAAATTATGATTTTTTTGAACTAACTTTATTGCGGAAGCGACGCATAAATATAAATGTATTGATCTTGATCTCTCCCATCTCCATGTAACTTGAAAGTTTCAGTGCATTTTTCTGTTTACTTACAAATATTTTATTTAACATTTTGATACCAATGACGCCAGTTATTTTATAGGGAATTGATAAAATTTTATAATATTAGTTAGTTTTCGTAATTTTATTGCTAATAGCAACACCGTAATTTGGCATATATACGAGCTCTAGATCAATGTGTTTCACACAGTATTGATGTGTAATGCAATAGACTTGTGACAACAACAATATTGTTTGCATTTCAATGAAATCCATATTGGATGAAATTTAGACTGGTACAGAGGTCCAAATTATATTTTTAAAGGGAAATAAGAGGGAAACTGTAACAAAATTTAGTCTCTTAACTCATAATTCAATCGTACTTATTTCTTTACGATGAGCTTAGGTAGCAATGAAAGTGAGAAGAACATCAGATACACTAAGTTTTAGTGACTAAAGCAACACGAAAAATTTCATAAGCTATAACAGCGGAAACGCAAACGGCATCTCTTAATAATTAAAAGCAAATTGAGGTACAAAATGCTGGCTGCAGATTTTCATTTAACGTAAAGAAAAATTATCATCATACAAAAGAGATAGAGCATGGAAAATATGGTAAATAAAATGTTAGAGCTTGAGAGAGTGTGGATATCCTGTGAACGTTTCATAATCTCCATAATGAAGATGCGCTGTAGGTTGTTCCTAGTGTTTTTATTCACTTCAACTTTTTAATCTATTTACCCTTATCTAAAATTTTCATAATTTCTGAGTTAACTTCGATAGATATATCTTAATGAATTTCAGTTGGAAAAAATATTTCATTGTAAAACTATTAATTTTTGAAGTTAATTATTTCCAAATAAAACTGAAAATTTACTTTCAAACAAATAGTTTATATTTCCAAAACTATTGATAGCAAGGAGGACGTAGAACTCGTACAGGAAAAAAAAACCCCATGCTAACGAGGTTCCATGGTAAATTTTATGCAGTTATCGTAGGGCCGCTATTGATAATTAAATCATTACGTCCATAAAAAAAGGTAGAGCATGTAAAGGGCTTGCAACAATATCAGTGACGAAAAGTCTGATACGTCCATACTTTTTTATACTATTTTTATCACTTTTATCGTGGCAAAATTACTGTAGTGAAAGTATTTGAAAAAGATTCTAATATCTTAAGCAGGTGCTTATGTGTATTTGTTTAGGTCTTCAGTACATACGCAGCAAACACCTGAGTTCTATCTCGATGTGAGGATGATTTAAAAGCCACAATGTAGCAGACTGAATTATATCATCATCTATTTTATTTGATTAATACTGTACACTTTTTCTGCAACTCTTGAGCAATAAAGACCTAAAAACTTTAAGCGAAAGACTTTTATTTGGAAAAAAAATTAACTTTACAGAAAAAAATATTATTTTTGTTAAGACTCAGGAAGACCTTCTTGGACTCCCGTGCCTAACAATAGAACTGAGGACGAACAACGGCGATTAACTTTCACCTGTTCGCACCAGTTAATAACTAAAATATAAAACAATAATAGAGGAAACCATAATTCCCTTAATAGAGTGGAAGCACTCTATTACAAAAAAATATATAGAAAAAAATTCCTAGTTAAGAAATCTGTTAATTCTCAAACGCTGTGCTTGATTGTATCTTAACGTTGTTTTTTCACTGTGCGATGCGATCATCGTAGCTCAACCGATTTTTGAGTTGATGGTGAAGAATTAATCGCCATTGTACTTCATGTTGTGTAAAAATTATATACAAATATTATTATTATAAAAGAATATTATTTAATTTTATTTCTCCATTAAATAGAAAACTATAAGCTCTTTCTCTTCAAAACTGTTTTTCTCAAGTGTTGAGAGATATTTGCCACATAATGTTTAAGGATTCTCAATAAACTAAAGAAAAATTAGAAAGAAAAATGGTACATGAGATAAAAACAACGTGTAGCATGGGTTAATTTAACGTTAACTAGTGATGGTAAAATTTGTATATTGATAGCGGTAAAGCAGTATTTACTGTAAAAACAACTAATAATACAAATAACTCTCGTATGCTTTTTCTAGACATTATTTGTGTAAATACAAATTTGAAATCACATTCAACCGAGCCGTGTGGCGGATACATGGAAACACACATGAACACTGATGATGGGAGTGTAGTGGCTCCCGAAAAACAATGTTGTTTCTGTTCTGCCGTGTAAGTTGAAATTAATTGATGTTAAAATTTTCCCTTGTTGCTTTGGAATATTGTCTCATGTCCAACTCTTTCTGACGAACTTTAGCCAAAATAATAATCACTTTGGATTAAAAAATACTAAAGAAAACTTTGTTTGATTTGATTTGTTAGTCTGGGGGACGCAGGCTCAAAGCCAGAAAGTTTTCGCAGATTGTGTTTATCTTTAAAAACAATAGAAGATAAAAATCGTTAGTTGAAATTTATTTTTAGTTTGAACAACATTGGAAGTTGTGGCCCTGATTTTGCGATAAAAAATAATTTTTGTACGCAAATTACTGAGAAAAAAATTATTGATTTCCATAAAAAATTTTAAATATGTAGAAGTTTGTTGGAGTTCATAAATCAAGTGGTAAGAAAATTTAATTTTTAAAAATATTTTTTTTGTAGATTAAATTTCTGTTTCAGGTTCCACAAATGCAACAACTTTAAGATCACTTTAGTACTAGTTTGAGATTAGATATTAATTTGATCACTAGATATCAAATTAATTTTAACTCAAATTTTGTTTTTAAGCCTTATAAAAATATCATTATGTATCAAATAATCATAACATGTATTTAAAAAGGTTTCATCTTTTGTTGTTCGAGAGAATGTTGTAACTTTTATAAATCATTTTCTGGCTCCTGACGAAAAATTTCGGGTGTGACGATTAATTAGCACAAAATATCGTATACTGTTTAATTAAATTACTAAAATCGAGTCAGCAATACATCATTACTATTTTAAAATAAAATCCTAAAATTTATTTTGGGGCGGCAAAGGGCAGAACCAAAGAAATTATTTAAAACTGCACTAAAGCTTTCTTGATTTCTCGCATTTTTATGTAACAGACCTTTTCCTGCAAAGGTACTGAGCTGGGTAAGTGATAGTACGATGAGAGTGAAAAGTACGCATATTTTCGCACTAAAATAATGAACTAGTGCCTCATCATTAAATGTAGAAACAGGCCGCTTGCTGGCTTAAATACTTTTTTCGTATTAATCCCTTCGCAGCATTGTAGCCAATGTGGATACACATGACATTGTGAATATTTCTAAGCCTCCAGGATAACTTTAAATATTAAAATATTAGAAGTATTTTTGATTATTTAGGTTGTTTTTTATTATTACTTTTTTTCCTTTTAGTTTTTCCATCAAAAACATATCTTTTTGGAAAGGATACCTCCTTTCCTCCCCCCACTATCATATGGGCCAGCTCTATTTTTTCGATTTAAATGTCCATCCAACTATCTGTCCGTCTTTCTATTTTATAGTTTTTTCCACAATTATCACAAAAGAGGTTTTATAATCATTTAATTGGAATGGTGAAGTAAGAAGATAAAAATAATACATGCTTATTGAGATTTGTTTAGACTCTGATAGTACACAACCTCATTTATTCAACCGACAGTTTAATATATTTCTAGTTTCTCCAAAAATATGTTTTTAAAGGTTCCCTGGTGATCTGCATAAGCAACAGTGAACTGCGTATACGCTTAATAAGTTTAAATGTATTTTTAAGTAAAAGTATACATTTTACTTATTCAGGAAAATATTAAGTTGGGAAAAATCACGTTATAGATTAAAGCTTTAATCTTGTTTTCAATAGTTTTGTCAGTTTGTTGTAGTTATTTCTTTGGTATGAACTGCATACCTGCAAATAAAACAATCTGAAGGATGACGTTATTTCTTAGTGAAAGACCCAACATTGGTGAACAAAAGCAAAAAGTATTTGTTATTCCAATATCAACCGACGTTAGTTTTATTACAGCCTGAGTTGTAACAAGTTATTCCCAATTTTTAAATTTGAAATACCCTGAAAGATTTGGGGCGAGTAGTTTTTTTATTTAAACACCAATACAAACCGCGAAGCAATTTCGACTTGTCAGCATAAACTCCCAGGGTTTACGCAGGAATGGAACCTGCGACCACCAGACTAATAGTCTGGTAAGCTATTCACTAATCTACGGGGGTTCCCCATCAACATGGGCATTGTAGCAAGGACGTACTATCATCCAAGTTGTATTCTTTAAAAGTTTGAGTTGGATCGAGGTATTCGCAATTTAATTTGAAATAAGATTCTCTAAGGCATAACTGATTATTATTAAATCATAGCATTTTTAACCCACTTCCTAAATTTGTACATAGAAAAAAATCACAATTAGGTTAAAAATTAAAAAAATATATATGTTTTTAGGCCCAACAGTAGTAAAAATCCTAAGAATTGAATTCTTAGGAAGCCCTATAAAAACCTTTAACGAAAGGCTTAATAATAATGAAGTCAAATGACAACAACAGCAATTTATATTTTACAATTTTTCGGCAAAACTACTTTCAAAGTTTCGCCCAAAAACAATACTCTCTTTTACAAACTGACTTTCTACGTACGAGCACGCGCTTTAGAAAACATTGAAAAAAGAAATTGTAAATATTTGTCATGCCACAACGTGTTCCAATACGCATACACTCTCGATCCGTGAGAACGTAAACGTGTGCGTCATTATCTACAATTGTGTTATTTTTTTCCGCGCTCTTAAAATGAAATTGGTATCTTCAACAAAAATTTAAAAAGCAACTAACTGTCTGTATATGCACAAAAGTATGAAATATATTTACATATCTGTGTAAATGGCTGTGTAACAAATATCGGATATTTATTTTACATTATAAGAGTATATTATACATATTTATTTTTCCCCATTGTTCTGTCGTAGTTGTTGTGGTCGTTGCTCAAACATCCAATCTAATTTCACCGAGTAGTCGTAAGCACCACCCACTTGTTTCTATTAGTCATAAAAAATTTAAATCATGTATGTATGTACTATGTATTGTTAACTTTAAATAAATATTATTACTTTGTTGTTGTTGCTGTGTGTTGTTCTTGTTGTTTGTATTGCTGATATTAATAAATCCATGTGCGTGTTTTTATCATTACAAACACAATTTTTTACTTTAATTTGTAGGTAATATTTTTCAAAGAATATTTTTCTGATTGGTTTGTAGTCTGTAGCCAGTTTAATTCTTAAACTATCGATATCCGGAACTTCTATCTTTTCGACACATTTGTATGTTCCCTGATCTTTGAATTTCGTTTCTGCTTTAACGGAACTTTAAAGTTGAAATAAGTCATTGTTGACATTTTGTTGTTTAGGAGGATAATAAATGTCGCGTGTGTGGTACAGTGGGTTAGTAATGTTATGGTAAACGAAAATTGTATGAAAGTAAATATTCGTTATTCAAATATTCATTTTAGCAGCGACATGTCTGTGACAACGATATCATGTTTCTGACAACTATATTATAGCTGGTACAAACAATATATGTTTGTGGCAAGCAAACTGTTATTTCGGCTTTATAGTATATGAAATATACAAGACTTTAGTCATTTTAAACAGGTTAAAGTTGACCATAAAATTATTTCCATCTTTAAGTGTTGCAACATGATTGAACTGCAACTGGGAATGCCAAACGGAAATGATATTACTCAAATGATGGCATTCGGAACTTACAATTCGAAAATCGGTTTTCCGCCAAGAGCGTTCATTATATTCTCATCTTACCGAAATCCATCGAATCGTAATGTTCACACTCATTTAATGCTTTTGTTTTCATACATGTTTGATCGAGTAAAAACATTTTATTTTGCTCATTCATGCAAAACTTTTTTAGTACTCATTTATGTCTATGAAAACAAAATACAAATTTTAGAAATCTCATTCATGAAAAATATCATAGATGAGCGTTCATTGTGTTCCCATCTTACCGAAATCATAGACAACGAATGATCTGATCGCTCAATCATGTATATTTTCATGTATGTGTATGTACGTTTATTTTACTGATTATTTTCATAAGTGTTTGAGAAACTAAAAATGGTTTTGCTTTACACATTCATGAGTGAAATGAAAAGCATTTATGACTGTGAAATCCCTGATATAAATAAATACAAAATTAGTATAAATCAGTATATAAATAAATTTCTCTTATTTATTTAAGGAGCATAGGGCTCCTTATGGCACACATAATTGGCCGAAAATGCAAAACTATGTAACTAATGTCCGGAATTGGACTTTTTTTAATAATTGTTGTGTACTTTACACCATTACGTGATATAATATTCCTTAATTTTTCGACATTAGAGTAGAATTCCAAGCTTCTAAGCGGGGTATCAAACATTAGTTTTAAGAAATAAGTACTTCATGTAGAAAATATACAGACAGACGGACATCGAAAATGACTCAAATTTAAAAGCATATTCCTGCAAAAAAAAGTGTTTTGTAAAATTTCCCTAGAAATAAAAAAAAAACAAAAAAACGGACAGTCATAAAAAATATAATTCGAGCAGACCGTCATCGATTCCAAAATGGAAAAACGGTAGTAATCTGAAAATATATCCTTGTGAATATAAAAAAATATCACACAGACCTGTAGACAGTCATCGATTTCAAAACAAAACAATTTAACATCTGGAGGTTTGATAATTTGGTAATTTGATAATTTCTTATCACAAAATTTGCAAGGGAATTTTTTCTCGTCATTATTATTGAAAATCTTAATAGTTTTTGGCGAAATATTGGCATTTGTTATTACTACATTTAAAAGTAATCATAGCAAACTTGTAAATTAGTGACCGTCAGTTTTAATGCAAATTGAAGGATTTTGTTAAAAAAATTAATTTTAAAATTTCCGAGATATTTTGAAGAAAATATCGGGGTTAGGGATTTACCATACAACAATATTTTGCTTATATTTTATTACAATATATAATATGCTTAAGTATACATGTTAAAATGGTATTATTGAATATGATTGCTATTTGGTTTGACTACAACCACTAAATTCAGTCATAATATTAACCGCTTCGATTATGGTCAACGCAACCATTTTTTTCCTTGAACGTATGTATACTTCCGGGAGTTATATTTCAGTCTTTTAAGTTGCAAATGTAATTGTTTTTTTTTTTTAATTTTAAAGCAGGTATAAATAATAAGTTCCACTGTACATCTATTTTAATAATGTTACCTTTTGTTTTCAAAACACAAAAAAAAGTTTGAAAAGAATACAAATCGAAAGAGATAAGTTTATAAAACTAAATGTATAAACATATTAAGACAAAACCATTTTCTTTTTAAATGACTGGGTTGTCGCTGTAATGTTTTTTATGTGTTCACATTAATGTAACTGCATCTCTATCTGTATCTTCTGAACAACAGCAAATGCCAGACACAGCAACTTATGTAGGTGTTTTTTGGCTTTGCCTGCCACTCAGCCATTGTATGATTGTATGTGTATTTTGGCTGTGTAAATTACTAAGTGAGTGCATTTGACAAATGTCCCCCTAATAATTATCTTGTTTTTGTGTCATTACTTTTTCCGGTTGTGTCTTCTTTCTTTGCATCATCTTCATCGTCATGTTTTCTTTTTCTAACAAATTTTAAAGAAATCAAAAGTTTCCTTAACACATTTTTTAAAAATATTCTATAAATTTTTTTTTAATTCGTTTTATTCACAGATTGTTTTTATATATTTTCCGAAATATTTTCTTCTGTTTTTTTTTATATATACATAGATATGGGTATAATATATTTATTAAGTATTTTCAATAAATTAAGTAGACGCTTTTACACACTCACTAGCAAACAAACAGACATTTTATTCACTGTTTTCTTTGAAATCATTGTTTCTAGGAGTATTTGAGGGCCTAAGCTCGTACGTTCATTCTGATTTAGTTTTGTAGGGGGGACACTTTTAATTGTGTTCGTGTGTTTAGCTGTTTGTATTATGAAAAAAAAAATTAATTCAAAGTAATAAAATTTATATTTTTAGCTTTTATTTTTGTCATCTTTTGTTGTGTTTTATTGAAAATTTCTACCTTGTGTACACGCTTGTCGCCGTTTGTCTGTTTATTTCAGATACAGTTGTTCCAAATATATTTTTGATAAATTATTTCATTGGTTTCATGTACGAGAATAAAATGTAGGAATTTTTAAAAATAATTGCCAAACAAATGAATTCATAGAAATTGTGTAAAAATTTTTGGCTATCATCTATTATGAGGGGTTACATTTCTGTAACGAAAAAAAAATGCTGTGGATCTTAAAGATTATTTATTTATTTATTTATTTGCTGCATAAGGGTTATATATCTTTAATGCTTTTCAAGTGTTTTTTTCTTTTCTTATAATTTTGTTTTTTATTTTTGTGGCTCATTTTCTATCATCTAAAGGATTATAATTGATTTAAACATGTAACTCGGCTTCCATTTTATTGGCGGAATAGCACCCATAATTCATACATTTTTTTAAGGCTTCGCCTTTAATCAAAAACACTGGATACATTTCTTGGAGCTTAAAACAAATTTGATATTTTAACTATCCCTAAAACTTGCTTTTGTTTGAACTGCCTAAAGCTACATCCATGTATCCCAATCAAGTTGACGTTGTGAAATATAAACTGCAATTTCTGCGAAGTATTCTTTTTTTTAATTCTCATCGCATTTTTTTAATAACACAGTGCAACGAGAAAAACCAGCTTCAACAATTCCAGTGGAAAATGAAAGTACACCATAAAGTAAACAGAAATGACAAAGTGTTTTAAAAAGTTATCTCGAAAAATTAAATTCGAGCCAACTTTTCAAAACTCTTTGGTAGTTTTGTTAAGTTCCCATTGGAGTTGTTGAGGCTGGCGGCGATGGCCCGAAATTTGTTGCACATTGTAACATTGAATTTACTACTTATTCTGCTCAGAAATTAGAAGGTCTAGTATATTTTAAAAATATTTGAAAATTAAGGTTTTCCGAGATTTAAAAGTGATAAGAATCTAATGCATATATTTCTTTTCAAAACTATCTCGAATAATAAATTTTCTAAATTTTTTAATTTTTTATACATTTTAGCTGTAATCTAAAAGACATTTGTTCAATTCACAACCGATGTAATCTACAGTACTCAAAAAGCGTTCAATATTCTCTATAAATTCAAAAATGTTGCAAATGTAATCTTAAAACTGAAATATACAAGAAAATGCTGTATGATAAAATAGGCAAAAATATGCATTTGAAAATAAGTTATCTCTGCCTTCATAGATTGCTTTAGAAAAAATATACAACTGGATATTTGCGGTTTCCCTGACTATGGCAAACAAACATCTTATATGTAACAAATTAATGTTTATGGATGGAAGAAGATGAAACAATGGCACACATTCTGTGTGAATGTTTTATTTTGCGTAATAGTAAAAGGATTGTCTTTCACTCTCAACTTCTGTAATCAGTTTTACCCAGACTCTGTACTGACTTTCTTTAGTAGAGTGATCTACGAACACAAAAGAAGATCCATTCGGTACCGCAGCACCGGTTCTTGGAACAGATCTATTCCTATTCATTTATTACAGCAGCAGCATGTTACTTTTGACACTTAATTTTTTACCATCAATACATACATATTCTAATCGTTTGATATTTTAAAAACAAAATATGCTTCAAATAACAATCTTAGTTTATGAGTAATAATAAAAATATAATTCGACGACTACAGGCACATAATTATGGTCACGTCCACAATGTTTTGTGGTTTTTTGCATGTATTTAAAGTTCATCATTCGTCTGCGTATTATTAAGTTTAAAACAAACTCAATTCACAAGTCAATAAAAATATTTTTCTAAATGCATTCGTGCTGTACTAATTAATATTGAAAGAAAAAACTTTTACAAAAAACTATATACTGAAATAAAACATTCAAACTATATTTTGTACGTTCAAATATAAATTAAATTTATTGTCAATTTATAACACCGAAATACAAAGCATAGAAATATTACAATAAATAAAATACAAATACCATTCAAATTATTTTTTTTTGTATTTGTGTGTTTAAATTATATACATATTTGTTAGTGTGTTTGGTTGAAAGTGTTATGGATTAATACACATGCGAAGACATTTTTATTTTAATAATAGAAAATAATTTCTTCCACTAATACGTTTAAGATGAAGGAATTTGTAATGATTTGAAAAGAATAAGAATGCGGCAAGAAAACATCATGGTTGGAGTGATCATAATCTGATGGTAATTTACTATGTCAAATTATCTTACATATTTTATATAATTCTATTAACATAAATTTGTAATTTTATGATACATATATTGTCTTTAAATTCAACTGTAAGCATATTATACTATGATGTGAAAATAATATTGTCAACTATGACCATAAGAGAATAATTTTATGATGATTAAATAAGAGTCCCACAGAATCATTACGTATCTAGATTTTTAAGCTTTAAAGTGGAATTTTAGAAATACATTCCTGCTGTAACTTTTCGCTTCTTTTAATTTTCCTTTGCATCCTTCTACGTTCTCTAAGTATTCATTTCAATATAAAATATACCAAATTATATGTTAAATTATGCTATTATTCCATATAAGTAGACTTCCGTCCAACTCGTTCAGTCACTCGTTTTAGACAAAAACCGTTGATCAAACCCATGTAATTTAAATGAGTTTGATCAAAACAAGCGACTGAACGAGTTGGACCAAAGTCTAATTATAAATTGAAATAGGAGAAGCGGCAATCATTACGCCATAACTTTCAAAAAAATCGTACAAATTAATTCAATATTTGCACTTTTCAATATGAATGTAACAAACGTGCCTTTGTCTAAAACTTAGCTTATGTCGACTTAAGTACATATTCCTAATTGATACAGATTTTATGCACTTTTACTGCGTTCGTTGGTTGTCATTAGAAGCGTACCACATTGGCTTACAAATAACGACTTAAAATTGGCAATACTTAAAAGTCATTGAATACACAAAACACAATAAAAATTAAATGTCTGCTATGAGAATTGAACTCGTATTTTTTAAATCATTGTTTTGTTGGATGTCAAGTGTTTTTTTTTCAATGGTCTATTGCGCAACTAATATATAGTGTCCGACTGCATGTTTTCAGACCGGACCCGAACTTTGATATATTTTTCAGACCTAACCCGTACTCCAAACTGAACCAGAACCAATTAACTATTGTGTTTTTTTAAAAAACTTTTGTTTGTTGGGGGTTTGAGGGTTTATAGCTAGTCTATATACATGCATTTCATTGGTGCTAAAGCCAAATCAGCAGTAGACCTTAAACCTTATTTTTAAATGTTTCAAACCTCTTTATTTATACAAAAACCTTTAAAAACTCAATGAGAAATATAAAAATTACAATAGTATAAGCACAGTAGGCTTTGAAACTTATTCAAAAATCCCAACAAACAAATTATTATATTCGATATGAATCTATTTTATTTTCTTTACAACAAACAAAACAAAAGTTTTTTAAAATCGTTGAAAAAAGATATCGAGGCAATCTCGATTAATATAAATTTAATAATTATTGTGTTTTTTTATTATTAAAAAAATTAACAAACATAAAAACTTTTTATTTTGACAATGTTGAACTTTTTGTACTTTAATATCTTACAAGGTTTACTTTTTATTTATCTTGGATGATATACAAAATTGTACAAACAATTTATTCAAAATTAGATGTTCGGCAAAAATTTTTCCGAATGCCGAACATTAACCGAACGTAGGTTTTTGTCGGACTCCGAACCCGAACGTTCGGTTGGAGTCTACTAATTTATTACGCGCTAATCAATATAAAAACTCTCTTTGCTTCACCATGGGTTGAACTGATGGTCATCTGTATGATAAGCATATGCTCTACAACTGTGCCACTCAAAGAATAATTTACTTGCTTATTTACTAGTTACATGTATATATACAAATATGTAAATATTGTAAAGTGTGGAAATGTAAGGTGTTCTCAATGGGATGCCATTACCAAGTATTTTCTGCTAAGTAACGCTTTTTTACAGGGTTTTTTTAGTTTTTGCAAAAAGTGAAATTTAAGTGTAGTTTCCACAATCCAGACGGTCGAAACGCCTAAAAAATTATACTCAGTTTATTCATTGATTTCTATATAAATTTTCTAAACGATACAATCGTCTGGATTGTGAAAACTGCATTTTTTGTGTTCGCTTTTGTTTTTTTTAAGATTTCAAAAGAATTTCAAGCATCTAATTCAAAGCTATTGAAATAACAAAAAATTTAAAATTTATTAATGTGAATTTTTGTTATTTTTTTATTGGCTAATTTATTAGTTACTAAGATTTTGAATAAATTTCCTTTGCCCCACTATTTAATTATTTCATATCTTTCACCACAAATATCTTAATTAGATAAATAATTTTAATTTTTCTTAATAGAAATTTTTTTAATTAAAAAAAAATTTGTTAAATTTATTATAAAAAAAAAACTTTGTAGGCGTTTTGTGCTTATTTTTAAATATTTTAATTTATTTTAATACAATTTCATGTGTTTGTTGTCATATTTGGCGTCTTTTAATTCATAATCATTAAATTATTGTTATTTTTTTTACTTCTTGTTTCCCATATTTTTTTGGTGTACGTGTGCATATAAATTAATTTAATAAATAGAAAAACCAGTGTCTATTTTTTAATTCTATATTTCAATTTTATACGAAAAAATAACACAAAATTATAATGATGTCAATCGAGCGAGTGTGAGCATTAATTAAAGCAAGAAATGTCATTTTTTTGTAACCTTGAATACAGAATTTATTTGAAATTCATATTTTAATGGTTGTATTAATTATGGGAACTTGAAATAATAAAAAGTGTGATTAAAATAACCAAAAAGTAAACAAAAATCTTATAATTAAGAAAAAACTATACAAACTAAAATAAGATAATACAAATGCATATTACATACACACAGCTCCCTTAATTTTATTTTTATGTTTAATCGCATGGAATTTGTTTACCCTTAGGTATCCATGTCCTTCTCCTATTATTAATGTATTTATTCTAAAATGGAACGCCTAAGTAAAAAAGACAAAGGCACACACATGCCATTTAAGAGACTGTCAAAATTTGGCACTCAAAACTTATAACAAATGTACAGCTTCCGCACACCTATAAATTTTAAGGTCATCTACTGAAAAACTTTAGTTTCCGACGAAGGACTCATCCATCAATCAGGCTTGGAGGCACCATTCTATTAAGCTTAAAAAATCAACAACTAAACACGTTTTCAAATTTATTTCTACCCAAGACTCACATGGATAATTATAAAAATCATGAAACTTTATACCGATTGCTTGTGTCTTGTCTGAGTTTTTTTATAATTCAAGAAGAAAATCCTTTATTATTATTAATAAAAATAAGTTCGTTTCGAACTTCCTAGGTCCAACAATGCTTAATAAGAAAGTTCATACGAACAACCTGCTCTGAAGCAAATAAATAAAAGAATTATTGAGGAGCAAAGTAGCTAAACAAAATTGTTGGAATGATATAAAGACACAGACAACATTAAGCAGTAATGTCATGATGAGCAGCCAGCCAGTCAATGTTAATTGAAATGCTGATGATGAACAATGCATGTGTTTGATAGGCAACAATAACAAACACATATCCTCATTATCATTGCTGGCATCAAACACAACAATAATTTTGATAGAGAAACTAATGAACTAATGATTTGTGTGTGTTTGGATGGGCTTGTGAGTACAAAGCAAGCAGGTTGTATCTGTTATTTGTTGGGTTGGATGGACGCAAAGGCTTTGTACATACACACAAGTATGTACACTAGACCGACTCACAAAAAGTAATGTTAAGGATACATATCGAATACAAATACACGCATATCTACATATATATTTTCGATGGACTTTTGAAGCAGCTTCCAAACAAATCCTTTTCAAACCGTCATGTGGAATCAAATCAAAAGCCACCATTGCATGGACTTCATACTCCATTAGAAGCGTCTTAAAAAACGCTTTCAAATATTCTTATCGTCTTGGGAGAGTGTAGAAAAATTTTAAGGAAATATTGAATGTATTTTTTTTATAATTGGTTTATCAAAGGACCGATAATCACTAGACCCAAGATATTTGCAAAAATCACCATGAAACTAAACGCGCTTTGACTTTATCAGCATATTATGTGAGTGGTTCTTAATTGTGTTGAAAACTCTGGAATAGTAGAGTGCTACTTAGTTAGGCTGCAGATAATATTAGACTACGTGGTCCATTATAACTGAAGCAGACTAGTTGCAACATGGTCTTATGTAATGCATTCATGAACTATGTCATTTTCAAACGAGAACTTATTGCTATAGGACAATTTTTCGTGCTTTCACGATCACACTCGCAGCGAACAAACTTATTGTGAGTGGTCTATGTACTAATGACATGGAGTAGTTATTGGGTTAGTCTAATGTAATGCAATCCTGGACTATATCGAAACGTAAAAAAATATCATGTTTTTTATATTCATTTGGACTAGTTTCGGACCACTCGCTGATCATTTGCGGACTAATCCAAACACGCGTGTATGCACTGGTCGGATTTTATGCAGGGTAATGAAGCACCAGACCTATCAAATGATGTACGGTTTTTATATATTCTCTTACAATACAATACAATAAGTTTTGTTTAGACTCAGTCCGGTTCTTAAAGGGTCATCGTTCGATCTCTGTGAGTCGTCATAAAAAAATATATAGTTTGAGATGCAATAAAAACACATTCTTCATTTTAACACAATGTGAATTGGTCTAGTGTACATAGCCCATACTTTTTTGTGGAAATGTTAGAACGAAAAAGTCGAGTTAGTTTTTTAAAGAAGCAAAACAACAACCAAAATTCAAGATAACCCTACTTCACAATGGGTTCAGATCTTTAGAAAATTTATGAATTAATTTGATGGAATCACGCCCTGAGTTGAATATCCATCGTGCAAGCATAAGGAGACTGGCTTTAAGCGCTTGCTATGCATGTAATATTGACTTTGAGAGCTCAATCAGTGACCTATGGAACGTTTGTCCAGTTAAGGACACAGAAAAACACGGCACAACTGTGTGAATTGGGCATGGTGCAAAGAGTGGCATATCTAGGTATTTGGATACTATGCTCGAATAAGGTTCTTTGGATGTCAAATACATGACTGCCACATGGCCAGCTCTTAGACTTAAAGTGTCTTACTATTCAAGCAATGAATGTGTTGAGTAAAGCTCAGTTTTGCGTCACGTAGAATGGGAGTTCTAATGCCACGAACTCCGAGAAAATTATTTATAAAATAAGGACAATTGGAAGGATCATAGCCGAAGCCGCGAAAATGGGGTCCTCGTATCATGAGCAAGTAGTATCATTAATCAGAATCTCTTATTAGATTTTAGTGAAGCGCCAGAGTGTGCTGGCATTCTTTCAATATCTCATCTAAAAACGGAGTCTTTTAAGGAGAACAAAAGTACGGAAGAACGCGCTAAAGCCTGCTCGGTCTCAGACATAGCTGACTCACAAAGTTATATACATATGTAAAAATGTACATGGTTGACCCGTCCAAGGAGTCAGCAATAAAATGGTAGTGGTATTCTCCATAATATCCGGGATCTCAAGAACAAAATATCCCTGCTATAGATTAATATATAATTTTTCATATCCCACATATAAACGTGAAACCTGAAGCAAATGTCGCTATATGCTGCGTGTAGACAACCTGCTTTGGCTAAAAAAAAATTTGTTTAGTTTTTCTTTGCATTTGTGTTCTATCTAAACTTCTAAAAATGGTTGCATGTATGAGAAGGATATTCTTTCCTATTTCCGTTGTCGATGTTGCTACCACACACAACACAGAAAATACTCGTAGCCAAACATACATACCAACATATGGAAGTATGTATATGTGTAAGTTCGAGTGAGTAGTTTTGTCTCGCCATTTATTTAGTCATTTATTAGTTTTTAGTTTAGTTAACGTGTATCATCCATCCCCGAAAGTTCGAGTACTATTTGCACACAAGTCCAAAGCCAAGTGTTTGTTACGTGACGTATCCGTACTCCCTTACGTTGTTCGACAAGCTCATTGTAGTTGTTGTTTTACTTTGCTCACTTCACTTACTGTTTAATGTTCACTATATGTGTACGTGTGTGTGTGTGTGTGAGTAGATGTGTTAACATGTGTGTACACGTCATCATCATTATCGCTGTTCTCTTTATTATGTTATTGATGATCATTAAGCGTAAATGTTCTTTGCTCTTCTTGTTCATGAGCTTGTTTGTATGTACGATGGTCGTTTGAGTAGTTATTATGATTTTATTTTCTTTTTATTTAGTTTGTGTTTTATTAATTTTTCTCCTTAGTTCAGTTGTATTTTTCTGTGTGTTTTGTATGAAGTGTGGGTATGAGCATGCATGTGGGGATATGTGTGTTTTTTACTTGTGTGTCGGTTTAGTTGCGAGTGCGAGTACAACAATTTACAACAACACCTCAACTGAATAATTTTTATTATATTTTGTGTTTGTTTCTGTTGTATTTGTTTTTTCTTTTTTTTGGTTTGTTGTCTTCTGTATGTCTTGTAGGTTGCTTGTTATTATTGTTGTTCGTTTTACTACTACTACATTTACGGGTCTTGCTTGCGCTTGTTACGCCGTAATAACAAATAATCAAAATCAGTACGCTTTTAGCAATCAGGCGGGTAACAAGTACAATTTTTATTTGATTGTCATTGAATAAACGCGAATTTTTTTCTCTAATAAAAAAAACAAAGTTTAATGAAACTCATACCTACAAACAAATAAAAAACAACAACAATATTTAAAAGAAAATAGTGTTTGTTTCGGGTGAAATTGAAAACTATTGCAGTGAAATTAAAGAGTCAACCAAAGTAATTAAAATTATTAATATAAGAATGAACAAGAAGAACCACAACAACAACAATTATTTCAAATCAAAGTGACTTAATTTAATAAAACTGCACTTAATTAAAGCCATTCGTAATGTGCACACACACACGTACATATGCACATATAAAAGACACACTAAGTTAACAAAATTAATGCGGATAATTGATAATAATTGCAATAATTAATATTTAAAAATTAAGAATGAGAAAATGTTTTGATGTTTTTGTACAGCAAATACCCATCAACTATTATTTTTAATAGTTACCTATAAAATTAAAAATATTTTTTTAATAATTTTCAGTTAAATAATAAAAAATAATTGTAATTTGTATCTCTTAAGATTTTTTATTTTATAAAAAAGTGAAAATTTATAAAAAGGATTACCTTGATATTTAACAAAAAAATGCATGTGTTTTTTTTTAATTTCATTTAACTTTTAATTGTTTAAAAAAGATTTTTGTTATTTTTCATGAAAGATTTCGTTAATGCAAAAATTAATTAAAACATAAAAAATTAATTACCGAAATTTTAATAAAAATTATTAATTAAAGAAAAATAAGTACATATTTAAAAAAGTTTATGCAAGACAAATATAATTAAGATAGTGATAAATAAAAAATATATTTTAATATGGTTTTCAATTAAAGTTTTTAATTAAAATAATAGAATGCAGTCACGATACTACTAATCAAGCCGCTGGGTAAATTATTTTAATGTTTTAAAGAAATTGCTCAAGAAAACTGAAAGAGGTAATTCTGCTCATTTCACCATGTTAAACGATATCTATGTCCTCATAACATGTCATGAATATAAAACCAATTATTACTAATTAAAAATAGACCCATGAAATTACAGAAACATTATTAATTAAACTATAAGTTATTTATTTAACTACAGGGACATCAAAATAATTTGCTTTATTTTTTTTGGCTTGCTTCCCTTTCTACACTAGGATCAATATTTTTTATTATAGAAACTCTTTTTATTACAATAATTCTTGAAAAAAAAACTTGATTACATCAAAGGCAAGATGATAGTATCTAGAAGTATGTAGGTACATCCTCAAATAAAAAATAATTTTTCAAATTCGCGTTGATATATAAAATAGAGAGATGTTCAAAACTACAGACTTGTAGTATTAGAGGTGAACGGATCTACCTCATCATAGAATACAATGAGTGTTTGTTGTAAAAAATGTAAGAGATTTTTGGCAGAAAACTGGAAATAACTACATAACTTTGAAACGGGTGCATGAAGTCACGGGCAAATATATTCCTTAAAAACTGAACATCTAAATATATGAACATATAAGAATTTGATCATGAAAGAAGGAGTACTGCAAAAATGATGTCCATTTTTTGTGTTACAAAAGGGAATTTGTAAATTATGTATGTATGTAAGACAAAACAATTGTTATTTGTTTGCAAGCAATTAGTTTTTTTTTTTAATTATCATTTGTGGGTTTTTTAGGAGTTTAGGTTTTTCCTATATGTCATAGTATGTTGAAGTTTAATGCTTGTGGGTTTTAGAAGGCAATGAAATATGTAAAAAACGATCATAAAAAAGAATTTATCTGTAATAATGCAAAATTTTTAAACAATGTAATTTTTATGTGCGTTCCACCTCTGCAAAATACTTAAATCATTGTTAAATTCTATATCGATATTTTTATAAAGGCGAATTTCATATTCAATTTTTCATCGCCATGCAAATGTACAAATTTTGTATTATATGAAAAAAAAACACTACAGGAGCCTAAAAAATAATGTATGTAATACAGAACCACTACTGCTGTAAGACGAAAAAGGCAACGCTACGCAATGTATGTTATTTGCTTTCAAAAATCGTCATGTATTGCGCTCGGGCTGTGTAAAAATACACAAACACTAAAAAAAGTAGATATAGTTTCTGGGTGTGCGTACAAAACGCAAAATAATATGAAGTTTATTTTCGAACACTTCTTTGAAATCGCACTGTTTCCAAATGGGAACTCGCAGTATACAAATCATGCCTATTTCAAGCAGTTTTATAAGCGAAAAGTAAGAGGGAGGAACAAGACTACTCACTCTACCTTACATTGAAAAATATCTATTAAAGTACCTGTAAAAGTAGATATAGTAAAACTCGATTATAGCGAATCTTCATTTGTAACGAACTAATTCCAAAGTCCCGACATTTTGTTAGCCATTTTCATACAAAAATCTATGATTATAGCGAACACGCTTATAACGAATCCTTGCTTTTAACGGACAACTTTCGATGGTCCCATTAAATGAATTTCGTGCATTTTCTATTAAAAATATGTACACAATGCCACCATCCATTTTTAATCTGAATATTTCCGTACATATGATAACATTTTTAATCAGCTAAAGTATATCTACTTATAAAAAAATGTCAGTCGCATAAAACGGCTTTAAAATGTCGCAATATAAGAAAAGTCTACTGTCTCATCAAACACAGAAATACCCCAAACTTATTGCTTGGGTGCGAAATACTGCTACGGCAATAATCGATTTCGTATTGCGGAAGATGTACTTCTTTTGGGAGAAAACGTGTCTCGATTTCAATACTCCTTCCTGAGCAATACAAAAGCAATTCTTCTAGATTATGAACTGGCAATATTGCTGGATAACTTCTTAGAAAACCGGAAGATATCGCCAAAATATTATTCGGAAGATAAAAAGAAGATTCTTGTATGTGCGTATTTGTATGAATCAATGTTTGTATATTTTTTTTACAGCGAATTTAAACTTTGCAACTTGCCTTTTACTTAATTTGTTCTCTACATAATTTGTTCACGGTTAATTTTTGAATAATTAAGTACATATGTATGTACACACGTTTTTGCAAATACATAAATTCACTAATAATTATTTGTATTTAAATTACACCTTTTTATATTTTAAATTTTGCCATAATTTCGAAAAATTATAAAAGGAACAATATAAAAATCTTACTTTTACAATTTTCTTCTAGGTGATATTTTAGGAATATTGCTAAACTATTATTTTTGGGAATACCTATAGGGTACCTATGTACATATATGTATCTTCCAATTGTTTGCACGGTAGTGTCTTAAAAAGTTTAGTTTAGGTTATGTGCCGCAGGTGTTTTTTACAATTTCAACAAGACTTTTTTTCAAATAGTTTAGAAAAATGTTTAAGCTTCAGTTTTACGAGTCTTAATAGCCCAACTTATCTCGGGTTAATTGTATAGACAGTGATGTAACTTTAATGATAATTTTAAAAATTGTATTTCAATTCCTCCCAATTAAACTCATGTTTTTTCTAACTCTAGTTTTTTAAATAACAAAGTCAAATGATAAATCAAATTAATTAAAATTTCCTGAACTTTCTTCTCTTTCATAAAATTTTAATTTGTGAAATGAAAATTAAGTAAATCACGCCGAATTTCAAGAAATATTTCAATGGGTATTATATATTTTATCCCTTGCAATCTAAAAATTATTATTAATTTTCCGCTTTAATAACAGATTGTAAATACAAAAAAAACACAACTACAAAAAATACTGCAATATGAAAATATTTTTTTTTTGTGTAAAAAATTAAATAATTTTCATAAATGCAAAAAAGTGCAGCCAGCCAGTCAACAAAAAAGCACATGCCGGCACTTGACTCATATTAAAACGTAACACATACAAAAAAAGATTCATACGAAAATGTTAACGTAATCAGCAACAACAACAACAACAGCAATAACAAATCTACAAACAAGTGCAAGAAAAACTCAAACATTGAAAATCCCCCCACACACACACACTTAAACACAGTTGAAACCTACTAAAATTGTCGTGTCACATTTCGCTAAGAAAAAAAACTCATTCACAAGTTTTTTCCTTATTGTATTTTAGTATTATTATTTTTTTTTTTTGCTTTAAGCAAAAATACTATTACTAACACTCAGACAGGAGACAGAAAATGTAATAAAAAAACAACGGTATTATGCACAAAAAAAGCATAAGAGATAGAAATCCAAAAAGTACTAACAAAGAGAGAGAGAGAGAGTGCAAATGTAACCGTAAAAAAATTTGAACACAGAAATCAAAACAAAATCAAAGACTTAAACTGCAAGTGAACTGAACTCGAAATCGCAACAACAACAATAAGAAAAAATTTTATTAATAAACGGAAGTTGTGCATTTTATTAATCAAGCTGTGACAACCAGCAACAACAACAATAATAATGAAAATAATAATAACAAACAAACAAACAAAAAAAACGGCAACAAATAAGTGACGTTTTATAATTTTTTTTTTATTATTAAATATTGGATTTGTGTTGATTTTAGCTGTCGTTGTTGCTCGTGCTTTAAAAAGTGTGCATCTGTGAGATTTTATTGTGGAATTCGAAAGCCTTGTATTGATTAAACCAAAACTAAGAATTTAAGCAAATAAACAACAAATAATAAAAAACCATAATACAGGTTTCAAAATACTTATGAATTTGCGAGTTATTGACCGTTATATTTTTAAAATTTCAAGACACCACACACAGCAAAAAATAAAAACTAAAAAACAATTAAAACATTCAAAAATATTTTTGGTGGCTGGCGTTTTGTTTTTCCACAAACAACATCTTTTGTTTGTGCTAAATAAATATGTATACCAACTTAACAAATACCTGCCTACATATTTTTACAAATTACTTAAACCTTTAATTTTTAATATAGATTGAAGTGCAAATGTTATGAAATAAAGAACATACCCACATACATACATTAATTAAACACATTTCAGAGAAATAAAAACTTACCATTATCTACATACATATTTAAAAAAATTAAACTTGAAAAATATTAAAATCTTAAACAAATTGTAAAAGAAAATATTCTACACTACAAAGAGGAGCAAAAACAAATAAACTAAAAAAAAACTCAAATTAAAACAATTGCAAGTGCTAATAAAAACTACAAGAAATTTAGATAAAAACAGAACAACCAAACGAGAATTATAATAGATATGTAAATATATTAAATACCTACCTACCAGTGAATTTACAACAAGATCGACACAACTATATAAATCCGACAAATTTATATTAAAAGCACAGGAAACCAAACTTTAACGCAATTCAAATTAAAGAAAAATAAAAGGTAAGTTTTAAAACAATTTGATATACATATGTACATATGTATGTATGAAAATATTTTTAAAAAATGATATGTATGTACATATATATATATGAAATATGTAAGTATATCGACCCCTTAGCGTGAAATTATCGAAAGCGATGATGCCTTCAAAACTTGTTTTATTATTGAAATAGAAATTTTATGGGCTTAAGTACGCACCGATAGCTTAAAACTTCTATTGCCTTTGAAAATGCAGTGTGTAAGATTTTTAAGTAAGCGACAATTCATGAGCGTACATACATATTTATATAAAATATGTTTAAAAACCATGAAAAAATAAATGTCGCTTACGATAATGTGGCGCAAAAGTGTCGATACATTTCAAAATGTCGATTATTTTTCACTACTTAACGAATTATGGTAATTTGAAAAAACCTTTTAACATACGATTTTGAAATTTATTGCAATTTTGAAAATACCCGATGAGTTCAAAAAATAACGAAAATTTACGTTTTTTTTTTAAATAATAATATTTATTTATATGTACGTCTAAATCAGTAACGTTCAAAATATACATTATACGGCCGAAATTCTCTTCAATTTTTAAAAATTTCAATATATTTTTTTACTTTATTTTTTGTGTTTTAATAAATTTCTGAAAAGATGACGATAATCCGCCGCATATCTTTTCATCGCTTGCTCAACAATGAACGAATAAAGGTATTTAAAAGAGCGTAACAAATGTGTGTAAATTTTTGCCAACAATTGTTGTATGGGACGAGCACCGCTGGTCTAAATTAATATTGTCCACTTCAAAGTAGTCGCCATGAGATATTATGCACTTCTGCCAGCACTTCTTCATTCTCAAACTTCATCTTTGCGATAGCCTTTAGTTCTTTCAGCGATGCGCTTTTAAGTTCATCAGAATGCCTCCTCTAGGACGAATAACCTTAGTTTCGACGTCATATCCGTAGACCCATGATTCTTTCGTCAATTGTTATAGTACGTTTCGGTTGATTTCGTTTAGTAACTCCTGAGCAAATTCCATTCGCCGCTGGTTTTTTCAAAATTTAACCCAAAACATTCAAAAGAAATATCATGGCAAGAGCCAATCGATATGCCCACATCATCAGCGAATTCTCTGATTGTGATTCGGCGATGAAAGCTCAGGTCATCTTCTAATACTTTTTCCTACATACTTTTGTAATGGGACCAGTGGCTTAGAAACAACAACATTATTTTTTACAACGGCTTCACTGTGTAACGGCAAAAAAGTTCCCCATAAATGGTGTATGTAAATGTTGCTTTGAGAATATTTAGAAGTTTGAATGTTACAAAAAGTTAAAAGTTTGTCATTCCATTTGTAATTTCTATAATATTAAGTTGCGACACTACAACGCTCAATATATAAATAACACCGACCGACAAATTTAAACAAATTCGTTACTCTTGAACCAGATGAAACGGTGAATCAAGTAGAGTCAAGCTTCCATTATAAATTTTTAATTCGTGTTCCGGCTTTGTTGTTAAAGGACTTCAAGTTTCTAATGAGTACAGTTTTCAAATAGTTTTTTATATCCGAAGTTCTTCATATTGGTGTCGCATGAAAGAGGAAAATCAGAATTATTTTATGCAATTAGTTTTATGTTCTCTTAACATGTACGTAGGATAAATATATTATGTGGATAAAATTTAAATTCCGTAAAATAATTTAGTTTCATCTTAATTTCTGTTTTTTAAATGTCAGATCTTAATGTGATATTTCTCAAACTTAAAAAGAATACCTGCTAATATTGAGTGTGTTGGATAATCTTTGTTTTTTGAATTGATTCTCACTTCCACTTAAAATGTAAAACTGCTTTGTTTACAAAACTATTATTAATTTATACGTGAGCTGATTTATTGTAATGCAGCTACTTATGTTCACATCACACCGCCGATCTTGACAAAACTTATACCATTTCATTTTAAAGGTATTTGCTTGCAGATGTGCATAATCGATATTGTATTAAGATCGGTTCGGAATTATGATAGCTATAAGCATTTAAAGTTGCAACGAACACATGCGCACCTATTACACATGCATGTAATAGTTTTTTTTTAATTTTAATTTCGGGAATTGTGCGAAAGGGGTTGTTTATTTTGAAACCTTTTTGTTTTTGTATTTTATTGTATGTACATAATAGTTTAATGTTTTATTAATTATAATTGTAATATGGCCAGCCAATTGTTTTGGCCGTCAGCAATAATAGTTTATATACAAATAACTACACGGAAACCCTATTAAATGAACTACAATTAGTTGCGGCACAAATATTCTGAGTTTGTCGGAAACAACAAATTTATTAAATATCGAAAAGGCAGAAAAAAATAGACAAAATCTACATTTTCCAAAAAAAAAAATCAATAAAATCTTAAGTTTAGCAAAAACAAAAATTCATAAAAAATTTAAGTGAAAAATTGAATTCTTCATAAAAATTCAGTTGCAATTCCGCTTATGTAAAAAAAACATTTTAGTTACAGCCATACCTAAATCAGAGCGTAGAGCGTCGCGTTAGCAACAGAGTACGTATTTGCAGTACATTCAGAGAAAAAATTTTTAGAATACATTGTAAATACGTATCCTGTCGCTAACGCGACGGTCAACGCTCCGATTTAGGTATGGTTGTTAATATAATATTAACCCTTTACTTCCTCAATACGGTGAAAGGTATAAACGATTCGGTGCTGTCGAATAAAGCGCACTTTGTTTTTTGTAATTGATTTCTCGTTCTAAATCGGTTGTTTAATTATACTTAATTTGTAATTGCCCTGTCCAAGAATTTTAACATGTTTTATCCTTTTTTACACATGTGATATATTTTTTTCCATATGCCGTCGGCCAAATTCGCAACTTTAGTTGGTGAATAATAAAATCGAGTGTTGCCAATAAAGCATTTGAGATACTTTGTGGGTTTACTTAGATTTTTTTTAAATAATTGTATAAAGGTTATTACGAAAGCGGATTGGGATGTTAAAAGAAACGAAATTGGAGCTACGTGGTAAGTGAAATAAATTTCTAATCCGATCCGACATAGCAAGGCCGGAATTACATGTGCTGATATAAATTGGCTTAAGTGGACTTAGAGATCATTGAGGAATTGTTACTTACAGATGAGGATGTTAACAATTATAAGATCCGATCATAAAGGAAATGTTGACCTCAGCTAAACTTCTTGCGTATTGAGGAAGTACCACGGCACGTCCAATACATATAAACATTTGTTAAACAGAAAATGTGATATTGTTTTTGAAAGGACTGTAAACGATCGCTATATAAATAATACACACATACATACGTACATATCTAAACATGTTTTTGTATAAATTACGTTTAATCTTGAAATCTTTTTAAATAGATTTCAATAAAAAACTAAACCTATAAATTAAACAAATTACCCAGGCAATGTTTGTAAAAAAATACAGTACAACCTCCCTAATACGGACACTTGCTAATTCGGACTATCCAGTAATTCGGACTTCGTTCAGCTTGGAAATTTTTCCTCTATAGCCAAGTGTTCTTTTTCTCAGTAAAATTTTTATCGCTAGACAAAATAAGTATTTAAAATGTAAAAGATTTTAGTTTAATTGAGTTTGCGTGGCGAAATGTTTTCAAAAGCTATTTGATGGGCTGAGCAAACCAAAGCGATAGATAAGGATATTTTATTTTTAAAGGAATTTAAAAATAGAGCCGACAAATTACATAAAGATATGTGTATTCAAATAAAAATAAGTGCTTATTTTTCAAAATGAATATTTTTGTGTCACTTATATTATGCTTCTTTATGTTTTTTGCAAATTAATTAACTGTCAGGCCCACTATGTTGATCGAAGTCTTTCTTTCGGACAATTACATTTAAAACAAGAACGAATACGTGTGACAAAGTGGGTCTGTAAATACAAGTGAATTCTTATGTGTATTTATTTTACTTTTGGGTAATAAAAATAAATTATATATATGACATACATATATTTATTGTGTTTAAAATTTTATTTTAACTGTAGTCCGGACGATCCACTAATCCCGACAGTAGCTGAAATTATATCTGTCCGGATTATGGAGGTTGTACTGTACTTACAAAAATATTATGAAAAACAAATTGCGAAAAAACAAGCAAATAAAAATGCCGTCGGTACTTAGTTTTTATGTTTGTTTGAAAATAATTTTTAATGTTTCACAAAATTGTTGCTGTTGTTGTTGTTGTTGTTGTTGCGCCACTTTAAACTTATGAATGTCCCTTATATAAATATTTGTACGTCATTTATTTTCAATGCCACTTGTTTAAGACCCCTTTTTTCTATTTTAGCAGCATTTTTTTTAATCATTGTTTTGCCACTTATATTTTATATTTTGGTTCAAATATTTAAGTACTTAATAACAAAAAACGTGGTTTGTTTTTATTTTTGTTTTATATACACAATGTTTTTTTAATTTTTTTTTAATTTTTTCTATTATTTACTAAAAAGTATAGAGATGCTGGCTGGGCTTAATAAAAGCAAACCAAAAAAACAACAACAACAAATTATTTATATACATATAAATTATTATTCAAAACAAAGGCGAAAAATGGGCGAGAAAAAAAGGATAATTAAGAATGCTTATTTATCTAGAACGGCGACATTTGGACGGCCGTTAGTCTATTTTATTTCATTTCATTTTATTTCATTTAAGTTAGTTTTTTCTTCACTTTTTTTTTTTAACAATTTTTATGAATTACACAGAAACAAATAATAAAAAATCACTGCACATTAAGGGGGTATAACAATCATAACAGATGATGATGATGAGCTAGAAAAATATCTATTTAGTAGGAAAAAAGGATTTTTCATAATTTAGTAGCTGTAGGAAAATGGCGCATGCAAACAAATTAGTTCGTAATAGATTGTGAGTTTTTCTAAAGAATGTTGAAGGTACTTAAGAAATAAAACATGAAATGAGTCAAACAGTGTTCAGTGTTATTTTTAAAGCATACAAAGGCTTCATAAAAGCTTCGAATTCTGTTATGGATACTTTTGACAGCAAGTTGCAGTAAGCCAATCAGAGAAATTTTTTTTAATGCTAAAAGATGCAACTGCTGTTTAGTTTTAGATCACAAACTCTGTTTACGTACTGCCACCCAGAGGCAACAATTGCAGTTATCGACTACAACTGGCTTATGGTCCTTGGAACAGGATTGGGTTTGCTCGTTCCCTAAAATGTCTCAATCAAGCTCTTCAAAATTGTGCCTGTGCAAGATAAGATCCACCATGTTTAGGTTTCATATTCGGCCGATTATTGAATTCTACTTTTTTAGACGTGCCTTGTGCATGTGAGATTCATTTAAGAGTTCTTCAATGCTTTTTAAGAGTATGAAACTTGAGATCGAGTGATGGAATTGAAACATAGGTTAGATTAGTTGAACAGCCCGCCCATATAGCGATTACACTAGAAGAACTCTGACTCATTATGATGCTTCGGGCACCTGAGAACCATTCAGAACTTTACACAAAACCTAACAGGCTAGTCAATGGCGCATCCTTAAGACAGTCCAGCTCCAGTCATAAGGGATTGCCTATAAAAGCGTTTAAGTGTCTCCTCTTTAGTTGTTTTCTACCAAAGAATAACTAACCTATTTTTTATTATTTCTTATTAGTGAGAATCCAATAGTTCTGGATATCGTACATGTGGTATTTTGGACCATATGAGTACCGTCCTTTTTACTATTTATCCTTTCTTCATCCTGAACACAAGGCATAACATTAATGTCAGAATTAAGTCAATGCCTTATTTTAGTGCGCCTTTTCACCCACTCTTTTTCAACAGGGAACAGTGAACTACACTTCTACCCCATAATGGGACTGTCAAGGTGTTCACTGACGGTTTAAGAAATTAGTAGAGGATTGGCGGTGGCTTCTATGTGAAAAATTACAGCATGAAAGTTCCATTTAGAATTCAGGACAACTGTAGCGTCTCGCAATGGAAATCCTTGCCATTATATAGTCGGTAAGATGGCTAAATTATCTGCTATAAGATATTGGAAGATATTTTTAAATATTTTTGCCAATTGAAAAGACGATAGTGATTTTATCTCCCTACGAGATAGCGATACATTCGCTGGTGAAGCTAATTTAGATGGCAGGACACTCAGACTTTGCTGGTAACTGTATTATGGATCGCACTGCCAGAAATTGAACAACTTAGTAATCTGCAACATTACTGGCAATTCTATATCACTCTGCATGTTGTTTATTAAACGCGAAATGTATAAGCTTTCCCAATGCGGTTCGCAAAACCAAGCCCACTACGAGATGCTAAGGCATAATAAAGTGAGTATGAAACTACTAATGGCAGTGCTTACGGGGCACTGACATACTGAGATCCACGCTAAAAGAATTGGTATCAGTTATAACGATTATTGCAGGAGTTGTAATGATGAAGAACTGTATTTCACCTTCTACGCCAAAGTGCTGCACTTATAAGCGTAAAGAGAAAAATGCTGAGCTCGAATAGCATTTTTTGGTCTGGCGGGTGTAGGGCTATTCAAGTTATTCAGGGTTGTCATAAAATCCAATGTAGTTGGAATTGGATTTGAAAAGAAGCCAAAAAAATACTTTTGTGTGATGAATTTCAAGGTTATCCGCTTTATGTTCAAAACAGATAGTAATTCTAGATTGAACATAAAGCCGATAACATTGAAATTCATCACACAAATGTATTTTTTATCGTCTTTTCAAGTCCAATTTCGACTACATTGGATTCTGTGACAAACCTGATTATCCTGATTAAACGAAGTTGGATGGCTTGATGTGACAGAGGTCCAATTGCAGTAATGCCTAACATCACAACTGGACCGAACTAACGCACCTAAGTCAGTCAGTAGCCTCGCAATGGTGGCTGCTACCCGTTGTAACTAACTTAACCACACATTAAGTTAATCTTGTGTAACAATTTTTTTTTCTTAATCGCTTAATGATAAATAAAGTTTCTTTTAATACAAATATAAAAATCAATATTGTTATAAACTTTTTAGTTAATGTATTTTTTGTAAAAGGAAAATAAACCTATAAGAAAATAAAAATTAACAAAAAATACATTTAGCCAGATTTTTTTAATAGTTTTTTTTTTTGCTTTTGCACAGACTTGAGGCATTTCTTGCTGGCGATTTTATGATTCTTCTGCTGCTAATTACACCAACTCGTTTTTGTTTCTGCATTAGATTCTTACATTCGTACTCCAGCAAACAATATTTGAAAATATAATTAGCCAGTCCAAAAAGAAGAAAACAAAAATAACAATCATAAACCAAGTTATTGGCAGCAAAGAAAAAAAAAAATAAAAAATAATAATAATGGAAATAACAGAACATGGAAAAATCATAAAAAGTAAAGAAGCTAATTTTTTAATGTTGTACTTGAAATGGCGTTGAAAATTCATATTGCTACTAAAAATTTACACACAGCTTTTTGCGTTTCAGACCAAGAACTACATATACATATAAGTATGTATGTATGTATGTACCTTCATCTTCACTTTGGTCATAATAATGTTTTTTTTTTGTTATACCCGCAAAGGTATAGACAACCGATGTGTGTAATTAGTTAAAAAAAAATTAAGTGTTTAATATAAAAGGGGATTTTTTCTGAATCTTTTCTTTCTTTTTTCTTTTGTATATATTTTTGCCGTTAGTTAAATATTATTAACTTTAAACATCAAATATACAAATAAAGTCTATAAATGATGTTAAAAATCTTCAACTTTTAGAGAGTTAATTATTTTAGTTTAACTTAAAGCAATTTTTAATTATTTCATATTTTTAGTCAGATATTAACAATAGTCGTTCAATGACCGTGTTTTTGTGATTTGTTAATTTTGTATACTCTGAGTACCTGTACGGCTCAAGAGTTAAAATTCTATGTAATTTTTCTATTTGTATTGAAACTGACACAAAAAATTTAAATCTATTTTGAGGGACGATTTAAAATGAACGAGTGTTGATTACTAAATATGTCAAGATATAAAATGTATGGAATCGATTCCTGTTAGTGCCATTTTACCAAAATAAAAAAAATATAAAATTTGTAAATAATAATTCTTTCAGAAACTGGCAGGTAGTAAATATCTGGAAGTATGTATATGCATTAGGGTGGGCCGATTTGTAAGGACAAAAATTTTTCGATATTGTGCCATCGATTTTTCGATAGTTTTTGGAATGAAGAAAAAAGTTCCACTACGCCATAAAAAAACAATCTCTATGCACCCAAATTTAAATTTCTCTACTTTTTCTCAACTTTTATTTTTAAGGTTTTTTTACACTTTTTTTTCTATCGGCAAATAATATCAAACAGTCATTTTCATTGATAAATATTTCAAATTTTTATTAATAAATAATTGAATTTCATCAAAAATAATTCAATAATAAATTTAACCTTTCCAAGGTTCCGAATTTTTTATTTCCTACTAAAAAATACCTTAAAAATAAAAGTTAAGAAAAAGTTAAACAATTTAAATTTGGGCACCTCGAAAATTATTTTTTTTATATATCGTAGTGGAACTTTTTTTCCACATGCCAAAAGCTATCGAAAAATCGATGGCACAGTATCGATTGCTAAATCGATATGAGCTGTAGCTACCGGATGTAAAAAATTATACGACTTACAGCCCAGGAGACGGTTTCTGCTTCCCCAGCTTTATTTTGCATAAAATATGGACCGATAACTCTATCAGCCGAAATTCCACACTTGTGACACTTGATCGTCTGGAAACATAAAAAATTTGAAAATTTTTACACGTTCTTGCGTCAAGTATGATGGCATTTTAAATTTTATTAGATTGTTTATTACCTGCAAACAAAAAAAATATAAAAATTTAAAAATCAAAAAGTAATAAGCATTTCAAATCAATCAGTCGAAGTTGGCGCACCCTGTATATCCTTTCTAATTAAAAATAATTTTCCCAAGACGCTTACATCGAATATAAAATGAAAAGGGAGCAATCTGGAAGTAGGTATATTCTTTTAAATAATAATCACAACATGCTGAATGATAATATTTATTTTAAGTGGTTATGGAACTGCACAACATTGTCACGGAATTGCAACGTATTTGATTGCTAAGGAAAATTAATATGTTTCAACAGAATCGGTTAAATAGAAGGAAGTTTTTGAAAATGAATATTTATTTTGTATGTATAGGCGTGGCACTAACCACTTTTTGAATCATAATGTTGTATTGTTACGTGATATTAGTGTTTGTGCAAAGTTTCATAAGATGCGATTCAGCAGAAGTATACATAAATATATAGTTTGTGAGGGCGTGGGACTCGGTCGGTTAAGTAGAACAAGTAGAAAAAGAATATGTAGTTACTTTGTATGGGCGTGGGACTGACCTTTTTTCTAATCATACTGTTTTATGGTGCGTGCAAAGTTTGATAAGATTCCATTCAGTAGAAGTATTTGAAAAAGAATATTTACTTTGTGTAGTCGTAGCACTGCCTACTATTCTTGTCTTATCATTATTTTGTCATGGAATTGTATGTATATGTATGAGCAAAGTTTCATAAGAATTGGCAGAGTAGAACTAGACGTGACGCTGCCTAATTGATCAGAGAGTACATTCTTTCAAATAAAGAAAAAAAAAATAAATTTTTTTATAAATATCGGAGACTACAAACCAGAGAATTGACATTCTTTTTTTAAGTCAGCTGAAAAATTAAATGAATCATGGATACTTTTGATATACACACGAAAACATTTTAAAAAATAATTAAATTATAAACAGATATTTTTTATTTTAGTATAAATTATTGTACTGACAGAATATTTTTATTTCTATTCATCATTAATATTGAACAAATTAAACCTACACAGAAACGTTTTTCTTAATTTGCTAATATTTTTTGTTGCCAAACAGCAACAACAACAACAAATATAACATAATGCACAAAACACATTATTAGAAAACTGCACATTTTTTTCAGTTTTTATAATATAAAAATGAAACGAAAAAAGAACTAAAATTCTAACGCAGTCGCACTTTTAGTTTAGAATTTTATAATTTCGTTTAATAATTTTTTGTTATTGTTGTTTTTAGATGCACATTACTTATAGCAAACATACTTACATATGTATGTATGTACATATGTACATATACTAGAGAACTAGAATTATTATTATATAAAATGTAATGAAAACAACAACGACAACGAGCAAACAAATAATATAGTTTACAAAAACCCAGTAACTACTGCCTAAAAACTAATAAAATTCAAATTAACAAAAATATCAGCATTAGAGTAAAACTAGACACACAGTCGGACAGACAGACAGACCGACGAAGGCACATACATACTTACATACATATTTATTTACATACACACATGCATATTTTTATATGTACATATACATACAAACATACATATTTGCAAATGTTCAATTTAATAAATGGCACTGGTAGAAGTGTGAAGAGTCATTTATTTATTTGTAGGAAAGAGTACAAAATTCTATTCATTTTTGGATAAACACCAACAACACCCATGAACCAAAATAACATAACAGAAACAGCAGCAACAACAACAACAACAACGAAAATATACAACAACAAAAAACTATTAAATATTTAATAATGCATTTTTGCCAAACACCAACAAATAAATACCTTTTTCCCCATAACTATTGCATGTGCTAAATATTTTGCAGGGTATGGGGTAAAGGGTTGCATTTTAACCCTCAAAAACTAGAGGAGTCTATGATATTTGCACAAAACCCAAATAAAGATGGTAAGAAAATGAGAAAAAGTTTAATTTTTGTTATTGGGGGGCTGTTTAAGTAATCGCATTTATCACTGCTAAAACAATTGCAAACAATCTAACTAACCTCCCTCGCGTTTTAGCTCTCCTAAATACTAAATGAACTCACGCTCTCACTAGTTTTCGCTCATAATCATCATATTCTTCTCATTGCGTTTTTCAGCATGCATTACACGGTTAGGAACGCTAAGCTGGGTTGGGGTGGGGGTGTTGGTTGTTATGATGTACAAATGAATAAAATTCTACAAAAACAAAAAGAAATACATACATACATATGTACATTCATAATACACTTCATTGTTAGGGGTCGCAGGTAGGGGTCATTTCTATAAAATTGAATTGTGTGTGTTGGTGTGTGTTTTAATAATGAAAATTCTAGTAAAACGGAAAGGAAGAAAGAGGATGTTAGAAACAGTCAACCGTATTATAACAATTTAGCGTGGCTTTTTTTGCCACTTGTCTTTATTGTCATAATCATGATGTTGATTATGATGTCTACGTTATAACTACATATAATGTTTATTAATCGTAATGATGATTATGTTCATAATGTTTTTGGTGATAATGAGATTTATGTGTAGACAGTTACATACAACAATCGTCATTATTATTATTGCATTGCAGTCATTTGTATAATATTGCAATTTGCCAAAAGAAAAAAATAAATAAAAAAAACAACAGCAACGGAAAAAGTTTTTAGCTTAAGGGTAACATTAAACCACACAGTGTCAGCAGTGTAAGCAACTTGCAAAGATTATAAAAGAACGCTTCAATTAAAAATACTTATAATATATCGGATCAGCTTTAAAGGAAGGGATGACTCCTACTCATGTATTGGCTAAGAAAATATGTTATGATAAGGAGGATGCAGGGAGTAAGCAGTGTTTGTGAATATTCGATTTGAATTCGCTCACATTGAAGTGACAACAGAGACATCTGAGGAGAATTTATTCAACATATGTACAAGGCCAACTACAAATTGTCCGCGTAATGCGTAGGGTGATTCAGAAACACACAAAAACGCACGGATTTCAGGAACATCTCTGATTTCAAAGAAGCGCATTCCATTGCAGTAAAGATGAAACAGTGAAACGTATTGCTTCCTAGATCCACTGACTCAATAGATGTGGATGCCCTCCTATCACGATACGTGCTAAAACAGCTTCAAAATATACTTCGAAGCGCTGGCTCAGAGTTGTATTTAATTTTATGCCAGACGGCATATTTAAATGTTCAACTAAAACAATAATGTCAAAAAAAAGAAAAACTCAGGAACTAATTAGATTGCAAAAGACCTATTACCTTCTACTCGCCGCACGACAGATTGTCATGGTTACCTGGCACCTTATTAGACTGCAAAAGACCTATGATCAACTGTTCGCCGCATGACAAGTTACGCATTGTTGTGGTGCTTTAGTGGTCTCTAAGGACTTTGTTTGAAGTTTTTAAATCAAGCGAATTTTGTGAAGCTATCTCACAAGATCCTGTGGAATAAACAAACTGTATTCCTATAATTTACATAAGGTTTTCGATAATTAAGGTGTGCGGACATAATATGATGATAAATTAGTCTCCTCTTTCTCAATGTAACTTTAGCAAAATATATCATATGAAGTGCAAAGTTTTAGAAAACCGAAGCAATTGAAAGCTTCTTATGAGTCTGGGAAAATTAAAGGTCACAAAAGTTTTTGTATTATGTTTCGAAAGTAGACTTGCCATCTACAGAAGATTAGACAGGATTGGAAGTTCGTCTTGTAGAAAAATAAGAAATAGGATAGGGACGAGGAACAGGGCATCATGGATATACATATTTAAAGCGTATCCGAAATATATAATGCCATCATTTCACTTTGCCGAAAAGGTGTACGGAATGTGGCCATTTTATCTAGAAAAATACTAATAGTTCTCATGCTGTAAGTGCCATACTAATGGTCGTTAAATAAACTTGTGCAGTAAATACTCCACATAATAGCAGCTTACTATACTTTCCATTACTTTGGAACAAATTACAATTGGATGGTTATTGTAGGCGTTGTTAGGCTCCGCATTTTTGAGAATTGGCGTTACATATGAAACCTTAGTACACGTTGGAAACTCCAGCCAACTGGAATTCCATCAGACCGAGAAAACTAATTTATGTTGAGATCGACTAAAACATTTTTCTTACTATCTTACTTCTATTAAATCAACATATTTATGGCCTTATTTACAAACGATTAATAAAGTTATAGTAGGTTTAATGTTGGATTTTTATATGGGAAAACCGGTTTTAATGCACACATTAACTTTATTAATCGTTTGTGAATAAGGCCATTAGTATGTATGTATGTCTATTTTAAATGGTTTGTAGGAGTTTACATTACACCGATTTTTGAACGCAAAGTTGACAGATCCGTGTGCAAGCTTTATTAACGCTTACTTCGTACTTTTGGGGATGTAAAATTGGGTAAAGGTCGGGAATACTGTGTTGGTGCACTTTAACACATGTCTTGAGGATTGGGCGGGTTGTTGCTAATGGTCCAACATAAAATTGTTCATTTTTCTTTAGGTAATACGGTTGTTTTCCTCCTCGAAGGACCTTCTTGACCTCCCAAAAAAAGAAGGCAAAATTATGCATTTAAAAAAGATTTATAAATACAGCTCGCTTTTAACATATGTGCTTTCGTATAGATTCCTTTAATTAAAAAAATACTTTTTAATGCTTAGAAAACGCTATATTAGCTTTACTGGTTATTATTTACTCGAAAACCTTTAGGGCCAGCCAACTCCTTATAAAATTTTCACATTTTCTTTTTTTTTTGGCTTATTGTCTGTCGTTTGTGTGGATATACATACTTCCATACCTACATATGTACCAACGACATTCACCATAACAACCTACTGCATTATTATGCAGTTCTACCTTAAAATCCACTCTTAAGCTCTCCGGCTAGTCGATCTCTCTCTTTGTTGGAAATTTACTCATATTTTCCCGTGCTATAATTTCTTTATTTTTTGTTCTTTGCATGTTTATAACGGTTAAGTTTTTTTTCGCCATTGTTGTGCATTAGTAATAAAGCAACAAAAACCAATTGCGTTTTTGTTTTGATTACAATTTTCCACTCTCTTCAGCAGCAGTTGTTTTTGTTGTTCAGGAGCTTTTTCTTATTCTCCAAAACAAAGTAGGTTTTTTTGCCAACGTAATTTTTTTTTATTTTCATTTCATTTTTTTTTGTCAATTCAGTTTTTTCATAAGTTTTTTAATGTTTATTTATTTTTGATATTTTTTTAGTGCGGACTGGTGTATGCGTGTGTGTGTGTGTGTTTTTTATTATCAAAACAGCTGAAAAAAGCACGTGTCACAGCAAACGCGTTTTTTGTTGTTTTTAACAATTTCTCTTTATATTTGAATGATGTTTTTTGGTTCCTGTTTTTTAAGTTTTTTGTTTGTTTGTGTTGTGAAGTTTTCTTCGGAAGTTTTCCTTCTTATTGGGATGCCTGTTTTTTATTTTTGTGTGTATGTATGTGTGCATGTGCTTTTCTTGCAAAAATAAAAAAGATTGTTAAAATTACTACGACTAAGTAGGTAAAACATACTTACATACATATTTATGTATGTATGTATGTACATACATATCTATGTACATTTGAATTAAAGTAAATTATAAAAGAGAGTATCTAAACATTTGCAAATAGGTACCTAGTTATTGTTTTTCTTGATGGAGCAGAGTCAGTCATTCAATTAAGATTTTTTGTTGCTGCTTAAAGAAAGAACTGTACTGTAAAGGGTTGTCATAGCATTTTTTGAAATCTACATAGAAGAAAGCACTAATGATTTTGTGTACATACCTACGATAGACAGGATTAATGGGGATACCCCTCAATTTTGTAATGCGAGTGCATACATACTCATGTATGTACATATGTATGTACATATGTATAGGCTACTTCCATGCATATGAAATAAACAACATTCATATATGTACATACATACATATGTACCTATGTATATATACATACATATATATTAACCGTTCATCAATTAACCGATTAAGTTTTCGATTAACGGTTTAATCGATCAATTGCACAGAACAACTCGTGATTTCAGGACTCAATTCTGAGAAGTCCACGCGAAAGTATCCCCAAAAATAAGAACTTCTGCACCATTCGTTTTGTCAACTTGGCTGCATTAATAATATAAGCGCCATATTTTTTTTTGTTCATGGTGGATTTTTATCACTTTTTCTATATTTTAACACGGTTATATCTCGGTATACCGTACCGATTAATCGATTAAAAAAAACATTTATATTTTTTGTAGTGATATTTTCTATTGGCCTTGTTGACAAACGATTAATAAAGTTATAGTACGTTTAATGTTGGATTTTTATATGAGAAAATCGGTTTTAATGCACACATTAACTTTATTAGTCATTTGTAAATAGGCCATATGTGTTTAATTTAATCTAACGAAATTAACCCAAACCATGAGCAGTAGTGTTAAGAACATAAAAAAATTCAGAACAGAACTCAAATGGCAAAATGAAATATTTTATAGGCATGTTTAAAGAAAACCAACAAAAGAACAGAAAAACTGGATATTCTCTATTTATAGATAGCTTTTGGTTTTGACAACATGTTCGATAAGTGAAAGAAGTTTTTTTTAAGTCAAGCTTCATTAAATTAAAACTAAAGGTTAAAAACCAAAACATTTTTTTAAAGAAACTTTTTTTTAACAGATTATTTTGAATGATCTTAAACTTTGAAATATAGGTACTTATAACAGCATAATAATACATTTATTTATTAATTATTTTTGTGTCTGATTAAGTTCCAGAATTGCTATTTGTTATGTTATTGTTTTCATACTAATAAAATCTCAAAATAATAACAGCCTTATTCATGAACGATTAGTAAGAGTAATATGTGCATTAAAACCGATTTCCGCTTATCAAAATCCTACAATATACCTACCAGAACTTTGTTAATCATTTATCAATAAGGCCATAAATATTTAATCAATTTTTATTTATTGAAATTAATTAATTCGTGAAAATTTTGTGTGTATCTCTTAATCGGTTAATCCAACATTAATAAATTCTTAAGCTGTTAAACTAAAACCTCGATTTATTTAATAGCCTTGTTTAATACATTTAATAGTACATACATACATACATAGATACATAAGTATGGATGTTCTTATATAAATAAGCAGGTTCTCCGTATTTTTCGGGGCTAATAATCCCCTATTTTTATTTTTATCCCCCAAAGTGCTCAAAATAATAATTTTCTTTATAATATCAACAATTAACTAAAAAATAGTGTTTAAATATCCAGTTTATAATATTCAATCGTAATTTGTTTACTAACATTTTTGAAATTGAAATTTTTCCAAAACTCAGATTAACTTACTAGTAAGTAGTCTTTTTAAATCCTGGACCTACAAAAATGGCGTTCGATAACGATCAACGAGCGAAATTTCCATATAAATTTTATTAAAAAATCGTTGCATATTAAATGCAGCAATTTCTGGCATGGTGTATTAGAAAACCAAATTGGTAGAACAAAAACGGATTGAGTAGAAATAAATTAATTATAAGGCCACCACTGTATAGATACATACATATATCGTCATATCAATTCATAAAATCCCTATTTATATTGAACAAATTTTAGAGGACACTCTAATATGTAAAGTTAACCAACATTTTCAAGAATTTTTTCAGGTTAAGCTTATTTATTTCCTATTAATGAATTAGTACAATTTTAATATGTAAAATTTTCCAGGAACATGAATTTTTATATGGTGCATCGTAATCTATCAAGAAGTCGATTTTGACTTTTTGTTACTCATGTACATACATATGGATGTGTGTATGTGCTGTTCATAGAATGCAAGCAATCGAACTGAGTGAACAATTTGTATGAAAACCACTCAGTTATTTGAGTGGTTTCCGTACATATTTTCTACTCAAGTCGACTGATTGGATTCTATGAACAGCACATTAGGGTTTTTTTTTAAATGATAAGACGATATGTAAATATATTATCAACGAAGGACCCCCAGATCACCAACACGTAGTAAAATACCCGATTTTGAGGCAGTGCTTACATACATATGTATGTATATACTTATGAACGTGCGCATGCCAAACTGTCATGACTCAAACCTTTTTCTCTGGATTAAAAAACATGTTCTCGCTTTATTTTCTAACATTAATTTTTGTTTTTAATTTTTCTTGAATACATACTATATACGACTAAATACATATGTACATATCGTTGGCTTAATATATAAAGGACATAACTCGACTTATTTTTCAAATTGCGATTTTAAGCTTTTCTGTTGTATTTGGAAGTGTATTGCCAGAAACGATTAAAGACGGCGTTTAAAAAACGTGAGATACGTTCTTTATATATTAAGCCAACGATATAATGTTTTTCCATTAATTCAATTATTTCTAATTATTTGTTATAGATTTTTCGCTCACATGTCAAAGCAAATCTCGCATAAAGCAAAAGCACACAGAAAATTACAACAAATCATAAAAAATCCTAATAAAGTCTAAACCCACTCATAGGTAGGTACCAATAAACCCAACTAATACATATGCGATATTTGCCATTTTTTTGCTTCGATTTTTATTACATATGTATGTATGTATGTATGTATGTATGTATGTACATACATACATATTTAATTTGTTTTCATGTTTGTTATTTTGTTTTTTAATTTTTGTCTAATTCAGTTTTGTTTTTGCTGTCTCTTGGTTTTGTTTTTTAATTTTTTCCTCATTATTATCAACTCAGTTGGTTTATTATCATTTGGCGTTTACAACATGTATTAAGCGAACATGTTGTTTCTAGTTTCTAACTCTCAATCAGGTTGCGTGAATAGAGTAGTTGCTTGATGTTTGCTCTTTCTTGCCATGGTATTGGTGAGAGTGTGTTTGCTTGTTTTAATTTCGTTTTTATGGTTGTTGTTTGATTTGTTTGAACAGATTCATCTATTCATTTTAGAGGTTAAGTTAACCGGAACCGGATCTTCAACTGCGTGTGTGTGTGTGTGTGTTCATGGGTGGGTGTTTTAAGCAATTGTAAGTTCAATATAGTTTATGCGGTATTTTGTTTTTTGGTTAATGAATTTAAAATTATTAGCGAAACTATTCTGAAGTACTTATGTATAAAAAAATGTAAATTAGTTTTCTAAAAAATATTTATATATGTAGATCCAATATTAGCAATTTTTAAAAGCATATGTAGGTATCATAGGTAGAAATAGATAAAAAATTTAAATGCTCAATAAACTTTTCTGTTTCTAGTGGAATTTTTGATAACTCAAATCATTTGCAAGAGAACGAGTTTTAATAAAATTATTAAACTGATAGAAATATTTTACAATAATGGCTGCAAAATGGTCCAAAAGTAATGCAAATAAGGAGGAAAAAATCGCAAATAATATTTAAATTTTTATTATAATATTTTTCTGGCATATTTTTAATTCATTATTAATTTGAAGTTTTCAAAGAATTTTTTGTTTTTGTGGATTGAGCAAAATATATTGACTGATTTTTGTATAAATTATGATTTCATTTAAAATATTTTCTTATTAAATATTTAAATTTTTAGTAAAATTATGATTTTATTAAAAAAATATGTTCGTTTTAAATACCTATTTTCAATTAGTATACTCTCATTGAATTTTGCTAGCATCGTTTTTTTTAGATCTTTAGAATTCGTGATAAAAAAAACAATTTTACATATAACATGAATCATTATATTTTATTTTGGTAATTATTTTTTGAAGTTCATTTTGTTTTACTTTAAAATAAAATAATTAATGCACCTTAAAAGAAACACACATTCAAATTATTCCAAGAACAATAATCAAAATCAACAATAATTGTGGCAGTAATATTTACAAATTAAAAAGAAATAATTTCAAAGGCACTTAAATAAAAAATTTAAAGATTACATTTTTACTCTTTCATGAACACACTTACTTATAAGCCTTTATGAACAATAACAACAACTTTACAATAATTTCCTTTAGTTTTGGTGAATCACGTTTAATTACAAGAACACTTACTCATTAAACAGCGATATTATGGCAAAGTGAGCAAACAGGGGAAAAAGAACAGTAGAATAAGCAAATTATTCAGCATCATCAAACAACACAACCAAACTAAAATTACATATATAAAAAAAAGAAAAATAACCGTAAGGGCCACCTTATTTGTTAAGGAACAATAACGAGCAAAGAAAAAAACAACAATAACAACAATAATTATATGAAGAATTGGATAAAAACGGTTTTTTGAACAACCACAATGATCTTTAAGTAGGCATTAATTCCTCCCAAGTGCTTAAACAGCAACAAAAGCAAGATTAAAACAACAAACAACAACAACTAAGAAATCTTAAGGAGTCCAGTCCAAAATGTTTACAAACACACATACAAATATCCGTACATACAAAAAAAAAATACATTACATACCACATTAACATGACTTGATACTTTTTCTTACTCTTTTATTTTATTTCAGTCTCGCATTCCTTTTTACCAAGAGTAGATGGATTGCTCGTGTTTTTACTTTACTTTTCGTGTTTTTTATTTTGTCTTCGCTAAATATACGAATGTGCAAGTGCTGCGTGGTGCATGTGTGTTCGTTTTGTTTAATGATTGGAAATATTTCTTTCTTTACATACATCAGTGTAATTAATTAAAACGCGTCAGCTGGAATTTTCGCGTAAATTTAACTTCTTAACCAGTGTCAGGTTCACAAAAAAAAAATAAAATTTTTTTCCTCATACCGACTACGCTGCTTTAAGCAAAGAAACACCACTTTGGTTGGTTATAGGAGATCATTGGTTTTAGTATGTATGAAGTGTAATCAATAAATTGTAATTGGGGACACTTTATTCCATGAAATGTTTTTTAAGCTGTTTTTTTCTTGGCATACTGAAAATTTATTCTTTTTTGAAATGCATTTGTCTTAAAAATGTATTGAAATTCATATTGTTTAGCTGTTTAAAATGTTTCATCAATCTTTTAGCTTCTAGTTAAACTAGAAATACAATTTTAGTTAATTGTCTTTAGAGAAAAATTTATTAATTAAACTTAAAAAAATAATAATAAATAAATTCGGTAAAATTTTGTTCTATATGAAAACTTTGTCAAAACTTATTAACGTCCATACATACTCGTACAAATACATACATATGTATGTACTCGTAAACATACATACATATTTACAATTCGCAAGTAAGTATAGTACAACCTCCCCAATCCGAACAGTTTAGAAATTTTTGCTCTATAGTCTGGAAAAGTGTTCTTTCTTTTCAGTAAAATTTGCGTGGTGAACTGTTTTCAAACGCTATTTAATGGGCTGAAAAAACCAAAGCGACATATAAGGATATATAATTTTTAAAAGAATTTAAAAATAGAGCTGACAAATTACATAAAAATACTTATTTTTCAAAATGAATATTTTTGGTCACTTTTTGTATGTTTCTTAATTTTTTCTGTAAATAAATTATATACAAATGAATTCTTATATACACATGTACATATGTACATTTATGTAATGCGCTTAAAATTTTATTTTAACTATAGTCCGGACGATCCACTAACCCGGACAGTAGCTGAAACTATATCTGTCCTGAGTATGGAGGTTGTACTGTTTTTAAAATAATATAAAATAACACTAAAAATTTTAATACAAGTATTACCTCGTCCCTAATTAGTTTTTTTTAATACAGTGCAGATGCAGATGGTGTACGATACAGCAACCATTCTTTGATAATTTTGGAGCTATGCTTAGGATCGTTGTCCTGTTGGAAGATAAATGTTTGATCAAGGTTTAACTTTCTTACGCTGGGTTCCAAGTTTTTTTTTAATATTCAAGTAGTCGGTTTTTTCATTACACTATCAATAAATACTAGATTTCCAACGCCGAGCGACCACATACACCCCACACCATCACCGAACCTCCACCATGCTTCACATGCTTCGATTCTTGTATCTCCAAATTTTACTTTTTTTGCTTCGAAATACCTCAAACCTGCTTTCGTCCGTAAAAAGCACGTTGCTCCAGAATGATTTTTCTTTGGCTTTATACTTGTTTCTGAATTCTCGCCGATTTCGTATGGCATCCACTCAGGTTCATAGTTCACAGTTTTGTCATTAGTGACAGTTTAAAAAGTGTATAAAAAATTGTTTTTGCCAAATTTGATTTTTTTCAAGAACTCTTAAAATGCTCCGGCAATCCTGAGCTGTGTTAAAGGTGTTTAAAATTAAAATGTGAGTATTTCAATTCAAGGAATTCGGGGCACTATAGTTTATGATCAGGTTTTATTAATTATTCATTTGTGACTTAATTTTTTTTTTTCAAATTTACACTTTTGTACATAAAATTTTTTCAATAAAAATTAAAACATTTTCCAATTAAAATTAAATTGTCTTTAAGATTTTTTTTTTGATTATACTTTACCATGATTCCTTCAAGTGTATTAACAATTGTGTTTATAATTTTAACTTTATTATCAATTTTAACTTTACTTAAGTTTATTTTTTTCCACTTTTTATGAAATTTAATTTATATTTTTTAGTATGTTTTTTTTCGTGATGTTGTTGATATTGTGCAGTTGATTTTGTGTGTAATTGTTTGCCATTAATTACAACAACAGCAAGAACAAAAATAAGTTTATTTGTTATTTGCGTTGTGTAACCATAAAATCACCTTTTATAACAATATGATGACGATTACATTTCGTTACGTTTGTTCCTTCTTCCTCGATCCGTTCATATTGGCCTGTTTGCAGTATTTTCTTTTCTTTTGTTATTACTGCTGGTTCTGGTTAATTTTTATTTATAAGTCCTGTAGTACCTACATGGAGACATACATACATACGTTTACAAAACTGACGTTATAAACCTGATGGAAATTTAGTTCCAACGAAATATCGAATCAGCAGCAAATAATTCAATAGTCTAGTACACTACTTAATAAATAGTTTACAAACTAGCACAGCGAATAAAATGTTTAAAAAATGGCTGCTAATATCTTTCCCCCTTCTATCAAGTTTCTTATTAAAAATATATGCATATATAATTTGACAGTTAGAAAATAGGCACAAATGTTTTGGTTTTAGAGATGACTTATCATTAGCGGAAATCATCCTTCGTTGCACATCTGCAATTTTGGCATACATAGCATAATTTTCTGCTACAAAGCGTGACAAACCAACCTAAATCAACGCGTCAAGCGCTTTCTATGTTTAAAAAATTATCATGCTCATACAAAGTGTATGAAGCAAACCCAAATAGCACGGCCTCAATGCTTTGCAATTGGAGAATCCGCTTTTGACAGCTCGTTAAGTAGTGAAGTTGGCTGTTAAAAAACTCTTTTTTTTTCCTGTTTCCTTTTGTTATTGATACAAAATAGTGTCAATCTAGATAGTTTTAGGTCAATCGAGCAGTTTTATCTCCATTTTAATTTATATTTTGCGGTTTTTATGAAAAAAAGTAAGATAACAGCGCTGACGCTCTTATTTAAGTAACTCAGTTCAGCGTAAAAGATACGCGTTGGAAAGCCCTACGCTCGACGCGCTAATTTAGGTTGGCCTGTGAGTGACTTTTTCAATCGTTTAGCAAGTTAATTATAACAGCTGATTTTAGAATAAAAAAAGAAATATGTTTTTTATTTTTGCTGTTCAAATATTTTTTGTGATTTCTGCATCGGTCCATCTTTTGTTGTGTCCTTTTTTTAACTTGAATTTTGTTGTTAATTTCATCCAAATTTATTTTCTTTCTTGTCCGTTTATTATTTATTTGTTTACAGAGTTGAATGAATAACTTTTCCGCATGGAATAAGCTAAGCCGCAGTTAATATTTTTTCTAAAATTTTATAAAAATGTTTTTAGACATTGAATTTTTATTATTTTACAGATTGCTGAAAGAGCAGTCTTAAAGTCAATTTAATTCTAGCACAGGCAGTTTTTGTGGCGGCTCTGTCACCGTAAAAATTTTAAAACGCAGGAGTCTTTTTGTTTTGATTGTAATTTGCAATTCCCAATCTGCAACGGGTTTTTAGTTATACATATTTGTTCAAGTGGTGCAAATTTCAGTTTCACGTATTTTGTTGTTGTGGTCTTGCAGAATATAGCACGTATGCTAGATTTGCAATATCTACAGTGTTTGCAAGGTTAGCATGCAAATTAACAGCTGATCATTTGGGTTTCTCTTGCAGGCCATACCTGCAACTTCCCGCTTATTTCATGCTCAAAGTTCTCAAAAACTTTTTCATTTATAATGAAATGAAAATTTCCTTTTTTATTATGAATTTTTCTTAAATTATAATTATTTTTTTTATTTAAAGTGAATTTTTTTTCGAACAAATTGGTTGTTAGTAGTTTTTAATCCAAAGTGATTATTATTTTTTTGGCTAATGTTCGTAACATTTTTAGTCAGAAAGATTTGGACATGAGACAATATTCCAAAGGAACAAGGGAAAATTTTAACATAAACACTGATGATGGCAATGTAGTGGCTCCCGAAAAACAACGTTGTTTCTGTTCCACGGTGTAAGTTGAAATTAATTGATGTTAAAATTTTCCCTTGTTCCTTTGGAATATTGTCTCATGCCCAATTCTTTCTGATTATAATTATTTTTATTACGAAAGTAATATTGAAACATTTCAGTTATCAGACTACCAGAGCGAATCAGTACTAATTCGATGCACCATTACACTATTGTTTTTCTGATAAAAAAAATTCTTTCACTTAGATAAAATTTGCGGTTCAGAAAAGTAACCGAATCTTGAAAATCGATTTGACATGGAGTTATGGAGTAAATAAAAAACTAATGTCGAAATTTTTCGATAGCATTTTCTCTCGAAGGGATCAATCGATTTTAATAAGATCTGAATTGATTTTGAATTCGACCGGTTTAGTAACTAATAATGTATTTAAATTTTTTTTAAAATTTTATTCTCCAAAATTTTTAAAATCTACCAGTCCAAAATATATGAATTCAAATTCTTTATAATGCTATAATTTTCCGATCTGAAATGATAGAAGAATTTTCAATATGTACACACACACAAACATACTCACAGAGTTACGGATATCATTGTAAAAATAGTCGTAATAGCTTCCTAGGACCTCAAAACGTTGAGATCTGCTGAAAACTCGAAACCTCGAAAACAGCCGTGGTACAGATATTAATTATAAAATGGACTCACTCCATCAGCTGATTTGCAATTGATCTCTCCTGAATTGTGAAATTTTGTTCACTAGTGCAAAGAAAAGTGTGTATGTGATGTGAGGAAGTTTTGAATTGTGAAAAAATATGTGAGAAGTGGGAAAAATAATTGAAAATAATTTGATTGGAATTTGAACTGTCAATTTAGAAGAAATAGCAAAAAAACAAATGATGCCTATTGTTTTTGTTGTTGTATAAATAAGTGTACTGGAATAAATATACTTTGGGAACAACGTTTTTGATGTAGACGTGCATGTCCTTGAATAAATATTCTTTAGCTTTCGCAAGGGCCGAGATTAATCTCAATACACTTGCATTTTATTTTTCGTATGTTTCTTTGACACTTATCTGCAGTTACATATTACTTTGTTGTTGTACTAGTAATGATGGCATTATCACCTGTCAGCGGTTGCTCTTGAACCTGAACTCTTTTATATCTACTAGAGTACGCATAGTGGTCGAAATTCGACTGCCAGCTTAAACGTATACCTATTTTAGATGCATTCATTTAAAAGAAATAAAATTGCATATAAACAGGCACATTTATTTTGTTAAGTTTTTGCTTGAAGCCAACAGATCCATACGCAATGAATATGTACATCCATTTTAATTTCTCATCTCTTTCATTTCTTATCTCTTTTTCTTTTTCAACTTCACTTATTGCAAGAGAAAAAATTCTTATTACCTATATAAATATATAGATACTCTTAAACCCTCTCATTGCTTTGCTTATGTTTTTACTAATACTTACATAAGTGATGTACGTTTGTATTTTTAGCATTTGTAGTGGTGTCACCTTCATGAGCCTTTTATTCATTTAATACTGAACCGATTTAAAATATATATAGTCGGGTCACTAAACGCCAACAATGTTTACCATTTGGTAAAAAATGAAGAAAATCGGCTGCCAAAGGAGAAAAAGCGATCTAAAAATTTGTCTTTGCCTATTTATATAATAGATTCCGGTAAAATTATACGCAGTTTATTTTTCAATAACATTTAAAGTAAATTTAAGTAAAAGATGTTCTTTAATGCTTAAGAAGCTGTTAACACTTCGACGTCGAAACTTATATTTAGCATCTGGCCCTAAGTATGCACCTGGCCTCTTACGTGATAACAGATATAAATTAGTTATCTATGTATACATATAAAAATTTTAGGAAGTACAAATATTCGTACATAATTCATACTCCAAAAAGTGTTAAAATCTTGTTGACAATGTTCATATCTTTGGATATTGACTGGGTTTGTGAAAATGCTTTTAATGTTCAAATAAAGACTTTTGCTTACCATTCAAAGATTTCCAACGGGGCTGCTTAGAATGTACATAAAGATGAGTTGTATAGTGTGTTGGGTGATGATGATGATGATGATGAAAATGTGTAGTAGAATCAGCCAGTGGCGAAGTAATGCATTGACACACCTTTTACTTAAACTTAATTTTTTATTTTTTTATTACTCGCATTATTATTGTTATTCTTAACCAGAATTGAATTTATTGCATACAAATATAGTACATACGAGTGTGTACAGTAAAGTATGTATAAGTGTATGTAAAAGTTCAATACTTCCTTCTTATTTAAGTTTACAATACTACATTATATTTTTTACATTTCGCCCAGTGCCTGTTGTTAATGGTTAATGGCCTTTGATTAACAAGCTGGATTCATTTTCTTTTTATTTTTTATGTATGTATATCCGTGGTGTTTGTCTGTCTCTCTCACTCGGTTCATATGCTTTCACAGTGTGTGTCACCTTTAGTGACTTAAATTCATCGTGCTCAGCACTATAACGTGTCGTCGAAATGTTTATTATTTTGTACAGGTTTGTCTGTCCCTCCATCTGTCCGTCTGTCCGCGCTTGAGTAATAAGAATAAATTCTTTGTTTTACTGTTTTTGCGTGTTAATCCTGTTGTGTTGTGTTGTATTTTTCTTCAATCCTTTGTGCACCGTTTCCCCCACTTAAATAGTTGACATTATTTAATAAATGGTAAATTTATATCTTCACTTTGTGTACAGATTTCTTTAAGCTTTTAATATTTAATGACTGTCGGGCAAAACAAAAAAATGCACAAAATTTAAATTAAAAAAAAAATATACCAAAGTTTGTAAAACAAATTGCATTTATTTATAAAAGAAATGCGGCAGAAGATTTGAGAGAGATAAAAAGTATTTAAGTTAGAAGAATTCTCCAATTGTATGTGATAGTTATTCGTAGACTTTAGTGAACTGTCATGATTTGCTTGGTTTTAAGCCAAAATTAGGATGTTATAAGTTAAATAAATAAACTGATTGCCAAAGAAAATACTTTTAAGACTGTCAAAACTTTTTTAATTGAGCAAATTATTTCTTTCTGTGATCAAAACACCCATATTATGCCTTAAAAATCTATGCTAAGTCCTTTTTAAAAGCTAATATTTGAACACAATTTATCGGTTACTACTGGCTCTAAGTCGAAATATTTTTTATGGATCAGGAGATAAAACTAGTTAAGAAGTATTTTGAATAGGGAAGCCACCGATATCGATATATCGACGATAGTTTAGGTTTGCCGATACATCGATACTTTCTTAAAATTTGTAAAACTTTTTTCTATGAAGAAACATTAGTTGTTCAGTTATAGAAACTGCTTCACTATTTTCGTTGCTTGTTTCGCTTCAGAAGGCCCCCATTTTTGACTTGCAAAGTTGACTTTAGTTTTTTAAATTTTCTTTTAAACTTTATTTCACTTCTTCCCACGCAAAGTTTAGTGTGACAAATCTTGTGTTCTTTTGTTTTGATCAACATGCATCCAAATACAAGTATGTGTAAACGACAAACGAAGAAAGAAGCAAGTTTGCGAGTACAGCAAAGTCTGCACTCAGCCCCATTCTTCTTTCTCTTTGCGCCATCAAACTTAAGACTTTACAAAGTAAACTTTGCGTGTGGAAAATATGGTCCAACAACAACTAAGAGAAAATACACATGAAAAGCAGAGCATAATATCAAAACAGAATAATAAAATAATTTCCCTTAGTTTTGAAGCCGTTTCAACAGATTAAAAAAAGGAATTGCTCTTTTACCTTTCATTTAACTTTCCGGTTATTTTATTAGAGAGTCCAAGAAAATGAGCCTAAACTATGCTTCTGCGAGAGAAGATGTCGACAAATAATTAAGATCTGCTAATATATCTAGAGACGCAGAACCGCTTGGTTACTGGCGCAATGGAATCTCATACATAAACTTGAAAAAATGCCACAAAAGTACTTCAGTTTTCAAATGAGTTCTGTCGCATCTGAGAGACTTTTTTCCACTGTCAAGTCTCGCTCATACGGAGTGCCAGTTGACATTATGCAACTTTTATAGCTGCATATTTTCTCTTTTCTTCTTAAAAGTTCCATTTGCGTTTACAATGTGAAATTTTTGTTGCAGCAACTTTTTATGCATGTAAACTTTGGTTTTTGTACGGACAAGGTAACAAAACGAATTTTAAGAGTACGAAAGAGTTCAAAATCCATCTACACTCTGGCCGACAAAGTAGGAATTACAGCGACAAAAGTTGCATAATATCGTCTTATTCCGCAAAATTTAAAAATACAGTACAACCTCCATAATCCGGACAGATATAGTTTCAGCTACTGTCCGGATTAATGGATCGTCCGGACTCTAGTTAAAATAAAATTTTAAACGCAATACATTAATGGAGGGCTCAGAGCTGAAGTGAACCAAGTCACAGAAAGACAATTCGAAGATATTTTGAGTTTCAGTAAATGAACTGCCATAAATTACATATAAAATCAGAGCCATTGACTTTAGTTTTTTACCGTTACCATAGGAACGGAGAATTTCGCACTAGTTTTGTAATTTTTCATATTTCATGACTTGGTTTACTTCAGCTCTGAGCGCTCCAAATGTACATATTAACATACTATGAAATGAAATTTATTTTTATGACCAAAAATTAATTTTTTTAAATCATTAATTTTGAAAAATAAGAATTTATTTTTGTTGAATACACATATTTTTATGTAATTTGTCAGCTGTATTTTTAAATTCTTTTAAAAATAAAATATCCTTATCTGTCGCTTTGGCTTGTTCAGCCCATTAAATAGCGTTTGAAAACAGTTCACCACGCAAATTTTACTGAAAAGAAAGAACACTTCTCCAGACTATAGAGGAAAAATTTCTAAACTGTCCGAAATATTTAAATGTCCGGATTAGCGAGTGTCCAGGTTATACTGTGCTTTGTTTTTTTTTAACAAAAATCTTAATAATGTCAACTTTAAATACTAATAATCTTTTAAGCTGTAATTGTGTATAACAATAAAAAAGTTACTCTACTTGTGTTTTGTTAATTTTACTTTAAATTCAATCGGTATCGTATCCATGCTTCCCTAATTTTAAAAACCTCTTTAACACTTCCATGAACAAAAAGATTTTCCCTTGAGACAAACTACATTTAATGAAATTTTGGTAGCAAATTTACTTTTTCAAATAAACATGTTAAATAAAATCTGTAAATTCAATCTTTAGAAGTATATTTAAAAAATAATTCATTTCTCTGACTCAAGTCTGGTTAAATGACCTTCAAAAAAATGACGCAAAATATGTAAACTATAGAAAGCTTTAAATAGTACTGAATTTTAATTCCACTTTAAAATTTATTTTAATTATATCTTTTATGAATTCAAAATAAGCCAACTCAATAATTGTTATCCATTTAATTGTACTAAAAGCAGGTGAAATTTTCAAGATTGTCATGGCAAAAGTTTTATTATTCGCATTTTACAATGTTTCCTTAGATAAAATCACGTTTGTATATTAAACATTTTTAAGCGAGTATTCTCAAATGATCATAAAATACATTTAAACAAAAGAAATGCAGCCAACAAGGAAGCTTACTGAAAAAAAAGAAGGCATTTTTAATTTTAAATACACTCAAGAAAAAAATAATTATGTGCTGTTCATAGAATCTAAGCAATCGAATTGAGTGAGCAATTTGTATAAAAACTACTCAGTTATTCTATGAACAGCACATTAATTTGTTTTTTTATAATTTTAAATATATTAGAATTAAAAAAAACTCAACTCCAATTAAAATATGAATAAATTCATTTGATAAACAAAGACGAAATTAATTATAAAACGTCCTGACTAAACTTTTCATTCAATATATTTCAAGTTTACCTTCAAATTTCTTTGGGTGTAATTTAGTTATATACTTCCTTTGGAACGCTCGCTTGCAACACTTTAAACTCCTTCTATTAAAACAAAAATTGTTCTTGTGTTAGACACTGTTTAAAAGAAGGGTTAAGTGTTTTAATTTTTTCCGCTATTAAAATACAAACAATATGACGGAATATGTAAATAATGTAAAAAAGGATAATTTTTCTACAAAAAAAAGAGATTATTTAACTACAACATGTTTTAAAAATTAAAACAAAAAATTAACATTAAATTTAGCACTAGAAAAAAATATACAACTGAGTTTTTATTTATGAGTTTCTTTAGAAAAAAAATTTGTTTAACGTATCTTCATAATAATTACACGTATTGTTGTTATATTGTTTTTTCCCTTATTTTTTTTTTTTGTGAATTATTACTAATTTCGTTCTGAATATAGTAATAAAATTCCTGCTACAAATTAAACCTTTGCTAAAGTATAAAAAATTCTGGTAAAAACTAGAGAATTTCGGGTCATAAAGAATGAGAGAAATATTTATTTTAAGAAATAGAAACCCCGAACAATTAATTCAAATTAAAAATGTACAAATAGTTAAAGGTTAAAAAACCAAACTAAGAAATACACAATAAAACATTTGTATGAAATGCAAATGAGCTTAAAAAAAATATGAAAATTTAAATATGAGAGTTTCCATAAATTTGTTATGCAAGAGGAATGAATTTTCCACAAAAAAAAAATAAACAACTACTGATTGCTCAATTGAATGACATATTTTTAAGAATAGCAAGGACTTAAACTTAAATAAAACTATGCAGAGAATGCTGGACAAGGCGTACGATCAAATACGTATTATTTCGCCTCTACGATATCTGGATTTGACGGCCGTAGACACTGGTATTTGGACATAGCGAGCGACTGTGGTGGGTGACAGGTTCATGGCTTTTGTATTTCCTTAAAACTTTTGCAGGATAAACGAATCGGACACTCTTTATTCGATTTGGAAGAAGAAAGGAATATAATTTCACCCTCCCGAAGCCAAACAAATGCAAAAAGTTTTTAAACTAGAACTGAAACACTAGACTAGATTTATTTTTAAATTAACTATAATATATTTATTAATCTTACTTTAATCTTAATGTCAAAAACTTTATTTAAGACTTTTTGCATCTGAAGTTAACGTCTCCCTGGAGATGAAGTATCGATAAACTACCCTGAAATAACTCTCATCTGAGTTCTGGCACAGCAATTTTCCAGGCAACGAACAGGCAGACGAGCTGGCTCTACCTCTGAATGCTTCCAACTCCGAAACGGTAGCCATGCCGTTGGGCACTATTAGAAACTGAATACTCAAGCATTATAAAGCTGAATGCAGATGGCCCAATATAGACACGTGCAAGGTTGCAAAGAAAATGTGTCCTTGCTACAATGATAGGCGTTCGATACAATTAACATGTAAGAAACCGCAGGGACATTTCGGGGTTCGTTGCAGTCGTGACGAGGCACTGGACAGTCGGTCAGACATTTTAGTAGGATAGGCCTGTCCTATAATGAGTTCTGCCGAAGTTGTCGAGAAGAAAGCAAACAAGAAAAAATCTTACACTTTCTTTGCGAATGTCCGGCTTTTGCATCTCTCTCGAGATACAAGTTTTTAGGCAGTCATGTTCTAGAAGACCTTTCAGATTTATCAGAGATTGGGCTGAGTGACATTAGCAGAGATCTCAATGCGACGGGTTGGATACAGTACCAATCAGCGTATCCGAGTACTTAGATACGGTTCTACATAGATTGACACCGACGCGTGGAGTGGTCTTTTTCTAAAAGGAATCATCTAAATTCTACTTGAATGCATACGTGAAGAGGGCAGCTGCGTAAACCAACCAACCATCCAAGGCCACGTAAATAGAATAACAAGAATTGTTTTTTGCATATATTCAATACGAATATTATGAATGTTGTAGTATGGATCGCATATGATTGATCCGTATTCTAAAATAGGCTTGCAGGGCTTTATCAATACTGTCGATTTATACGGGGCGTAAAGTGCAATGCCTTCCACATTTAGTGAGGGTGATTTTATTTATTAGTATAAAACACACTACCCCTTTAAGGCCCTGATTCACTATCCTTCCCGATCGCACGATTCCTTCACAGGAAAATTGTCCATAAGTCTGACCGACTTTAAAAAAATCGCTTCAAAATGGCGACTATTCAACAATAATGATGCACAAACATCTCTTTGTTATTTTGTGTTTATATGTACATGCAATCCATTATTATAAAAAATACTTTGTTTTCGTTGTTTTAAAAATAGAAAAAGTAAATATAAAATATTAACGAATGAAGAAAAAGTTCAAATATTATTATCATTGGTGCTATTTAACAATAAATACTACTCTGATCGCACGAAAACTTATCATTTTATGAAAATTTTCATAAGATTTACCCAATCGCACGACTTGCCAAAAGAACCTGTCACATAGTTGCATTTTTAGTCCACACTATCATACTTTTATAGCACACATGCCATATTTGGCAGATCGTACGTGAATTACGGCCTTTACAAAGCAAAACATTTTTAAGAAACGACAACCAGATTACACCAAATTATATGGAAATGTTGCATATTTTGTAGAAAAGAAATTATCATTACTTTTCTTTAAAATCAATTTTTGTAAACAAGACAAATTTTTAATACAACAATTTTTATTTGTATTACCCCATACATTTTAAAACAGTTTTTCGACCACTGTACATGCATACGTCTTGTATGCAATCTTTAAAATATACAGTATGTAGTAGTAAGTAAGTATGCATGTGCCTATTGTTTATTATTAGGGTTAGTTAAACTTGTTACTAGATGTTTGCATGACAACTAGTTATATCAATTATAATAACAAAAGCTATATTAAAAAAAAAAACAATATGTGAATGTATTGTAATCATATTTACATACAATAAACATACATACCACAACACACACATTTAAACATGCAAACAATTTGACTCATATTAACCAGCAAATAGTATGATAAAACGAACTACAACTACGTACTACCGATGTGTACTAAATAGTAACTAGAATTAATACGATATAACAATACAACAATTAACATAAACATAATTTTTACGGTAATAAACATCTAATGAAAATTAACCAAACAGCCAAGTCAGCCAGCCGGCTATCGAAATAAACTCTTACCACCCACCCCCTTGGATATAATACTAAGTAAGAACAACAACAGCAGCAGCAGCAGCAACAACATTTTAATAATATTTCATCAACGATAAAAGTTATTGTAACCAGAATGGGGGAAAAAAGGTTACTGCTAGTGAGAAAGGAGGACAAAAAAGAAAGCGTTGACTTGTAACCCTGGCACCTTTTATCACTTATTGTCACTTGTGTTTGTGTATTTGTGTGTGTGTGTGTGTGTGTGTGTGTGTCGCAGACTGCTGCTTTTATAAGTGTATGTGTATTTGTGGCTGTGTTTTAGTATTTAATTTTTAAATACTGAAATTAACATATTAGTACATGATAACTATAATTTCTTTGTTTTTATTTTATATATTTTATTATTTTTATTGTTTTAACAGAGAATAATAGTTTTGGTATTAAAAAAAAAATAAAGAGGCCAGTTAAAGAAGTTTCTTTAGAAAACTAGCAAATATTAGTTTTATATAACAGGTATACGAAAACTGGTGTAAGATTTAAATTTCTCTTCAGTGGCATGTTCAAGTAAAATAAAAGGGTAAACATTACGATATTAATCTTGGGGTCGCACGTTCAATTCCTATCTAGACCCAGGGTTTTTCTGTAGCTAAGCTAAAGTGGCTTTACATTTTGTGTTTGGATTAAAAAATAAATAAATGACAGTTGATATTGCAATGTTTTCATTGTTGAGCAGAATGGTTAAGCTTTGCAAGTGTGGAGACTTTCTCAACATTGTCAAATAAGTATTAGGGTATTCAATTAATCGGGTTTTCATTTCAAACAATTAATCGTTCGATTAATTAATCGTTCGGTTAATTAATCGTTCGATTAGTTAATCGTTTAAACGATTAATACACATTTTGCACAAATTCATACATTTCAATAAAAATTTTGATTAGTAAAATAACAATAACATAACAAACACAACTATTCTTGTATACAATATGTTAGTTTCATGTTAAATCGATTTTGCTTAGTACGAAATTCTCTATATCGGATAAAATTTCAACTTTTAAAATTATATTTTAACTTATTTTTTAGCAAAAATAATATCAGCCCAATTTTAATTTCTATATCATTTGGTTTTTAGTCATGTATAAGAAATATTATTTGTAAAAATATATGAATAAATTAATATTTTTGTAATAAAAAATTTAATTGTATAGTAATTCTTATTCAATTCGCCATAATTCCAATTCGTCATTACCCTGATGCCAGCGTGTCATTGCATTGATGACAGATTTATCATTGCATTAATGACCAGATGATGTAAAGGTTGACATCACAATGATGAAAAGTGTCTTGGGGTCAAAAACGAAGACACTTGACATAGCATTGATGTCAAACTACATCAGCGTTATGACGGTTTTTCTATCAGTGTAATAAATAAAAAAATTAAGTGAAATCCTGTTATAAATTAATTTAAGTTTATAATCTTTAAGAAAAATAATTTCGTTCAAATATTTTGCTTTAAAATGGTATTATTCTTAAATTGCAATAAAGTACAATTTGGAAAAAATCCATTCACTTATCGAAAATGATGAAGAAATCGAAAAACATAAAAAAATTTTCGTATTTAAAATTTTTAATCGTACTTTTTTGCAAACTTAATATTTTACAAAATTAGTAAAATATTAATAGTTTTATTAAAAACAATTTGAAATTGATTATTGAGGGATATAGCTGGTTCCAATGAGCATTTCACTGTTGCTAATGCAAATCATCAGGGAACTTTACCAAAATATTTCTTAGAACAACTGAAGATATTATATTAAACCTTCATTAAATCAAATTGAAAGTTTGAACAATATCCATTGTGCCATTTGGCGACCTGCTTTGATTTTTGTGGGATTGTTAATGCTTCTATTAGTTTTGGCAATTTCCTTAGATTAATAAAAAAATATGGAGAAATACTATAAAAAAAATTTGGAAAATCGGTCAATCCGTTAATGGATCCGAATTAACTGATTAAATCGTTATCGAAAATAGGCAGTTTACAAAAATATTCGTAAAAATTTAAATATGTTCTCAGTAGGAGAAGAAATTCAAAGGTTCAGTGAAAATTATCTCTAAAGATTTAGTAGCCGTAGTAATCGTCTAGCTGTTACACTATTAGGCGTCAGTTGTGAAACACGTAGATTGAAGAGAGTTCATGAGTTAGACTTGCCTTTTAAAGGATAGGCATCTCTTTGTAAATACATATGTATTTACGCATGTATATAATTTTTATACAAATCTAATTTTAAATTATATCTATCTATATTATAAATAGTCAAAAACGTTTTTTTAGATCCCTTCTGCGGCCTTAATACTGAACCGATTTTGGAAAGATTTATACGTTTTCAAACGGGTTTTACATAGATGTGCACAATCTTAATTTTATTTAAATCGATTCCATATTTAGGGAGCTATAAGCGTTTAAAGTTGCTTCTAACACATGCACACTTATTACACATGCATGTATTTATCAGCTTCAACTTTAAAAATAAACTTTGTGCATGTATGTTTGTCCAATATGCTTTTGCCATGGTAGAATAATACAGGTAGTGTGGAAACGTTAAAGGACTTTTTTGGGGTTCGCATCTGTCAACTAAACACTACTAAAAAAGCACACTTTGAGCATTTGTTTCAAATGCAAATAAGAAAAGGAAAAGAAACAAAATTCTTTATAGAGCAGAAAATGCAACGAAACACTCATGTGAATATACATTTTTTTGCCATTTTTCTTTTGTGATTTCTGACAACTTCGAACCTAAAAACAATAAAAAGCAGTGTTGTTGTAGCTTCGACACTACCTGTATTGTTCTACCATGGCTTTTGCATAGAAATGAGACTGAATTTTAAGTTATTTATTTATAATGTTTTATTTGTTTTTTTGTATGTATTTATATATATATATATTTAATATTAATTTCTAGAATGCGGTCGATTGAGTCGACCGCACGATACACTAGTATGTATATATTCCATTGATAATAAATAGCTCCTGTAATTTATTATTTAAGTTTGCAAATAAATAAAGAATAAAAAAATATTAATCGAACAGTTATTCGGGTGGTAATCAATCGGTTAACCGGTTAACGGTTAACCGATTGTATACAAAATCCATAACTTTTTCTTCCCCTGCAGCTGCACTTGACTTGAAATCTATGATCAGCTTCAATGGATTGCTAAAGCAAAGTTAAACTCCTAGCCGGCTTTACGAATTCCTTACGTTACAGCACTCGTTGTAAGACGGCGTGTAGACAAAGTTGACTTGAATTAGAATAACAACATGTATTAATATTAAAGACCAAATATTCCCTATTATTTTATTTATGAAACATTAGTTTTTTATTATTATTTTTTTAAAACTGGCATTAACACATGTTTTTACAACATTTGAACGGTATTCTAGCGAAATTAAAAGTTTTCAACTTTTCATAAACATGAACCCTTTAATTATCCTTTTTTTATAATACGATATAAATAAATATGTGTGAGTTTGCATTATAGGTGGGTTTTTTCTGTAGAAAACAGTGGGCGTGTTGCTACTTTTTTTTATCGTTTAATATGAATATGAATTCATAATGAAATTAATCGTAATCATAGTTAGTCTGCATGCAAATTTTAACTTTTTTGAATTATGAACTTTTTTTATTTTTTTATTTCAGGAGGAGGTAAAAGTAATAATATTTGTAGTTGCTTTGTGTTGACCTGAACATTAATGAGTTTGTATTTTATTTTATTGTTATAAGTTTTTTTATTTCAAGATTTTATTTAATATGTAATTAGTACAACGTCGGTATTTTGCGAGGAATTGTATGCCAACATAAGTGGTAATTTTGGGTCATAAAATTAAGAATAAGGAAACCATTTCCAGGCTTTTCTTAGAAAAACTAATTTTGTGATTTCTTATACGAAAGGTATTCTAAACTAGAGAGCTACAAAAAAAGTCTGAAAAATAAAAAAGTTTATAAAAAATGTATTCCAAAAAAAATTGGTTTGAACATGACACATGACTTGCAGTACATTAAAATTTAATATGAAAAACACAAATCTTGTAGTAAAACTTGTTGCTTAACTCGTAAATTAATTTATCTTTAAAACTGTACTAAAATACAAGTCTTTTTTTCAATTAAAATTTAATACTGTACTGTGTTAACAAAAGTTAATAATTTGTGTACAAGAATTGCTGACATATTAGGTGGGACCTTTTTATTTTTTATTGGTTAATTTTCTTTGTATTAATAATGAGCACAAAATTTGTATATTTAGATGAAACCAAGCAACAGTATTTACATAATTATAATTGAATGCTTAAAAGATTTACTGTACTAAAATTGAGTACTGGAAATTCAAACAACTTTTTAATTAGATTTAGGACCGAATTACATCGAATTTAAAATCAAAAATTTTTAACTTCATTTTTATATTTGTTCAAGAATTAATTACATTTCCATTCTTAAAAATGTATACTATCCTTCAGTCTATATTGATAAAATTTTGTATTTAACTTTAGAACACGGCTGGAAATTAAATTTTGCACATAATTTCCGCAAATTTAAGTTTGAAATTTATTTTATTATTTTTTATTTATTTTACTATTGTATCGGCGATGTGTACTAAATTTTTACAAAAACTGTTAATAGTCTGCACAAACAATTTTATGCAAAAAAAACCAACAACACTTTTACAAATTTAGTACATACCCACAATATTTTATGCACATCACTTTTTGTACTAAAATTCAGCGATAACATTTAAAATCAACTACGAACCATCATAGTATTTGTATTAAAAATTAGTTCTAAAGCGTAGAACTCGATTTTTTGTTAACACTAATGCATAAATCGCAGAAAATTTATGATCGTAATTTATTTATTTGTTTGCATTCATATTTTTATTTATTTACTTTTTAGAATTAATTTTTGTGTAGTAAAATTAGGTATTTTGTGGTATTAATTTTAACTGACTCAGTGATATAAGTTATATTTTCCTATGCCATTTAGTACTAAATTCAGTATTTGCAGAAAATTATAATTGAAAAATTGTATTTAGTACTTATATTTTGTGTAGGCTTAGAATTTGTACTAAAAATAAGCATAACAAATTAAACTATTAAATTTATTTACTTGTTATATTTGAATTGTACTAATTTCTGATTTAGTCTAATCTAATTTAGTTATTATATATCCTATTTTGTATACAATTTCGATTTATATATATTTCTAAAATGGAGGATGTAGTTTTAGTACTAAATTTTTGTTGGAAATCCTAGTATGGAAATCGATATTATTTTTTAAAGAAAACTCGTATTTTCTTTGTAAAAAAACTGTTAAAAGCCTTAAAACGTACTTTTGACTTGCTTAAAATTTAGGATCTTGGCTGTTGTGAAAACAGTCCATTTTAGTACAATACATGAAATTTATTTTTTAGTTTCTAAAACTTTAATGCAATTACACTATGATATTAATGAGTATTAATATAAAAATATTATTAAGAATTGCTCTCAATTTGTTTTAAAACTTAAAACATATTTCATATATTAGAATTATTCTTTTAAATTAATTTTTCTTGAAATTTAATTTCACGGAGGAGTTTGAAATCTCCAAAGAGTTTTACATCTGCTGCACTCTCTTTATCTATCTCTCTCTCTAAACAATTGAAGTGATTCGTTCTAAGAAGTGTTTTATTTACACAAAATCTTTCTCAATAAAATCCTTTCAAAACACTTTGATTTCAAGTCCTTGAAAGAAAAAAAAAATACATAAGACTCACACAAAATTTGTTACAAGTCATACACTCAAAGTATCACAACAAGACAGTTGTTGAAATTTGCTGAATATTCGTATCACTTTTTCATACATTCCCCACATCTTCTTCAAAGGAAAAACAATTAAACAGAATGACAAATGAAAATGCAGAAACTGCAAGTGTTGATTTTTATTAAAACAACAACAACTTAAATAAATAGATTATATTAAGATTAAACAAAAGAATTTAAAATAATAGACACAAGATCATGGGCTTAATTTTGATACGGAATAATTTATTGATCACTAAAAGGTGCTGCGCACACTCACTGCCTGACTCACACACATACACACATGCATACGATTTCAGACAATGGTCAAAGAAAAGAGAACAGGGCGGCAACATTTACCAAACATTATTTGGAACGTTTACTATTTTTCTTTTACCTGAATTTACAGATCTTAATAGCAGCAGGTAATATTTGTCTGTTTACTTAAGCAAAACAAAATTGTATTCTTGACTTTTGTCACTTTTGTTTTTTTTTTTTTAGGGAACAAGATTTAACAACTGCAACAATTTCGAGAAGAGAAAAAAAGAGTAGAAAAAAAAAAAAAGATCAGTTGTTCGTTTTAATTTCAATTGGCAATAAATTTTATAAAAATCGACAGTTTTATCGCTTTTGGTTATTAAAGGTATTGATTACTATTAAACCTTTTAAAAAACTAGATGTTTTGAAATAAAAAGGGTCTACAAATAAAAAAATTCAGTTTTCGATATGAAATTTTTTCTTAAGTATTTTTATTTTTTGTTGTTTTAATTTAATTTACAAAAGCAATTGCCGCTTTATTACGAAAATAATACCCGGGATTGAGTAAGTTTGGGGTTTTATTGATTTTTTTTTAATTAGCACCTTTATGGTGTTTTCATTTTAAAATAACTTTTTAAGCACATTTGTTTTTTTTTTTTGTAAAATCTTCAAATGAGTTTTGTTATGGCAATTGTGTAATACACGTTTGATTTTATACAAAAAAAAAGTAATTGTGTAAGGTCGCGTTTTCAGGTTTCAGACAGTATTAAACAAATTTGCTTAACATATTTTTTTAAAACTAACTTTTTTTATATTTCTTTATCTAGTAACTTTTTTGGATGGTGAAAACAATTTTAAAATTTTAAGATTATTTAATAATTGCAAAACCGAGCCGACAATTACTTGTCGTTTTTGTTTTGTTTTGCTGTAGCACAGTGTAATTACCCTAATTATTTTATCAAAGAAATTCTAAAATTAAATGCTTGCATTTAAATTATTAACTAACAAATGTATTTGCACTCCTTTTAAAAATGTGTTGATTTGTTAATTATCGGGGTATTTATTTTCTCAATTATAATGAATAAATATGATTGACAGTTTACCTAGACGTTTGACAGTAGGAAACATACACAAAACAAAAACAATTAAATACACAAAAATATTTCTGTATAATTATGGCATGACATGCTTTTGTCAAAACTAATTTTAAAATATACCAGACCTTTTTCAATTATTCTAAGAAATTTTTAGTGGCAAACGAGATCTGCTGCAGAAAGTATAAATTACTTAAAGAAAATATTTACGATAGGGAAAGAAACAAAAGACAGACACCCTGGCGTGGGTAAGAAGTAAAGTGTTGTCAGCTGACCGCAAAAAACCGCTATTGTAAAATTTGTAAATTAATTTGACATTTATGAAAATGTGTCATAAATAATATGAATGTATGAATGTACATTTTTATTTTTATTTTATATTTTCTTGAAAATATTACTTATTGTCCAACTGTTTGAGGTAATTAAAAAGGGGTTTTAATTATCTCTCTCTCTTTCTCTCGCCTGTACCTTTGTAATAAACAATTTTTAAAACCGAATAGACGTGAGAAATTGAAATTAAAAACAGTGTAACTAAATTAAAAAGAATTAAACCAAGACATGCTTTGAACAATCGAATTGTGAACCAAGGAAGCCAGAGTAGAAACAAAAATCAACAAACCTATAAAATTACGCCTACAAGACCAAATAAAGAAAGAAGTAAATTCAAACCGAAAGAACTAATAAAAAAGATTTATGGATTTATGACTATTTTCAAATGTCTATGCAATTTTTGCCGCTTTTAAAACACACAATGTCTTGAGCTCACTTTAAGATACGAGTACAAATACAAACATAGACAGGAACAAAAATTAAAAAAAAAATTGTATAAAATCTTATAAGCAAATGTTCTGAAATATTACGTAAATGATCAATGCTACTGCAAAGTGGTATGAGTACAACGTACACAATTTGACTGACTGACTCATAAAAAACTAACTAACTACCTGCGTTTGGGGGATTCTTTTTTATTCATTAGTTTTACTTCAACTGCACCGGCTGACTGTTAAATGCTGCAAAGCAAATAACAGAGTGTGAGAAATTCTTTCAAATAGATTTGTGAATCGTTCTTGCCACAAAATTTAACTCCAGCTGCGGTGTGTGTTCAAAAAGCATCTGTGTGCGAGTTCATACAAAATAAACTAATACTCCTGTTATAAAAATCCATGTATGTGCATCTTGCTAAACCACACACTTCTCAGCTTACTTATTTTTTATGGTAGAAATCATAGATATTGTATTTATTATTAAAGTTTAATATTTTCTCAATTAAAAACACTTTCTCCTTTGACTGAAATAATCACCAATGAAGAAGTCTTTAGTAAAAACCAAGAAAAATCTCTTGTATTTCGAATTTTATTAAGTTTTTTCCTTTGGTTTTATAATATCTTTGGTTTGAGGTGACACTGTCTAACAAAAAATATTTTTTATATTCGCCATGATTAAATCGATAGTACTCGTAGTATTTCTGAAGGCCAACGCAATCGATCATATTCTAATTATAATTAATAAAACATGTTTTGTCTGTTTTCCATCTTGAAGCTGATACATGCCTGAGTAATTAGTGTGGAACAAGTTCCCTGATTTCATTTCAATAACGATAAAACAGCGAAATGCACCCGACGCTGCGACGATGTTAAAGTGAGTGAATAGAGTTGGCGAACCTACTTGTACTATCACCGATAAGCTTCTTCGCCCTCTCCTAAAGCATCGGCCCATACATGAGAGTTGTATTATTTTTGAAGTTTTTGAGGTGCCAAATAGATTAAAAGATTTTTTAGCAAAAAAAAAGATTTTTTAATATATGATATTTTGTACTTTTAGTCTATTACTTGAGATTCCTGTTAACCAAACTTCATAATTGTTTTTTTAAACTTCATAATTGTTTTTTTACTTCATTAAAAGTGTGAAAAGAAGTTAACCGCTGCAACACTGTTTACTTCCATCCATTAAATTGCAACGATGTTTTATTTTTATATACAAATTCATTTACTTTATAATGAAATTCGTCGTCTGTATTTAAAAATATTTTAATAAATTGTAAAATATGAATATACATATCTGTTTTGAAAAGTTCAACAAAATTGATGTTAATAATTGTACATACACTGCGCGTCACCAGGTTAGCGTTACCCACTTTAACCGACCGTTAATGTTAAATATTATCTAAAAAATATAAAGGATATACGAGTATACTTAGTTCTACTCATAAATTATTAGATGAAATTGAAATGCCATTTCGAAATAATTGCCTAAATTTTTATGTTGAGCTATGAAACAGTTTATTAAAAAAGTTTTATTTTGACAGCAAATTTTCAAAATGTGTTGAGTTCCTGGCACCTACTAATATTATGAAAAGCATAAAAAAATTATATCCCAATTTACGTAATTCTTTCCAAATGTTATCGATTCGAATAATATTCAACAAATTCATGACGAATGGCGAGAATTGCTCCACTTCATATTTAAAGAATATAATTTATTTATTATGAAAAGAATATTGAAAAATTTTGGGAAATAATTTTGAATGCAAATCCTTGCGATGGATTTTCTTTCTTTGAAAAAATTAGTTTACATGTTTTGTCAATACCTGTAGCACCAGCTAAAGTCGAAAGAATATTTTCTTAAATCAATATCAATAAGAACAAATTAAGAAATAAATTAGACATACCAAAATTGTGTAGTATTTTAAGGAACAAAAACTTGTTGAAAAAATCTGATCGTAATTGTACAAATTTTGAGCAAACAATAGAAATGAATAGCAATTTGTCGGTCGGATATTAAGGAGATCAGGTGGATTGAAGTATCTTAGAAAATCGAGGCATTTGAATGCTTCTTTTGAAACTTGAAAAATGTGATCAGTATATCGAACATCACATTTAATTTTCATACCAAGAATATGAACAGTCTCTGATTCCTCAATACCCACACCACCGATTATTACAGTTGGAGCAGAATGATTGGTCATACATCTGTGTGTTAGCATAAAATACTGGGTCTTACGAGCATTAAATTCGGTCCTATTCACACGACCCCATTCAGAGTTTGTATAAGTACACATTTTATTTAAGTTGTATTTCGCTAATAAGCAAAAATTTTAAATAAAATTTTAATCGAAATTTGATGCTTTTATTGGAAAACTTTGCAACCAATTGCTTACTTACACATACTTCGCAGTGTAAAATTCTTACATATTTCTCTTATGTATAAAAATTTGAATAAGTTAATTTGTATACAAGAAACAAGATAATTAAATATTAATATCAAAATAAAATACACGCATTTCTAATACATAAATAATTTCTCAATTATAAACCCAGAAGCAAATGAACTTTCTCAAAGAGGTCAATGAATCTTGTTTTGTATTTCTATTTTATTAGAAACAAACCAAAAAAAAAATAGTTTAAACTAAAGGAATGTTAATATATTATTTGTTAACAACAAAATATGGATGAAATAAGAAACGGTTAAAAATATAATAGAAAACAATATCAGGCAAACAAGCGTTTAAATTGTTCTCTACTTTTTGTTTTTGAAAAACTTTTTAACAAAAAAAAAATAAAATTACGAAGTTGGAGACTTAGATTTAAAAATCATATAAGCAATTATGTTAACCAATGTTTTCTTTTTTGTTAATTGAAATCCATAATAAATGTTTTAAAGAGTAAAATTAAATGGAATGAAATATTTATTTTTCTACTTTGTTAAGAACGAATTAATTACATTTGACAGTTAAAGATAAGCTAGAAAAATAGTAAGAAGATTATCTAATTATTATTATTATTTTTTTTTAATTAATGTAAAGAATGACTTGGAGCTATAAAAGGGTCTACAACTAACGAAGGTCATTCATTGCTCAGGTGGTTGAAAGAACAGAAGCCCAAGAATTTATTCGATTCTTTGAATTATAAAATTAATTAATTTTAGTATGTATGTATGTGTATGTATGTACATATGTATACGTGTATGTTTAGTAGGACCATATCCTTTTTCGTGCGCGACTTTCTCAAGCATTTTCATTAAACGTCGTAAGATCGTTTTGTCTGAACTTAAAACTTTTATGAAATTTTTTTCCCAAATTGTTTTTGTATTGAAAATGTTGTTTTATAAACAAAAGCTAACAATGTGTTATTAATATTTTTACTTTCTTTCTCCCGCGATCTTTTCTCCAAATATCAATTTCTTTTCTCTTTTAGATTTTATTTCGTAATTAATTATATGATAAAATAAATTAACTTTCTTTCCTTTTTTTTTTCTTTGCAGATTTATGTTAATATTTTTGGCTTTGGAATAATTTAGATTTTTCGGTAGAAATAGCCCCTGGGCAAAAAGACGCAGAAAATATGTAAATGTACAGCAAAAAAAAATAACAGCAGCAACTAAAAAAACCTTATTTACACATATTTTGTCAAGTAAGTAATAATATTCGTAATAATGTGATGTGAACTTATTTATATCCAATAACACTTGGCTTTTAAAAAATCAACAAACTAAATGAGTCTCTGAAATCAAAAACGATCATGCATGGGCTCACAAAAAGATTCCTATTCAAGTACAACTATTTTTATGTTTAGTATAAATTTTCACAGAGTTTTTTTAAAAAAACCTCTTAAAGGCTTTTAACAAGAAATATTTCATAAAACGTTTTATCCCGTTGTCGTTATTAAACCTTTTTTAATACAACTTTTAAACAATAATAATAAAGTGACGGTCGACTTGAACAAAAAATTTATGTGAAAAGCACCGAATTTCTTAAGTGGTTTGTGGAAAGAGCATTTAAACTTCAAAATTTCGCAAGTTACAGCTAAATCCAGGTTATTCAGCTGTCAGAAAAAAATTCAGCTGTCAGAAAAAATTAATATTTGTATTTCCTTCTCCGTCCTTCTTACTGCTGAATTTCCAGTTGATCAACAAAAGTTGGAGTCATGGTAGAATAATACAGGTAGTGTCAAAGATACAACAACACTGCTTTTAGGTTCGTAGCTGTCAAAAAGCACAAAAGAAAAATGGCAAAATGGTTGCATTTTCTGTTCTATAAAGAATTTTGTTTCTTTTCCTTTTCTTATTTGCATGTGAAACAAATGTAAAAGTGTGCTTTTTTTAGTAGTGTGGGTGTGTTTTAGTAATACAAAATCAAATTTTGACAGACCCGAACCTAAAAAAAAGTCCGTTAACGATCCGACACTACCTGTATTATTCTACCATGGTTGTAATGTGTAAAACGGGACTAACAAAGAACTAAAAACGAACTTGAAACTGAGTAAAATTATTCATTACACACACATACGAGCGTGCACAAAGTTATAACATATTCGTCTCACTGTCTTTCTCGCAGTTGAATTAAAACTTTGCAAAGTAAACTTTGACTGTGTAAAAGCCGTCTTACCTAAACTTGCACAAAAGTCAAATTTTACTTTGCAAAGTTTTAATTCAGCTGGGAGAAATACATAGAGACGAATATTTTCGTTTTCTCTCTTTCTCCCAGCTGAATTCAACTTTTCAAAAGTAAACTTTGACTGTGTAAAAGCCTTTAATACAAATTTTGTATTAAAAATAGACGGCTTTTTCACAGTAAAAGTTTTCTTTGCAAAGTTTTAATTCAACTGGGAGAAATACAGAGAGACGAATATTTTCTTTCTCTGTCTTTCTCCCAGATGAATTCAACTTTTCAAAAGTAAATTTTGACTGTGGAAAAGCCGTCATAGCTTGGGCAACTTCGTGCACGCACGGAAGCAGACCAATTATTTTCTATACAAGTACGCATAAAAAAGTTTGAGGTAAGCTCCTGGTTTCTTAAGTTTTCTCTAAGCCGTTTATTTGAATCTTCAAAGTGCGATTAAAATATTTAGATTTGTATTTTTTTTAACTTTTGATATTAAACAAAAAACGTTATTAAAAAAAATTGCTTTGATAAACCTTATATTCAATAAAGCTTTCATTTCTTTACAATAATTGGAAAAAAATTTAAATTTAAAAGTTCACTTCAAAATAGAACATAAACGATTCATAAAGTTATTGTGCATTAAAAGCGGTTTTCCGATATAAAAATCCAACAATAAACCTACTTTAACTTTATTAATCGTTTATGAATAATAACCTAATATTAGTAATGTGGTCTAGAAAAGAACTTAAATATTTCTAAGTTCGGGGGGCAAATTACAGCATTCGATATCGAACTCAATTTCCATACAAATTCAAAAAACTTTGTATGGGATTTCGTTGGATATCGAATGCCGTAATTTGCCCTCGGATCATCGTTTATAGAAATTACGATTTTAAACGAAATGTCAAAGCTTTTGCAAAACTTTAATATTAAATCTTTTGAAAAAAGTCTCACAGCTTTATTTATTCATAAAATAAATTTATACCAGAAATAAATATTCTTAATTGTTGTCTTACAAATTTCAATTTCCGTAATTGTGCTTAAAAACAGTGGGTTCCCATCAGTCGTTCTCTTTTTTGGCTATCTCGGCATCTAATAATTGAAAATTTCTTTTAACAAAGTCTTGATTACATTCAAAAGTCCACTATTAAATAATACTGAACAACAACAAAAAAATCAATTAACCAACAAAATATAAAATAACACAAGTACACATAAAAATAACAGACATTTGATTAAATTTGCAAAAAAAAAACAGTTCAATCACAAAACAACAACAAATTGCTGGACTCCACTTAAATTATCAAAAAATAAATAAAATGAAAAAAATAAGCATGCGCCAGGCTGCCGAAAAATATCAAAGGGGTACTTGTTTGAATTATTTCTCATTCAAATAAAATTGATTTCTTTTCTTTTTTCTTTTTTTTTTGTTGTGTTTTCTCCGTAAAAGAACATTAATTCAATTGTTTGCATCATGCGTGTACTTGAGTTTTTAATTCATAAAATAAAATTTTTTGAATATTTCAATACGTTTTGGGTATGAAACTACATATCGGGGCAGTGCTAAGACTGTGGCGCTTAAAATTATTATTTTTTGGGAAATATTGTCAAGTACCATCAACCATGAAAGTAGCAACAATAACGAATTCCATGATGATGCTTGATGTGGTGTATTGAGATTCATTTTTCAAAGTATGTGGAGTATTAGTTTCATTGGAGTTGTATTTTTTTTGTAAGAGTTTATGAACTTATAAAGTCATAACAATAAATTTTATTAGGGAACACATATTTTGTTTATATTTCTATGGAATGGTTTAACATAATAATGGGATAATCTCAATATGGGGTCAAAAAATTAAAGACTAAAGAAAAATTAATATTTTGCTATGGACTTCATTTAAAGCTAATTATTATGTAGCGTTTTTTTTCTGGTTTTATTTTAATTATAAAACAAGTGACTCTTCGTCAGACAAATAATGCCCACCCACTTACAAATTGTAAGAAAACTTAAGAAAAGCGGGCAAGAAAAAACACAACTACAAAATAAATATTTAGTACGTCCTTCAATTAAATAAGTAACCCATGTGTTTAAGTAAGTACTTACTACGAGGGCAATCACAGAATTATTTCTCTTGATATATATATAAAACTTGGCGAATTTCGTTTAAGAACTTAGTAGTTCTTATTAAATACTAAAAAGGTCTTTTATCATGAGCATCAATTTAAAAATAAGGAAATGCAAATTTTGCAATATCGTGTTTGCCCACCTTGCTAGATTTATAAGTACATATAATGACGGCCCTCGCACCAACTAGTTCACTCTGCTAATTTAGATAAACCGTAATGTACTTCATTAGAAGCTTTTAAATGCTGTGTTTTTTTTTTTTGCATAATAAATTATTATGTTGTCGTTGGGGTTTTTTCTCTTTTAATAGACAATTGAACATTTATTAATTTTTCCGGTTTTAATTTTATTTTTCTCCATAATATTATTTTACTTTTCTTAAATAATTATAATAAAAAAAATATGTTGTTCTTAGGCTGCAAAATAAAGTGTGCCTGTGTGTGAATGTGTGGTTGTGTGTCTTTTTGTTTGTTATAAACGAAATTCAATTCAAATATCAATTAGCAATTCCAACTACTTGATCAATATTCAATAATACTAATAATAATCAATAATAAAAATTTTCGTTTTGTACATATTTTTATGGCTTGACTTTCGAATGAACCAAAGCAAGCAGCCAGCAAAGAAAAAAAACAAGAATGTTCAATAGCAAATGTGATAGAAAATAAAGACGTAGTTGCAGTAGTAAGTGTCCGTAGAAAATTTGAACAAAATCGTGGCATTTAAAGAAATATCTCTCCTCTTTCTTTATTGAATTTTTGCCTACGCCTTTACTGTCTCCTACAATTATTTACATAGACAAGTTCATATGTACAAACATACATTCTTATGTACTTAGAGTCTACATGAACTGTATTAAAATTAAACGAAAATGATGAACTTACATATTTCTTAATTATTTTTCTTTAAGTAATAAACTCTAGATATAATGAAGTCTTTAATTGAATATTGCGCACTTTATAAAAAACCACATTAAAGCACATTAAACAATTATTGAACAAAAATGTAATGAACATCCACCACCCACCCCCAGCCAATATATCGGCCCGTGCATTCGGTAGAGGTACAAAACATATGAAGAGATTATTATTATTTTTCTGTTTTTTTTTTTACAAATCACATCAGTAGATAATAATATTTTTAGTTAAAATTGTGTTCATGTGTTTGCTGTTGTTGGTACTAAATAAAGAAACAACAACAGCAACAACAACGTATGCTAATCGTTCATAAACACTCGAAGGAACAGCAGAAACAACAACAACAATAACAACAATGAATCAAAATATGAACAAACCACATGTTGTTTTTCTTGTAAATGAAAATTTTTACACATATTCATATACATACACACATACATGTACCATATTTACCCAGTGAATTTCTTTTTCCCGACATGTGTGTGATGTCAGAAATCCGTTCATTGTTTCGGCATATTTTCAGAAATATCATCCAGTTACTAGCAAATTAATTTGCATATGTTTTGAAGGAAATTTAAATTTCTTTCGATATTATTCCGAAAAGTCTGACTGCTAAACTGTTCTTCTTACTGCCTGTTCGTCGATATCGAAAGAAAATTTCCTTTCGTATAGTTACATTTAAAACAAAAACAAAATTTTAAAAATTGTTTTTGTTTAAAATGTAATAATTCGAAAGAAATTTTTCTTTCGATATCGACAAACATGCAATTAGTGTTTCGGCTGCCATTTCTAGTAGTTTTTTCCTTCTAAATTACACTAACTACACATATGCCGCTTGTGTGCATTTGGGACGAAATTTTCTTTTGAAGTATTCTTGAATATAAAAATTATCTTACGACTTTTTGTCGAAAAGTCCTTCCATTGCACAGTAGGTAATTTGACCCGAATTCTTGGTCAAAAATAATTTTTTGCATTAACAATAATAATGCAAGGCTTAAGCCTTTGTTTTTATTTAAATTGATTATTTTTCGAACAAATTAGTTGTTAATGTTTTTCGTTAATGACGTTCGATTAAGAATATATCAAAGGAAATCACTGCATATTTGGTTTTTGCAAAAAAAAACAAATATCAGCTGATTTCGGGGCAGTCGAATGTGACATTTGCAAACAACGTGCTTAGTGCAGCATAAAAAGTGTAAAACACTCCTAAAGTTGACACCACTACAAATGCTAAAAATGCACACGTATATTCACTTGTGTAAGTATTGGATCAAGTAAAAACGTAAGCAAGATAATGAGAGTGTTGAATAGCACCTGGGTATGTTTATGAGTAATTAGATTTTTTCCCTTCAAATGAGTGAAGTTGAAAAAGAAAAAGGGATCAGAATTGAAAGAGATGGAAATTAAATATGGATGTACATCTTCTTTACACTGGGTCTTCACGTAGCAATTTCATTGCTGGGAACAAGTAAAAACGTCAGCAGAGTTTTGATAGTTCGATTGCTGATTGCTTTTCGGTGGAGAACACGTAAAATTGCTTCGTCACAAATTCATTTCATAGTGAGAGGTTGTATAAATATGCTATAATTTTATATACATAAAGATGGTAATTGTTGATAAAATTTTATTATTTTAAATATTTCTTCGGGTTTCCACTCCATTAGGTGTTTTTTTTAATAAATATGCAGTTTTTAGTTTTCTAAATTCAGAGAAATTACAACAAATTGATAAGCAATAATTGCTCAAGCAATCAGTTGAGCAATCATTGCGCAATGGATTGCCACTTATGGCAATCGCAGTCCACACGTAGCAAATTTCATGAACGCAATAAAATTTGACGGTTGCCGCAATGGATATTGCTACGTGAAGACCCAGTTTTTGTTTTATTCGAAAAGCAATTTGAAAACTTTATATTTAAATACTAGAATATGATCGATTATACGAAATCATACGATCATACGAAATTCTAGTATTGTTAATTTTTTATTATATTCATAATATTTCTCTTTTATTTTTAAGAGTTTTTACATAAATAATATTTTTTCAAATTTTTATTTTATGTGTCCTGATGATCGCAATGATGGGCGTAAGGAGAGTCTGAAAATCAGGACATAACGTTAAAAAAATGTCTGGCAAATTTTCAATGTTATGTCAGATTTTTCCCCAATATAATTTTGGCAAGTCGGAAAAAGTGTTTGAAAACTCGGAAAATGTTCTTACATATATTAGAAATTTTTAAGGCAAATGTTGAAAATTCCTTTAGGATTTTCCAAGGAAACTCCTTAAGAATTCTCAAAGAATTGTTTGGAACATATCATAAAAGTTTTCCCAATTTTGGGCCAGCTTTTTGGCAGCCCTTCACAACTTCACAGCAGGCTATCTGAACGAGTTCGGCTTAAAATGTTTGCTGGGTGCATACGTATGTGTAAAAATATGTACCTATTTCACTATGTATGTCGCATATTTTTACACTTGTACAGTTAAGTTCCAAACACACACATGTAAACAATATTTACCGCCTGCAACGAAAAATATTAGGTATGTCATATATGTACATATATTTTAAAAATGTATTCAACATTTAGGGGTACAGAAGCTACTTTATTTAGCCCTTTAAAGCTTAAAGAGAGCTTGAAAAATAATTAATAATTTGAGAAATAGATGAAAGTACTAATCATCCGGTCTGTGTGCCATTCATTAAAGTAGGTATTAGCCGAAAGTAGTTAGAGGATGATCAGTTAAGACGGCTTATTTTAATGTTTCTTTGTTTTGATCACTTTCGTTTTATATTTTAATACTCAGAGACTGCAAGACATACATACTATCACCCACTGATTGATCACCTGTAAATGTTTCGGTCGGCCTAAAGACATTATAAAACACACCACCGATCATATCATATTGAATTCCCTTTAATCTAAGGACATTTTCAGAAGCAAAGCCTGTTTATATAATAGTTTTAGCAGATCTAAACTTATGATATTCATAGACAAGTACGTATGTGCATGAATACGGGTTTATTCTGCTTAACATTGCAAGGCAACATCGTAACAGTTTGCTTCTTCTAATCTATGATTAGCAAGCGGTAAGTTGTCATGCTTCTCGCATTAACATTTTCAAAAATAAACTTGTATATTTTTACACAAAATTTTTCAACATTTTCTCATAAGGGATGTGTTTGGCTGACACATAAACTAATATGTTATATATGTATATTTATTTCTATATATACTTTACATAAGTATAAATGTAACATCGAATATGGATTTTGTTTTATCGTCCAATGTTAAAAATAAGTACACTGGTCATTTGGATTAGAATCCCCTTTTTGAACTCTTCTTAACTGATGAAAACTGTCGAGAGAAAAAAAAAACGTTCAAAATAATTCAAGCATGAAGGTCTTCAAAGCAACAAGAGCAGCAATAGACAAAAAAAAGTAGCCAGTATCATTTTATAAATGTATGACGACAATGTATATTTTTGGTAAATTACTATTTTTGTTGTTCGTTGTTATTGTCCGTATAAGATACTTTCCATTTTTTTATATCTTTTTCTATTCGTGGAAATAAATATTATGACATAATTATTTATTCATTGAATAATTTCATGTGAATTTAATTCCATTTAAGTGACCTGAGAAAATAATATTCGTTCAATCAATTTTTTTTTTCTTCGATAAATAAGGGAAAGTAATCTGTATTGAAATATTGTATGATGATGTTGATGATGATGATGATTTCTTAATGCATAAATTTATTTTATATGCATCATTGAGTGCAATTCAAATGGATGGAGTACACGTTTTTAATGCTTAACTAGAGTTTTTATTTTGTTTTTTTTTTAATAATAGGTTTAAATAAATAACCTAATTTTATTGTTCTTTGTAATAAATGCTTAAATCGATCATGAAAGAGGCGCGGATCTTGTTATGTTCGTGGGAGGGGAAATTTTAAATGGAAAGTAAAATTTTTAAAAATTTCATTACCAGTGCTCACGGTGCAATTTTTACTATGAATAGTGCTATTGAAATGAGGGATATTTTATTCTTTTTAGGAGGGAGGAAATCAAAATTAGTTGATATTTTGTGGTTGCTGAAGCAACGGTTGCCTGGTCTGTTTCATTGCGTATTGTTTTTTAATATATTTGAGAAAATTGGTTAAATTTTATTGATTTACGTACGGTTGGCGCAACAGCTGTCCCGTTTATACTGAACCAGCCCCCGTAGACAAATAGTTAGCTTTCTAGACTATTACTCGGGGGTCGCAGGGTCGATTCCTGCCTAGATCCTGGGTGTTTCTGCCGACAAGCCAAAATGGTCTTGCGGTTTCTTTTTTTTTTTTTTTTAAAAAGTAAAATAGGCTGCTCAATATGTTTACTTAAACAGTCGCCTGCTTTATAGACCAAATACTTTTCAAATTAAAAGCAATTTTTCAGAAATAGAATTAAAAAAAGAATATTTTTATTGCAAACACAAATACTTTTTCGAAAAAGCACCAAAAACTAAATTGAAAAAAATAAAAAAAAAAATAAATCTTTATTAAAAGCTCACGATTTTTTTATACCACAAATTTGATTTATCTAAAACACGTTCAACTTCTTCTAACTTTTAAATAACAGCATTTGTAAATAGGGTTTATTTTAATTAAATTCAATTAGTTCAATTATCATAAACGTACTATACCCACAATTGTTACAAATATTTGTTTATCATTTAAAAAAAGAAAACTCACAATTGTAACATCCAACCCAAAAATGATTCAAAGAAACCGAAACCGATCACTCAACAAAAAGAAACAAAAAAAGTGTTAAATAAAAAAAATAAATAAATAAACCAAAAAGACAAACAAAATAACAAAATCAATTTAAAAAAAAAATGTTATTAAAACTTTTTATGTTTGAAATTACACAATTGGTTTATTTTAATGCTTCGGTGGGTGTTAAGTTCAATTAAGTTCAATATTTAGATTTGGTTTTAGTTTTAAAACTTAATTTTATGGTCTAAAAGCTTTGGTGGTTGTAAAATTTTTTAAGTTATTAAAAAGCTGTCAAGCTTTTAAGCAAAAGATATTTTAAAACTCAGACCAAAATTTTAAGTGTTTGTATTTTGTTTTTTAATTATATGTGTGTTTCTTAATTCTTCAATATAAAACAGAAAAGCTTTTGAATAAGTTAGGATAAATAGGATAGAACAACATATTAGTCATTTGTAAGCTTTCAAGTTTGGATGATAAATAGAACCCTTCAAGTTCTTTCTATTTTTTTTGCAAAGGGCATTTTAAAATTCGGCTTAAACCATAAAACTAAAACTTTTACTTTTTATTGTTTTCAAAGTAAAACATTTTAATCTGCTTTTTAAATCTTGCTATTAGCTGGGTTATTTTAGTTAAACTAAAATAACACTTAAACTTATTTTATTACCAGCAATTTTTTGTTGTTGTGTACAACACGAGTCAAAATTTATTGTTTAACAAATATCTCATTAAAAACGAGTAAAAAATAAACACAAAGATAAATTGTATGTACTTGCTGGTTGGCAGATTTATGTTAAAAGATATCGAAATTTAAAATTATTCCTTAACTTGATGGGATAAGATGACTGCATAATTACTTAAAATACCAGTTTTATAAAAAAATAACTATCAAACATTTACGGGAATTAAAAAACTAATACTATTTTGTTTTCATTACGAATATTACAGCATAATTGCAAATGTCACCACAACTATAATGAGTTTAAATATATTTTGTAGGGTGGATTACAACTTCTATAGAATAGAAACTTATTTCGAAAAAATATGTAATTTTAAAAATTGCATGTTTTATTTAAATTTTTCTGCTTGAGTTTTATTTTATTTTTTTCTGTTACTTTAATGTTCTAGATCTCCTGCTCAAGAAACAGCCATAACATTTTAATCAATTTTATAAAAAGCTTCTTTGTAGTTCTTCAAAATAATTCAAAACAGCTTTGAAAGTTTGTTCAATAATAATTTCTTCAGCAGACAATTAATCACTATCTCGAGTAAAGAAAAACCCATAATAAAAATCAATTGCGTGAGGTCGTCTATTACTTGAAAGATCAAAGACGAATGAAATTAAAACAAGAAAACATTTTTAACATGTGTAAAACCCTTTTAAATAATTTCAAACAACTACATCATACAATTCATGCATATTTGTAGATGAAATAAGAAAAGTAAGAAAAACTATTTATTTTTTTTAATAGGCGCCAATTACAGGTATTTTTATTTCCAACATGACACAGAAAACAGGCAACATAAAAATCTTTGTAATAAAAAACTCAAATTACAATGTTTAGAAAAACATTAAGAATGCATGTTAGTTTTGAAAAACCTACTTTTTCCAGTTGCAGGTTAATTTAAACGCTCGGAATGCTCTTTTTTGGAGAAAGAAACAGACAGACAGACTTGTATATGATTGTTTGATTGTATGACGGAGATTGTTTAGTAGACATTTATGACAAAAAGTGTTTCAAAGATGAATGAGTTTATAAATATTTTGATACTTGTTTGCTTGCTGTTAAAGTAAATCTATCATTTATGTGTGCTTAGATAGATAGATCGTCATCATCATCGTCATCATCATCATCATTATTGAAGTAGGTTTCCACCAACAGCAAGCAAGGGCTGCCGTTTTGGAAGATTTGATAAATTATCACACATCAAGAATGTCAGTAAAACAGATAGTAACATACACATTTATAAAAACAAATTATACTCATACTTTTGTTATGAAAAAATATATTTTTTTTAATAAATCTTCATACTGCTTTACATGATGTTAATCATAATCGCCTTTCGAGTGATTACAATCGAAATTGGGTTTCTTAACTTAAAGCTGTTCTTTTTGGTGGTTTTATATTTCATTAAATAATTTCATAAATAATTTTTAGTTTTATTTAGAACTGAAAGCTTTAAGTTTAAGATTTTAGTTTCTGATTGAAATAACGCAGGGGAGCAAATAATTTCTATCTTTGGAGACAGTTTTTAAATTCTCATTCTCGCAATATTTTTTATATGTATATTGATTTTTGACAAAATTTTGTTTGACTCATTTTTTATTTGTAATATTCACTAATGTCATGATGTCCGATCAATTTGAAATTTTGCACGTATATAGGAATCACATGACAATACAGTTTTATGATTAGCAAAGTGGGCATTATCATGCCTATACAATGTGTTTACTCGCCCCTGGTTTTTTAAACCGAATCCAAAAAAAAAAAATCGCTTAAAAACGTATGCAGATACGCTGATGTTCTCTAAGCCGAATTTGCATAATTTTACTCGTTTTAAAATCGATTAACCCATCCTGATCGAAAGCTAATCAAATTCCGATTTTTTTTTTGAGAAATCCTTTCTAAATAATAAAATATGTTGTGTTATTTACTTTAATTAAAAATATATAAATATATTTTTTACACGAATTTGTTCTAAAAAAAGTATCTTTCAAAAAGGCTCTCAAAGTAATTTAAATATACTGCAAGCGTGATCAAAAATAAATTTAATGGAAGAAATAAAGCAATTTTTATTCTTAATTATTATTTTTTTTATAGTTTTTCTTTTGCATCTACAAATTATTTGCTTTTGCATGTTTTTTAAGTATAAAAATGTTACAAAAATTTTAAAAATTTTTATTTGCACTCAACTTATAGTGCAGTAAATCGTTCGATTTACGGAATACCAAATTGAAAATAATTCGATTTTGAGAAAATACTCGATTTGATGTCGACGCGGCTTACAGAACTTATTTTTAAGCTACTTTTGCTTATGCGATTTCACACTGAGTTCTATTTGCAGTATAAATTTAGTATAAACAAAAGTGGGCAGTGCCACACCCATAGAATGTAAATATTACTTTTTAACTCTTTTTACTTAACCGATTCTTAAAAAACTTGGCAAACACAGAGTTAAACTGTATAATAAATAAATAATAATACAAATGTTCAATGCCACGCCCATATAATATAAATATTAATTTTCAACATGTTCTGCGATTAAAAGATTCTTATGAAACTTTTCACAAAAGATGGAACTCGGCACTTCAATTTAAAGTAGGCATGCCACGCCTGTATAAAGTGAATATTTTTAACTACTTCTATTAAAACGATTCTTATGAAACAAACACTGAGTCTCTCTAACAGACCTAGTTAATGATAGGAGAAGTGGGCAGTGCCACACCCTTATTGTTTATGTACAATACTTTTTTTTAATTAGTTCTACTTAATCAATTCTTTATATGCACACTGAGCTTCCCTGACACATACAATTTATTCTTAAGAAAACTGGGCAATACCACGCCCATATAAATTGAGTATTCATTTTTACCTACTTAAACGTAAAGGATTTTTATGAAATTTCTCACAGAAATTAAGTTAGCCTGGCAATATAAATATTACGTGGAGGAAAATGGACTACGCCACGTCGCTAAAAAATAACACTCGAAAATAAATGAAAGTTCATTTAAAAACCGCTGTACTCAGTTTTCGTTTAAATTAAAAAAAAAGTTCATTTGATTTTTAATGTTAAAAACGTAATTGACTTAGGCCCGTAAAAATAAAAGATTTTTCTTTGTTTCTGCAATTTTTACTGTCAAATAATCAACCCGAAGTTGCTTAAAAATAAAAGATTTTGCCTTGCTGTCTGCTATTTTTACTGTCAAATAATTATAATCCACAGTAAAACTAAGAAATAAAAATAAGCTTTTATTAAGCACTAAAAGCTATAAAATAATTAAATTTAAATCTATTAGTTACAATCAGTTGTAACAGGTGTTGGAGAAAAAAGAAGCTAAATTGCTAAAAACATCTAAAATATGCTGACAATTTTTAATTTTTAATTTAAGGCCTTATTAACAACAGTGACCAACATATTTCAACATTTCTACAAAACCTCCCTTCGTAATATAATTTTCCTATCAAATCTGGGAGACAACTTTTCGTTTACATATGTACATTATTTAATGTTTCTTTTAGTGTAATCATGAACATTTTAAAGGAATTGATATCTATACGAAATCTTTTTTTCTTAAAAAATTCGGTGATGAAAATGAAGAGCTTTGCAGATAGTGGGGTACGGTGTCTTTTACCCTCACTATTCGAGAGGAAGACTACTTACTGTCTCCTGGCTGGAGGAAATAAGGTCGTCCTCTGAAGAGACCTCTTCCCTTCTGCGTTTTTTTGGTTTTGTGTTGTTTCTTTTTGTTTGAAGTTTTCCATATGTTGTTGTTGCTATGAGTAAGACAGTTAGGGTTTGGATAATCCACGCACTGACGGCGTGTGATATAGACTAAGAATTACAATCGGCCCGTGTCTTGGTACCGGAGGGCGCTGCTATCGACTAGTCTTCTTTAACCACTGAATAGCCACTCAGATGCTCAGCACAGCCCCCGCCATCTTTATCTTACAAGTGGTGGTGAGGCAGGATAGGATAAATGGGAGTGGGATTGCTAGAAGGATGTGATATTTGGACTCAGCCAGCACTTAATCCACCGCATCGCGACAAAATTGCTACCGATGGTGGTGGATAATTAGCATAAAATTAAATTAAATTTTGGAATATCGTAGCTAATCTCAAAAACTGCAACGATATAGTTTTGTGAAGACTTTTTTTAGATTCTCTAATTTTGAAGTTCAGTCTGGAAAAATTATGAGAAAAATAAAAATTGTGTGCAAGTCAAAAGAATAATAAAATCAAATAAAGTTATTATTTTAGTATATTTTTATTCGACCTTATTATGAAAAAAAAGACAGAGCTAATTAAAAAAAATGTAATAAAGTTTTGCCTTTTGGATAGCAAACGGAAACATGCATCTTTTTTTTTAATGCCCACAGATATGAGCGAAAATCGGCTAACAAATGCTATGGTTTGGTAGCAGTGTTTCCCCGTCTTAATTGATTAGCATCATTGAGCATAACTAGCAGTAGTTTAAGCCATACCGAGCACTTGTTTTGTTTTGTTAAAATTTAAAAATTTTTGGTTTAATTTCTCCCCGTTAGCATTACACAGCAGTTGTTTATCTAGATACGAGCATTTCCAGTGACTATATGTTTTTGTTTGGCTATAATTAATGATTTTATTAGAGAAGTCAGTCATGTTAGATTATCAGAAGATTTATGTACAATTACAAAATCTGGCTGTGAACGGCAGCCACCAGCGTTGCTGTATATAAATAATTTTACAATACTTTGTTTTAACAAATATTTGTTTTTAATTATTTCTAGGCCAGCGTATTTAATTTTTAACAGATCTTTCTTTAGCTTTGAATGATTTTGAGGTAATTACAGAAAAATAATATGAAAAACTGAAGTCAGTTAAAGCAAGAGGAAGGTCAGGGTTAACTTTTATATAACTGAAGTGGAGAAACTAAAATAATATGGAAAAATTTAATAGCTGATTTTTAGCAATTCTGAAATACAAAATAAAATTAATTGTTGAAGAGCAAAATATTTAATTTTTAATAATCAAATTAATAGTATAAAAAAATAAGAATAGCACCTTTCAAGATAATTACGTATGTATGTATGTAAATATGTTATGTTTTTAGGCATGTTTAATTGTCTTTTATATATTATTTTTAATAGTCGTTGATGATATTATTATCATTAGTACTTATGACATTTAGCTTTTTGTCAGTTATTATAAATACATACATATATATTTATATAGTCGTATCTAAAAAGTTCAGTTGACATTTTCAAACCCAGTGTATGTATGTACATATTTGTATTTGCAATATATTTTGAAGAACATTTACATAAATCATTAATACAATTAGCTGTGTACTAATTACTTCAAATTATTCAATTTATATTTGTAGGAAATCTATTACAATAATTTCCAACTACGTCCATTTGTACATTTAGACCAACAGACAGCCGGAGGGACGAACAATAGCACAAATGAATGTGTCTTAAGTGTAAATAATATTTTTTTCAATACTTGAAACAGTAAATAAATTAAGCTTAAAGTAAAGTGAAGGAAATTTCTAGGGTGGTGCTACAAACAAATCTTTTTTATGAGAACTACAAATAGTTTGTGGAACAAGCAATTAAAAACAAAAGTGCAGTAAAATATGAAGTTAATTTAAATTAATTTTGATAATTGTGCTGGTACTATTTGAATAAACTAAAAATAAATATTTGATATGTTTTAGATGTCTTTTTGTGATTATTCATACGCATTCAACATGTTAACAACTTCCAAACAATCTTGAGGATTACTTTTTTGCCGTTACTATGAGCCTTTCCAAGTATGTTTTACTCCATTTGAAAAAAATTCATATTTTCTGGTGTCTAAGTTCTTCTTGTTGCCTTGTTTATTTATAATACATTTAGTAACAGTTTGCTCTTTTTTTATATATATTTTATGTAGTTGTTTATGTCTTAATATTCTTAGCGACATAATAAAAATAAATATGCGTTGAAATAATCGTAAAATAAATGTGTGGTAAATGTTTATTATGTTAAAATAAAGCAACGTACAAAAAAACAAGTATTTTAAACGCAAAAATAACAAATTGCTCAATTGTTTTTATATAAAAGAAAAAAATACTCCAGTGTGACTTGGAATAAGTAAATATTAAGAATTACTTATAGAGGAAGAGGGAGGAAGTGATTGAAATGTTTATTTATTCATATGACTCACTTGGAAAAAAAGGAATTGTCTTTGCTTCATTTAAAGGGAAAAATATTATTGATTTTGAGTGCTTGACAATGAACTAAAAATAATAATTTTTAAAATTATAATTAAAGGTGTAATTCGATGATGGTTGAAATTAAATATTTTTAAGAATTTGAAATTGGTCAAACAAAATTAATTTACCACAAAATATTTTAAAATTTGTTAAATAAAAATATTCAAACAAAAATGGTTCGAATTAAAATCAATTAAAAATGTATTCAAATAAAAATTGCATGAATTAAAATCATTTGAAAAAAATTATTCGAATAAAAATTATTAGATTAAAATTATTCGAGCAAAACCTTTTCAGATCAAAGTATTCGATTAACGATAACTCGAAAGAAAATATTCTGGTATATATTTCCTGAAAATATTTTCTAGGAACGACAATTATGTATATGAATAAATTTCTGATCTTAAAAATTGTTTCGTTAAAATAAAAACTTTTCCGAATAAAAAAAATATTCGTATAAAAGTTATTCGAATAAAAATAATTTGAATAAAAATTATTCGAACAAAGTTATTCGAACAAAAAACCATTTTAATCAAATATTCGAATAACAATTGCTATTACAAAAAATTCTATCGAAAACTAAAAAAAAATAACAAACTAAAAATTATGCCGATTAAATATTTTTTAAACTTATTAATCGAGATTGCCTCGATATATTTTTTCAACGATTTTCAAAAACTCTTGTTTGTTGACGGTTTTAAGGTTGGTTTAAGGTCTACTGATGATTTGGCATTAGCACCAATAAAATGCATGTATATAAAAAACTCTCAACAAACAGAAGTTTTTAAAAATTCCGATTAAACTAATCACATAGAAATTATGAAAATAAAAATGTTTAAATAAAAGTTAATCGAAAATCTCAGTTGAATAGAAGTTAAATAATAAAATTGTTGAAATAAAAGAAATTTAAATAATGAAAAATTTGCTGGACAACAAATTTTTCAAACGAAATTATTGGAATACAAATTATTCAAATAAAATTTTTTAATAAAATTTTTTCGATCAACGACTACTCGAATGCCATTTTTCAATTAAAAGTCAATCTTACAAAATTTTGCGATAAAAGATTTGTGGAATAAAACTATTCTTATAAAAGTTAACTTTGTGTTTTATTCAGGCTTTAAGTAAAAAAATTTTTCAAATAAAAAAATATAACTCCACTTTTGTTTTTATTAAAGATATTTTATTTTTTCCGTTCAATATTGCGAACATCTTCGGTGCCTGAATAAAACACAAAGTTAACTTTTGGAAAAAAATATAAGGTCAAATAAAAAATATACTAAACTAATAAATATTCTTATAAAATTATTTAAACTAAAACCATTTGAATAAAAATTGTTCTAATAAAATGTATTCAAATAAAAATTATTATAAATAACAATCGTAAAAAAATAATTCTAGTAAAAATTTATCGAAAAATATCGTAGTATGAAATGAAGAACTAAAAATTATTAAAAATTTCACCGTACAACATTATCGTTTTATAAATAAATAAAAAGTCTACAGCATTCTTTTGGATGGTGAGTCATAGTGAAATTTTACGTAATACGTATTTTTAGCTTGTGGGATATTTAGTACTAAATGTGAATGAAGAACGAAATTAAAACTGTAACACATTTTAAGCTAAAAATGGTTTCTGGCGTTCAAGTTGAGTTTGTAGGTCTGGTGTTCGTGAGGAATTTTATGAAAAATATTTTTGTAGGACATTTCAGACCGTTTGTATGGCTGGTTAAGGAGATTTTTTGCCTATAACGACCAATACAGCATAGAAATACAAGACTAAAATGTTACTCGCGTTTTTTTACACAAAAGTGCTAAAGACATTGAATACCTTACTACCTTACATGTAGAAATTACGAGTTTTCCTATGGAGATTCACTACAATATGCAAAAGGAGGAACCTTAACTAACCCTAATATGAATCCTCAGTGCAAACTTTTAAAACGCCGATGCACATATATTTTTTATTTAGTTTGTTGTACGGAGTTATCAGAACATAATTTTTCGAATAAATATTTAGCGATTGCAATTATTCGAATAAAACTTATTACAAAAACCTTTGAATAAAAATTATTCGTTTAATGATTACTCGAATTAAATTGTTCAAATATATGTATGTTATTCTAATAAAATCATTAAAATTAACATAATTCTAGAAAGTTCTCAAAAAATCATTAGTATTATTTTTTTACAAAAGCTATAAATAGTGGGCGTGCGGGCAAAAGGTTAAATCAAAAAGTAGAGTTTGATTTCACATTCAAAAAGTTTGATTTCACTTCCTATTTTAATGACTGATAACATAAAATTTTTCTGGTATCGTGCTAAGCCATTTATAAACCGGTTTCTTGAATATTTTCTATTGATTTCCTATTTATTTAGTAGTTAAGAAAAGTGGAATCTACAAAGTTGACTTGTCTTGTCTCCTTATTCGAATTAAACACTTGAATATCAGTTACTGCCTGGACCACGATTAATGTAACAAAATTATTTGAATAAGAATTATACGAACAGAAATTGTCCCAATAAAAGCATTATGTATTCCCATATTAATTACGAGTAAAAATTATTAAGACCAAATTATTCGAATAAAAACTACTTTGAACAAATTTGAGTAAAAATTAATATTAATATTAATTATTCGAATAAAAAGTACGCGAATGTCGACTGTTCGAATCAAATTACTTGAATAAAATTGTGATATTATAGGAATGAAAGTTATTCGTATCAAACTTTTTAAATAATAAAAATATTCGCAAAAATCACTTGATCGTTAATTAAATAAAATATCAAAATGTTATTTTTCCCCTTCTCTTGGATTCACGGCTGGTTTATAGAAACTGTATTTATACAATGAGTTTTTTTTAGACTCACAATATTAATATGAGCGCTGACACTTCGTTCGCCGCTGCTGGTTGTTCCATTAACAATTATGAGAGCCAATATTCACCTTAAAATAAAATTGGTCCTAAATTTAACGACACGAAGCTTTTAATAATGTCTGCAATGACATTTTGTTTCTTTTAGAAATAAAATATTTTTAATTATTTATGAATGTGCTGCTTGCTGGCTTTCTCCTTTTAGTATCTAGGTAGTTGTTTCTTATTTTAGTGCTTTATTTAAATACATATTAATTGTCTCTGAAGCTTAATAGGGAATATGTGTATGCGTATATGTATGTGTGTAACTAATAGTTTTAAACTTTAAATTGTCAATTCTTCTCTCCTCTATTATTTATTGTAAATGTTGCTGCTTTATTTTATGTCTTGCTTTATTACTCAAATATCCGTCTGTGTGTGGGTATTTTTAGAAAATATCTAATTTTATTATTTTGTTAAAGAAGTTTTAATTCCAACTACACCAACTGCATAAGTATGTGTATGTGTAGTTGAAAAAAAACTAAAAATTTTAAAGTATTTTTACCTAATTTAATTTATGGCTAATTTATGTAAATTTAATGCTTGGTTTCTTTTTAGTTTTTGTTTCATTTGGTTTTGTTTTTCTTCTTTTTCATTAAATTTTTATTTATTTTATGTACCATTCGATGATGATGTTGCTCTGATGACAATTAATTTATGTATTTTTGTATCTATTTAAGATTTGTTCTTCTAGCATGTGTGTGTGCGTGTGTGTGTGTGTGTACTATGATTTTGTTTTAGAATAAGTATTTCTTTTTTTTTGGAGTTATTTATTAAAAAAACGAGAATAACAATACATTTTAAATATCTTTTGTCTCAAAGTTCAATGACATTATTTTTTTCAATAATGAATTGAAAACATATTAACTTAAAGTATGAGTTTAATACAAATATAGTTGGAATAAATATTTTGAGAGCCATTGAAGAATGGGAAAATTTGTTGTAATAAAATTTAATTTATAATTAGATGTAGAAAATAATTTTTTTGAGGTTAAGTTTATTTGATTTTATTTAAATGTTAAAGCCGTTTTTACAATAACTAAATTAAATAACCCTGTAAAGTCTGCAAAGTCCATTTACTTATTTACATATCGTCCATTTACTTAAGCAACGGTATAACCCCAAAAAAAGGAGTTAAGTTATGTTAAAAATTTGAGTTAAAAATTCCGAATTATTCGACAAATTATTTCTTCATCTTGTGCAAAAGATTCATAGAAAATTCTTGTTTTCGCAGCCTGTTAAGAGGGGAATATTGTTTCATTTTTCCATTAAGGTGGGAGAAGGCGCTGATAAAGGGAAGGGAAAAAGGCGATATTCACTTTCTCTCATTTATATTGCGCTGTTAAAGAAAAATAAACATTTTATATTTTTATTTAAAATGTCCTCTGCCAAATGCTTGTGAGCTGAATCCATACTTTGGTGTGAGTAAATTAGAAACTGAAAACATGTTTTCTGAATAATGAGTTTATTTTTAGAGTCACGACGTTATTTAAAGAAATGAGCGATATGTAGCGTGAACTAACTGTCGCTATAACCAACAATGTTTTACCAGTGCATACAGCAGTGTCGAATTGCATTGCCAGACTACAACTGGAATGTTTTGGTGACGGTTACTTGACGCCCATGCATTTGTTCAAAGGCAACGGCATAAAGCACTTAAATAAATCTTATTTAATAAACACTTGCATGCATAGGTGAATATAAGCAATAATAATTATTACAAATCACTGACGAGACACACGCCGCATGTCCACCGTGGGAAACTAAAAGAATAATTTTAACTAATAAAATATATCTTTTCTTTTCGCTCTTATTCTAAGATACCCTTAAGATTTATTCTCATAACTAGTATATAAGACAATGTATTTTATTTTAAAATTTAATTAATTAGCAAACATCTTAAAGAGCTCCTCGCTGAGCTCTAATAAAGTTGGAGCTCCCAGAGGAGCTCACAATCAATTAATAAAGTTACAGCTTAGGAGCTCTTAATTAGCTCTAAGCAAAATAAAAGTATATAATCAAAAAACTTTTTTAATTAAATACTACAGATATGTAAAACAGTTTTTCTTTAAATTAAAACGTTCTAAATTTTTTTGTTAGCCAATTGCGAAAACTTAGTTGAACTGTTAAGAAAGTTATTATATTAAATATTTAATGTAGCTGCCCTAGTAAAACCGTTAATTGGTAGCTTCGATTCCCACCAAATGCTTCGGTCTGATTCAGTACAACGAGTGGACCCCTTTGTTAATCAACAAAGAAATTTTTAATTATTCTGGCTTAAGTTCGTTCAATTTAATTTTTCAATTAAATCACATTATTTAGAACGGATTTCTAAAGTATATTTCAAATGAAAATACAAAGACAATTTTGGTTGCACGAGAGTTCGAACTGACATCATGTTGCTTCGAGATCAATCACGATCTCATCATCAGAGTTATTGTGCCTTATAGCCAAAGTGTGTAATAAATATCAATTGGAAAGCTCTTAGCAAGAGGAAAGCATTTTTTGCAAACTTATACTTATGACTTTTTGACACTTTTTTCAAACGAAAAATGTATTAAAAACTATAGAGTTCGACTAAAATTTACAGCTTCATTGTTAACCAACATAGACTAAGATAAGTGTTTGACAAATTCTTCATTTTCCAGTTGACATATCGCAAATCCAAAAATTAGTGGTACATACATATGTACATATATATGTGTTTTGGTTCTGTATGAGTGAGCAGCTATTTTGAATGTTTATAACTCTTGAAATACTCTGATTTAATTAGAGCAGATATTTTGCACATCTACTTATGCATAAACAAATTTCAACTAGTATAGTTTCTGAAAAAAAATCAGTTCCTATTAATAGGTTTTCTACATACAAATTTATTTTGGTTAAAACTGTACATTCTAAATTTACATCAGGTACCTATAAATTTCATTTAAACATAAGCAGCATATTTTTGTTCTTAACAACAATATTTATTTTCTTCTTTTGATACCCGCAAAGTATCGTAAATGAAATTGTTAAAAAAAATTATTAAACTCCATTTAAAGATCTTGAAATACATACCTATTAGTTATGTAAAGTATGTATGTATGTATGTATGTATCTACATATGTATGTATGTATTTTAAATTACCATATGACCGGTATTGACCCTTTTTCTTAACTATTAAGCAAAAGAACTTAAAGATAGATTTAAAATTCTTCTAATAATGTGTATAAAATGTAAATTAAGATAAATCTTAAACAAGCTAGTTAATTTAAGAAAAAAAAAATAAAGAAATAATATCAAACGTGTGGTAATCGAAAAAAAAACTTAAATTGTCATCATTAAGGGGCGTAACTTGCGTAGATTCAATAATTATTTTTTATTATTACCGGTCTATACTTTGCACTCTACGCTCACCTCTACAAAAATCAACAAATACTACGAAAAGAAATCATTTGTTTTTAAACTAAAACTACTACAATACAATACCCAACAAACAGAAAATCATATGCCGTAAATATAGGTATGTAATTGGTTTAATAATTTAACTGAAACGTAAACCAAAATTGAAAAGAATTGGTTATACAACTTTCAAAACGGGGAAAAAATTGTTCTAAATAGAATTACAGTGTAACCTTGTTGAATGCAGCCAATAGAAAATTTGGGCTGTTGCGATAAATGAGTTGTTGCGCAAACCAAGTCACAAATTTCTAGTCATATTTTTCTATTTAAAAGCTTATTTTAAACCAATCAAGAATTTTATAAAAAAAGTAAGGTTAGGTTTTAATAATCGTATTTATTTGATTGAAATAAATAATAAAAACAGAAAAACAAAATAAAAAATTAATAAAATACATATTCAAATGTATGTTAATTTGTACTGATGGTTATTATCGAGTTAAAGATTAATTTTTTAAGGGAAAAAGTGAAATTTTCGACTGAGTTTTTGTTCTTGTCATATTTTTTTTAACTGCAATTTCAGGAATCTTTTGCAATACCATTATATCCTCCAAAGAACAGCTATTCTTCTCTGCCCATTGTATACAAACGTTGAATCTTTTTATTGCATCTTATTTTTGAAGGTATTGGACCTCACACAACATTTTCATCCTCGTCTTCAATTTCGCTTTGTTCTAATGTAATTTCTTCTTCAGTTTGAATAACGGTAAATCTAAAAGACTATTGCACTTCAGCATAAGATTTTACATACACACGTTTTAGTTTTGAATTTATTTATCAAAAACCAAAATGAAAAAAAAGCCTTACTTGTTTTGCAAAGTTGCGTTAATTGAGGCTTTGTTTTTTGAAAAGTTGCGTTTACAGAGTCACCAATGTTAAGAAATTGGGTGTTGCGTTAAGCGAAGGGTTGCGCATATCGAGGGGTGCGTTCAACGAGGCTACACTGTACATATATGCCTGAAAATCTCTAAAAATACCAAAAATCACAAAGGAAAATTTGGGATCAAATCGTACATAATAATTTACTACTGAGCCACAAATAAAAACAAAAATGAAGGCAATAAAAAGAAGAATGAAATACTTTTCTGATTTTGTATATCATTTTCGGTCTAGTGTGAAATTTCTGCCCGTGTAACGTAATTTAATATTATTGAGCTAAAACCAATTTTTTTAAGATTTCCACTCATTTTCGAAAATTGTTCAGGTAAAATTGTTTTAGGTAATCACAATATCTTTACATATTTGCCTTAAGTAATTATTTAAGCCGGAGCTTACACAATATCTACTAAATTATAGGACTATATTCAACCCTTGTTTTACTGAAAATAGTTCAATAAAGTTATATGTAATATTTCAACGCAGCAAATTGAGTTTTTCATACGGTCGTTTGGCCACCTCCGTAAAGTTACAGTTTTGAAAGGCAATAAAATAAAATACAAATTCTCCAAAAAAAGAGAGTGTGCTAAGGGTATAAACTTAATTCAATTATGAATCACAGAAAAAGAAATACGTTTTCACTTAGTTTCAAGATTTTTGAAGTGGTTCAAATTTGAAGAGTATACCGACTAATCGATACATACCTTTATAATCTATGTAATCCTGTACAAGGAACGTTGTGTGTTTCAAGCAATTACTATAAATTCTTGCGGCTGCTACTGATTCTTTAACTCTCGTAGGCCAAAAACTAAGCAATCCTCGTGCCATATTTGCTTAGCCCTTTCAGACCGTGATGCATCGATTGTGCGCGTGGGTTTCGGTCTCAATATTTTCGCTTCTATTTGACCAATGTTAAATAGACCGGCATGCATAGATTGCTCTGACTATTCTTTATATTTGACCCTCACATTGTTCCTCTGCCCGTTTTAATTTTTACTTGAATTTTTGCGAAATTCTTGAGTCACATCACTGTTATTTTAATGTGAGAAGCAAATGAATGTAAGTTGTTTTTTCAATTAAAAAAGAACTAATCGCGTTAACAAATAGTGAGGTAAGCATATTTAAATTAAAAAAATTATAAATTTTAATGTTTTGAGGGTGCTGTTGGCTGAAGGAGTTAGCGCGTTGACTACAAAGCAAATAATGTCTAAGAACGTGGGTTCGAGCCCAGCTTCAGGCAAGTCATAACATCTAGCATTTTTAAGATGTGCATTAGTGTGCCATTGTGTTTGTTGTTGTTGGACTGTTTAAGTGACGAAGGCACAACAGTGGTCACTGAAAAGTATCTACAGCATTTGACGCTGGTGTATGCTGATGTACAGGACAGCGCCCTCCTTCGTCGGTATTGTAGCAAAATCGCCGGCGAAGTAAAATAATTAATAAAAACATGGCTACAACAGCTTAAAACACATTTAATGCCTTGACATCAGAGGCGCTTCAACAGTGATCTAAAACTAACACAACACGCAATATCAGAGTTGGAAAAATTAAGCGTTCTCACTTCCACCATCTGTCCTCTCTCACCGTCCATTTCCCAAAGAAGGTAACACACCTACGGGTTGGTAGGCATACTAATTGCCTGAGTGTTACTTCTCTTTATAAAAAAAAATTTTAAAACATAAACATTGATTATATTTCCAGACCATATATTCCAAAAATTATAAAAAAAAATTCTTAGTACCCTATCGTCAGTTCTGAAAGGTTTAGGTTGGACTTTTATTTAAAAAAATCTCCGGAAATCAGTAGCGACCGTTATCTTTGGAAACACCCATTTTATTCATTTATTTAATAATTACAAATGTTCGAGCGAAATTATTTTCACTTTCAGAGACACAAGGCCTTAACTCTTCCCCTTTTTTAATTCTACGTTAGAATAGTTCCATATTTATTTTGATTGCTATTTTCTAATTTGCATTATTTTCATAGTAAATATTCAAATCATTTCAAGCAAAGTGTTTTACAAAATAATTCCCTACATGCACATACATATTTTTCAAAATGAAATAAAACCGTGGTGTTTGCTGGGCCTAAAATAAATTGTAAAGAAAATAATCAAACACACACAAAATAATAATAAAACTATACATTAAAAACAAATACAATGTGAACAAGACAAAAAAAGTACAAAAACATATTATAAAAACAACAACACAATAATTTTAACCAATGAAAACTACACGCACATTAAATACCAACAACAAAATAAATACAAGAATGTACATGTTGGCCAATAAGAGAGATTAAAATAATAAAAATATAAAAAAACATATTTTTGTAGTTGTGGTACTAATAATAATAACAACAACAACTAGAGAAACACCAACAATGTTAGTGTGTGGTAAGAGATCTATGTAGGTATTTAAAAAAAAACTCTCATACATTCTCATTTATTTTTTTATTACATAAAGCAGGTTACAATCAATTATTTGGATTTTTAAGCTTATTTTATCTGTAAATCAAAAGAAAGATGAAGAAGGCGAGATAAAATTAAAACTGTGATTGAATTTCTATTATTCCTTTAAAACAAAATGATGGAAAAACCCAAAAAAAATTTACTTAAAGAAACAATATGACGTCAATAGAGTTGAAACCAACGCATTTTGTTTAAGTTTAAATACTTATTATCTTTAAAATGGACATGGGACTTTTTCGTTAGTTTTATAAGTTGTAGGCATTGGCGTGGTTAGAATCTTTTTCTAGGGGAAACAGAAGTTAATTTTCTATTATTAGTTTTTCATTAGAATGTATTTTAGAAATTAACGAAGAAGCTAATTTTTACCAAAATATCTGGAGATAGTTTCAGTATTAGAAATAATTTTATAGTAACACAAAGTTAGAAAAAATTAAACAAAACACATAAAAATCTAATCGATTCGAACTCGAGCCTACTAAAAGTGTTCACTTTATTTATCAATACAGTATTTAAAAAATTTAATTGAAATTTAAAGTGTACTCTAAACGAATTGTGTGTGAAATAAGTTTAAATTATTATTATTATTATTATTATTATTATTATTATTATTATTATTATTATTATTATTATTATTATTATTATTATTATTATTATTATTATTATTATTATTATTATTATTATTATTATTATTATTATTATTATTATTATTATTATTATTATTATTATTATTATTATTATTATTATTATTATTATTATTATTATTATTATTATTATTATTATTATTATTATTATTATTATTATTATTATTATTATTATTATTATTATTATTATTATTATTATTATTATTATTATTATTATTATTATTATTATTATTATTATTATTATTATTCCAAAATATGACAGACTATCAAAGTAAATTTATTTAAGTATTTACATACATGGATCTCTACAACTGAACCGTAAAATCGTCTGACTATTGAACAAACTTCATATGAGTAAAAAATATGTTGTTTATTATTTTTTATGGAGTTTGACAAACAGACGATGTAGCACAAATGTGTTGTTGTAGAATTGCATACACTTATATAAATTTACTTTGTAGACTATTAATAAAATTCAATATAAATATAGTTGATGTTGAAAAAAATTCCGGGATGACCATACCCCTTCCAAATGTTATGCTTCGGTATTTAGTCCCATTGAGCTTCCGATAATCCGTTAACTCATTGACAACCACTTTGGAATACGCCCTTTTCCAATTGTTTTATAATAATCGCAAAAAACTGTTCACATTTTAACAAAATAAATATTTATTATTCAAATACATACGTTTTTATAGAACACAATTAACTAAAAAAACTCATCTCTTTATTTATTTACAGAATTCCGTCCACTTATAGAAATTTAATATCTAAAACAACACAAAATATTCAAAAAGAAATAAACGAACAAAGCAAATGTTTGGGTCATTTCGTTAGAAAATCAGCAAACAATATTCCTTGCTTCACTACAAATCAATAATACAATACGAAAATGGAACGTTAACTAAAAGATACTATATTTAAATTTAAGGAAAAAAAAACTTCAAAGAACAAGCCTAGTTTGCATATGGAAAAACTATTTATATTTTACATATTGAAACTTATCTCAAAATTTAAACAATAGTCCTTTAGAAAACAGACAAACTAAAAGCATTGCATTAATATTATTTAACTAAGAAAACAAATAATAAAATCGTTAAAATTGATTCATTATTGAAGAGGAAAAGGAGAACAAAAATCAAAATTTAACTTTTCATTATAAAGAAATTTTACGACGCAAATGACTGAATCAACACAATTACAAACAGCTGAAAATAATAACGCAGGGGTTGTTAAAATGGAACCTTTACCGCCTGCCACAGCCGCTTCAACAGCCAATACAAATTTGGCCACCTCGCCAGCTCCATCATCTGCAATGGATCAACAAACACAACAACAACAACAACAGCAGCAGCAACAACAAACGGCTTCAATAATAAGTGCAACATTGCAACAGCAACAGCAATTACTGCAACAACAGCAACAACAATATGCTTTAAAATGGAACGATTATCAAACCTCAATGTTGAGTTCATTTCGTCATTTGCGTGATGAAGAAGATTTTGTCGATGTCACCTTGGCCTGTGATGAACGTTCGTTCACCGCTCACAAAGTTGTGCTGAGTGCGTGTAGTCCATATTTTCGTAAATTACTTAAAGCCAATCCCTGTGAGCATCCCATTGTTATATTGAGAGATGTACCAGCTGATGATGTAGAGAATTTGTTAAGGTAATTTTTCTAAATATCTCAGTGAAAAGATTTTTATTTTTGGAAGAAAAAAACTAATTTTAAAATTTTGCGAAAATTGCTTCCATACACTTTGTTTTAAGCAGTCTATTACCTTTATCGAAGAAAACTTATTGAAAGTTATCATAAAAGTGTGAAAACGAAAATTTATCAAATATCAAATCCTAAAGAAAATTTTAGTGAGATTATGTTAAAAATAAGTTTTTCCCTTAGCATTAAACGCAATGCATTAAAAAATTAAGAGAATTTAACTGCACTCAACAAAACTGCACAAACGAAGTCCTGAATTGAGTTAAAATTTATTTAGCAAATTTTTTCGAATACTAAAAACTTAAAGGAGCCTTAATTTGTATGAACTTTAAATTTTTCCTTTTTTAAGGTATCGATTGAACAATATATTGTTTTTGTCGATAACTTAAACAATTAATCGAACGTTAAATTTTAAGATTACGATAACAAAATAAAAATTAACAACAACTTTATTTCATTAAGGAAAATTTATCCAGATCCCAAATGCTTCAAAAATTTTATCGAAAATTCGATAGCATAAATATTTAAAGTATTTTGTTCGATTACATTTCTACTTCAAACAATTTGGCCATATTTATCAATAAATCAATATATTTTGATTAATTAATTTTATAAATTTATCGAAAATTTTTTTATTATAAAGGAAAATATATCAACAGTTAAAAACATAATTTATTAACTTTATTTTATTTGAGAAACTTGTTCGATTATATTTATTCTTCAAAACAATTTACCAAATTTATTTATCAAAATTCTATGGTTTTATCTCTATAAACCAAAATTTCGATAGCTTTGATTCGTTCAAGAAAAATTATCAAATACTTTAATTTTTAAACTCTTTATTACTTTTAAAATAATAATTTTATTTTAGTAAAGGAAACTTATCAATTAATCGAGTCATATTGTTAAAAGAAATATAATTGGGTGACACAATTTCAGTGAAGAAATTTAATGTTCGTAAATTTTCTGTTTTTCAGTTTTATGTACAACGGCGAAGTCAATGTGGGCCACGAACATTTACCAGAATTTCTTAAAACCGCCCATTTACTACAAATCCGTGGTCTAGCCGATGTCAATAACGGATCTTCGACCTCATTTACCTCCACTCTAGCTTCCTCAACGCCCTCCAACAAACTCAACAGTTCCATGAACAGTCAACTTTCAAACAGTACGAACAAATTAAATTTTCTAACAGCAGCCACTCAAGCTCTAAGCAATTCATCTAATTCACCATTCACAACGCCAGCATTAAGTTCGAATGCACCCTTAAATAGTTTACTGAACAATAGCATCAGCAGCAACAACAACAACAATAGCAATAATACCAACAACAATAATAACAACAACAGCAGCAGTAACAACAACAACAATAATACGAACAATGGAAAAACGCCTGCCATACAGGAACTGAAGGCCTCGTCAGCGTCCCCCGTAAGAAAATCAAACGATAACCTAAAAGTAATGTAGACACTTCCGGAAAACAGATTTGTCGCGAAACAGGAAGACAGCTTTTTTGTAATATTATTCTTTTTTTTCGTTTTTTTTCTTGTTTTGTTTCCTTTAATTTAGTCTAATCACTGGGATTTGTCGGACTCAGAAAGCAATCGCAATAATCATTTGACACCTCCACCCCAGAAAAGAATCAAAAGCGCTGATCTGTTTCGCGCCCAACATGGCATCAGTCCTGAGCGTTTGTTAATAGATCGTGAATTTCCCGTAGCTGGTCAACATGCCTTAACACGCAATCGTGATCGCAGTCGCGAAACCTCGCATGATAGGGATCGTGAAATACGCGAGTCTTTGTTGGGTCAGGCTTTAGAGAATACAAATGGTTTGCAAGTGAGTGTAAAAAAAGAGATTTTACTATAATTTTATTTAAAAATGTTTTATTGGAAGAAAATATTTAAAATTTTTTTTCATTATAAAAATCTAATGTTTTTTTATTTGCTTTGTTCTTTCGTTTTGTTTTAGAAACAACATCCCGATATGGCTTCCTTACATGCCCAAAGTGCTGGCGAAGAATCCAATAGTTCCGATACAGAACCCTCTGATCGCGGTGATGGTCAACATGATGGTGGTACTATGGACTCTATGGACAATCAACGCTCTCATTCCTTCCCTAATGCGTTTTTAGGTTTACAAGGTATACCCGGCCTATTGCCAGGTCCATCCAGTATGGCTGCTAATGATTTTGGTAAGTGCAAATATTTCTTCATTATTATTGAATCAAAATCGTTTTCTTTTTCAAACATTTATAATATATTGAATATATATTTGCCTCTTGTTGTTATGTTGACAAAATTTGCTCATCTCGATTTGAATTAAAAGTATTTGAAAAGCATTTTTAAAAAAGCAGAAATCAAAAATTAAAACCAATTGGAAATATTTTACTTTTGTTTTGCATTTTATTTTATTTAAACTAATTAATAAAAAATAAATACCAAAAGCATGAAATATTGTCATAAGATGTATTTAAAAAAATAATGGCAAATAAGAAAGAAAAATTGGTTAAAAATTAAATTAAATATACGTTTGGTTTCGAAGGAAGAGAATTAAATACAGAAATTTATGAAAAAACAAAAACTATTAAATTTGCCATTATGTTCAAAGAAAACTTGTAATATTTTTTAGACACACCATTATGGGATAAAGCTTGTAAAGCATTCGTGCAAAACTTTTACAAATTCTGAAGTATTCGTCGTGTTTGGGCTGTTTATAACTACTCATCAAAATTATGCAAATTTGAAGTGTAATTTAATTAAATGTATTTCAATGATTTTCAAAAATTTATTTTGTGAAAGAATCTGTTTGAAAAACTTTGACAGCTTTTGTAATACAAAATGTTTCATATAGTTATTTCTTTAGAAAAATTTATTCAGATTATTTTAGAATAAACTCTTTAAATATTATTTGAAAAAAAGAACTTGTTAAATTTTTCCTGAATACTTTACGAAAAATATCAAACTAAATTTACATATTTGAAATCGCACGATCTTTCTTAAAAGTAAGTAAATGAAAGCTTTTTCACGGCTTGCAAAATTGAAATATTTTCGGTCTATCCCAAGAACATTTTATTTAATAACAAGAAATATTTCTTTGAATACTTGTAAATATTGAAGATATTTGTAAAATGATAGCTGTTTATCTGATTATAAACTTTTTCAAGCTTTTAAATGTGTCAACTTTTGACAAAAATTGTTTTAATGTTATTTGAAATCAGAGAAAGTTTAACTACAAAATGGGGTTAAGCTAAAAATATATTCAAGTCGAAAGCTTTTACACTGAACTTTTAGTTAACTTTATAAGTTGCAAAAAATATATATGTGTTAGCGGCTAATCGCTTATTGCGTAACTTAACTGATAATAAAAAAAATCAATTTAAATTATAAACTCTGTAAAAAATGTGTAACCCCCTGTCTGTAAGTGCGTTAGTTAATATGTGAACAGCTTCAAAGTTTTTTATAAATAATAAAATAATTTATCAAAAGCTTTAATAATATTCCAGCTACTTATGTGAGTGAGCTGAATTGAATAGAAAGCTTGTGGCTTAAAGCTTTTGCTTCGATGAAGGCTTAAAAATTAATTATTTCATTTTATTTTGTAAGCTCCTAAAATAACCTTTAATTGAAAGCTTTTAACTGGTTAAGTTTTTTTTCAAAAAACTGTCGCTCCTTTATTGCAAAGTAGTCATATCTCCAAAAAACTCGTTCTTTCCAAAACGAGTAAAAAAGATTTTATATTTACTCACGCCGCAAAGGAAAAATATGAAAAACGATAAAATGAATAATTCTGCATATTTACCTCAAAAATCATGTTTTTTGAGATATAGCTACGTTGCTCAAAAAGGAGCGGTGTACCTATACATATGTACGAGTATATTAAAATATCTTTAATGCTTTGACTAAAATCGCTCAAACCTTTGTTTGCAACGTCTATCGTTAACGTTAATAGTTACGCTATTTTCGTAAAGGTACGGTCACACTTGGCAAACATTTACCTAAAAAAACGTGACCACTACTTTTGCTTAGGGTTAGTGTGACTTAACTTGGTCTTTATATCACAAAATGAAGTCAATTATGCCGCAAAATGCTATTTTTATATTATTTTTAATAAATGCAAACCCATATTTAAAAATATATTCGAATTAAAGAAAATGCTAATGTAGCTTGTCTGTTTGTTACGTTTTTTCGGCAAATGTTTGTTAGATGTGACCATACCTTAAGTTAGAAAATTTTTATTAAATGAACCAGCTGTAATTTTTATCAATATTGTTGTTAATATTTTTCAAACGAATTTTAGAACAACAAATTTTTCAAGAGATTATAAGTAGCTGTTGCCTAAAAAAAATGTTCAGCCAAATTAGAAATACAATAACTAAATCAAACGAGTGCTTAAGGCAAAGAAGCTTTCTTAGCTTTATCCCAAATGGTGCTGGATCGATCATTTGAATCGGTCCTTAATCGTTTATATAATCTTCATTTAGAACTATAATAATATGCTGCTTGCTCTATTTTAATCATGTATCTTAATTATATTATTATTTAATTTTTTTATTACATATTTAATTTTTTTTGTCTACAACAAAAAACAAAAAAAAAAACAAAACAATATGGTGAAATATCTTGCTTATATTTATTATTCTCAGAAAGTTTTAAGCTAATACTATTATTTTACGTACATACAATTACCATGATTATGGCCAAAACGTGTTTCAATTTAACACTTAATATGTTTAAATATAAATGAAAGAAAAAATGTTTTCCCTAAGATTTTATTTGCACATTTAGTGTCATCGAAAAATACTTGAAAACAATAACTAAAATTATTTTTACGATTATATATATATTTTTGCTTTTGCTCTACTCTCACTTATTTGTTTTTCTATTTGAAATAATTTTCATAATAATAATCATCGTCAAAGACATTCAGTCAATGTGTTCAATACCCTCAAATATTTGATGACCCATCTATAGAAATAGTCTAAATGTTCATATTTACCATTAAATTATCTATATATTCAACAAAATACATATAAAATATTATTATTATTTTTAACATTTGTCCAATATTAACAATATGTACGAGTATGTTGCATATGTACCGGCGTTTATTCATTCTTTTTATTTTTAATATTCAATACACATCTATTTAAACTGACCATACGTTTTATGTGTGTGTAATAAGTTGAAAGCGCAAATGTTTGTTAAACTTATTTATACTGGGTGCGGTGCCGGACAAGGGGGTGCTTAGTTGTTATTATTTTTTTTTCGCTTGTTAAGGGTTGCCAAGCAATGATTTGGTTCATTTTTTGTTTGTTTTTTTTTTGTTTTTCATTTAAGGATGTTGTTTATTCCTTGAAGCCATGAATGTGTATGGTTCTGTTTATTACTGTTGTTGTATAGTTTTTATTATGATTATAATAATCTATAAACATTCAATATCTATGCTTATGTCCTGTTAACGACCATTAACATGTGTGTTTGAATAATTTTTTAAGGACATCTATGATATATGTATGTAGATATATGTAGATTATTACATATTTGCCAGCATACATATACGCATATTTAAATAAAAGTGATCCTGGAGAAATTTTATTCTTCGAACATCTCATCGACCAGATTAATAACTAAAACAAATAATCTTTTGGAAAACAATGAGCCATTATTTGTAATTCAAATATCTGGAGTTAAGACAAAAAAATGGGAAGTTTGGCGAAAACGTTATCCCAATGGCCAATATTTTCAATTTAAACTTTTGTTGAATAGAAATCCTTAAAGTGTATAAAATGAGATAATAATGCTTGTTAATCAGGCTGAATGTCAAAACTGTATCAAGGAATTCTGTTATCGGATGTCAGCTTTGAATACGCAAAAACTATATTAAATTATGCTATTTAAACTTTAGTTGATAGTCGGTCATCACTTAATGGAGAATTTGTTAATGCTTAAAATGTTAAACATATTTTTCGATTTACTTGTTTAATTGTTAAATTTTGTTTACAATTGAAAAAAGGATAATACCTGCGGTGAGAAAGTTTTTTAATACTGAAAAAATTAAATGAAAGAGAGTGAAAAAATTATTGAATTATGTAATTTGATTGGTTTTTGAATTCAGGATTCAGCGGAAATAGCAAAATCAAAAGGCCTATTGTTTTTGTTGTTGTAGAAACGAGCGTACTTGAATAAATGTTCCTTGATTGTACGTTTTTATTGGAACTGTATTGGTTTCCATGAAATCACACTTTGTTTTGACTCAGGTTCAAATCCTGAACATGACATTTAGGACTAACAATTTTTAAAAAAATTTTTTAATTATTTTTATTCACTGAATATTAAGACGAAGCCAATTATCATTGAGCCGTCAATAGCTTTTAATTTTCGTTGCCGTTCTGTGCTGTTTTTTTTTTTTTGTAGAAAATATTTTTTTATTACTTCTGCTCTGAGAGAAATCACCTGTTTTTAAAAGCAAAAGACAATTAAAAGAAAAATATTGTGAACCAAAAATTCTTTTATTTGAATTAAAAAAAAACTGAAAGAAATTAATAAATAAAAAAATAATATTTTGTATTATTCTGACTCTGAACTTTCGGATGTGAACAATGTAATTGCGAGTATAAATTTTGTAAATATGTGCAAAATGTACCAAACAGTAAAATGGTCAGAAGAAATGTCGCCAGCGTAGATGATACGCCAGATCTTAAATTAAATTAAAATTTTCTGACTTTTAACAAAAAGTGTGTATCATTTGACACCACAACAAACTAATATATACACACACTCTTGGCTGTCACTTAATATTGCATTTCTACAGATCTATCGGGAACAGAACAGAACGAAAAAGGAACAACAAACAAACCACACTTACAGATTTTCAATTGAACAGAAACAAAACAGCGGTCTCATAACAGAACAGAACATTTATATAAATTTTGCATTTACACTATCAGAAGGGAAAGGAGTACTGCTATTTTCGATTGTTCGCCACACAAATAATCATCAGCATTCATGTGCTCATTTTTACCACTTGTGAGGTGGATACCGAATTGTGGAAATATCAAATATTTAACCAATTTCTGTTACCATAAAGAATGCAAGAATTGAAATTGTTTAATTCGAAATGCCGCTAATGATCCTCGTATTATCTTCTTTTTGGTCAATTGCTTCAACCCAGTTTGGAAGCATAGTGTGTGTTGGCAAGTTTCCCTTGTTGTTTTTTCTTACGTGTAACTCCTTCCGATTTGGGCTTTTAGACCATTTATTTATTTTTATTTATCTGAAAAGTTTTTAAAAAATCTTGGGATTCGGGAACATTTTTATTATTCGAAAAAACTTAATTCAATTTTTATACTTATTGTCAAAGCAAGCATTTAAAATGACACAAAAAGGCATAAAATAGAACTAACAATTAAAGATTTAAAAGGATTTTATTTTACTAAAACTTGATTGCACATCTGTCTTGTATGTTTTTAGATTTTTAAAGCAAAATGATCTTTTGTCACAATAAAACAGTTGAATAAATTCTTAAAATGGAATAGAATACAATGGAGAACATACTTTGCGGCCCTGTATTCCACTAGGAATTAAAGGATTAAACATTCGTCCTTAAAATAAAATCCGATTGTTCATAGTTTCATTAAATTCGAGGATGGTTAGGCCCAAACGTTGGTTGGAAAATATTGAGTAATAATTCTTTTACATTAATATTTTTGCACAAAATTCTTATATAAAAATGCACCATTAACACATGCGACGTAATACTGATTATTCACAAAATTAATTTTAATGTAACTGAGTGTGAATGTTTCGGGTTCGATTTCTGGAAAAGACCTTTTTTTCTCTGCTCGATGAGTTTAAGTTGCAACATTTAATAAATAAACATATGAGTATAATATATACTGTGAATGTTTTGCTTTATGGGGCATCTAAATTTTTTATTAGTTTTTATGTATGCCAGTGTGTGTGTGTGTGTGTGTGTATCATAAATCTCTAAAAATAAACTTTATTTAGTGCTTTCCGTTGATACAATTTATTCATTCATTCGTTTCACTTATAATGTATGTAATTAGTACATTGCGTGTTTAATTGTATTGAAAATACATTAGATTTTTTGAGAAATAAATATAAAAAGGAACGCAATTTCGCCCCCTCTAAAAATAACAAGCTGAGCAGCATGTATTTTCACCATTAAAAATAAAATGCAAGTTTAAGATATGAAAAATAAAACAATAGTTTATTATGCTCGTACTTATGCATATCTGAGTAATATATATTCTTAAGCTAAGAAAAACAATATTAATAGTTTAGAGGCACCGCTGCAAGAAAGAAGAGAACATTATATTATACCCCCAGAACCCTTCCCCCAACCACATAATAAAAACCGCTGTTATTTTTATTGCGTTACTAAAAGCCATTTTGTATAATTTTAATTCTTATTTAAAAAATTCCTCGCGCCCCTTAAAAGTAGGTATGGAACCGATACGGATACCGATATATCGGCGATAGTTCAGGTTTGCCGGTATGTCGATATCGGCGATATTTCATTGTCGATACGACGATAATTCTTAAATTTTTTTATAGTTTTTTTTGAAGAAACAATTCAATTTTCAACGCCTTTTTTGCATAACAGCTAAGAGAAATAACATATAACATATTAAAAGCAGAACATAAAATCAAAAGAGAATAATGAAACCTATTATTTGTCTACAATTCGTGAGCCTCGATACAAAGCTCGAATGTTTCAAATGCAATCGAATTCAATCCTATCGAAAAAACGTCTTGTTGGGCTACGTAACATCCATTACTCCATTCCGAAAGGTTTCAAGACACACTCCCTCCTACACCTCGTAAAAGTTCTGATAAGTCTACGAGAAATACTCGCCTTTGAAGCGTTTGTGAAAAAATTACAAGAGAATCCGAAGTAAAGTGTCAGAAGAAGTGTCGTCAGCGGAGATGGCACGCCAGTCCATCGTCCATTGTTTTTATTTGACAAAAATATATATAAATGTGTAAAAAATTTTAATTAAAACAAAATTTGCTGAAAAAGGAACAACAAACCATGCATACATATTTTCAAGTGAACAGAATCAAAACAGCTGATTCATAACAGAACAGAACGTACAAACTAATTCTTAACGCTTCAGTTACGTGCCGTCAACGTAAGACCATCCATATATCATTTTTTTTTATTTAAAATTTTGTAACCGTAGCATATTTTTAGGTTGTGTGTTTGTTTTTTTAACCACGAAACAAGAAAATAGAAAAAAAAAATCAGAAAAAAATCCTTTAACATTTAATATTGAAAAGTTTGTTATTTGAAAAATAAACCATTATAATCAAAACAGTGGTCAGTATTGTAGTTTATTAAATAAAAGGAAACAGGATATAAGGGCGTTTAGAAAATGCAGACTTTTTTATTTTGCACAAAGACCAAAGAAGAGACAAAATGAGTCAAGCATTTTATATAAATATAAACTTTACAATTTTAAATGTTTTTCTTTACTTAAGAAGGTTGTGTTTTTTGTTTTTGTACCCCAAAAAGAAAAAAACAAACATCTCTTGTCTTTCTTGTGGTTGGCTCACTGCTGTTGTTGTGCAATTTTTGTTTGCTACTTTTTCTTTTTTACTTTCGAATTATATTATATATTAAAAAAATAGAAACTTAGAAAAACACAATAAATATACGGGCTTTGGTAATGTGGTATTATTTTGTAAGGAAATAAAATAATATTGTGTTCATTTATAGTCGTAAGTATTTGTGTATGAAGCATACATTTAGGCTGCATACCTCTCGTTTTCTTATTTCTATGCTTAATAGCATTGAAGAGGTAATGTTTGCCAAAATTTCAAGACAATTAGACAAAAAGTAGTAATAGAAAATGATATTTGTTTTATTGCAAAGAAGAAATAGATTTTGTTTACTTTTGTCTGTGCTGGCCTTTTAAATGTTTTTATTAGTTTTTGTTTTCATAAGGAAATTAAGAGGATAAAGACTAAAGGTTATAATTATTTTGCTCAAAAAAATTTAACTCTAGACATAGATTTCAAAACGAATGTAGCCTAAAAAATATACTTTAGACCTTAAGTGTACAAAAAGCTTCAATCGCATCTGAACTAATGCATAAAGTTTTTCTTTCTTTCCTTAATGTAGTCAATGAATACATACATCTGTGGCGAAAATTATGGTCATACTTTAAACTTTCATTTTTTCTATACAACATATGCATGTATTTATTTATTTATTGTTCTGTAATGCTACACAAAATATTTGGCAAACAATCATCTAAACAGTAAGACAAGAGATCTGGGCCGGGGGTCAATTCTGGTTCTGTGAAACCGTGAAATGAAAAAAAAAACTTTTCGTTCTCATAAGAGCTTTTCATATTATCGTTTTACAATTACATAACTTACGATTCCCGTTCTTTTAATGAAAAAGTATTTCATTCCGTTGTAGCCGCGAATCTTTTGTATTTATGTTAATAAAATGTAAAAGTGAAACGCAGATATCGAATGCTTGACCTGCATGTATTTATTTTTGCTGAAAGTTTTTTAACCATTTCTAGCCATGTTTGTCCGATTTTTTAATTCAAAATATTTCGTATTACTAACAATGAGAATGCATACACTATAGTTAGGCATATGGGCCACAACACGGAATTTCTCCCGTTTTCATTAAAATCATGTAAAAACCACCCAACCAAAAATTAAAATAAAATAAATATAACAAATTATGAAGTCAAACAGTTTTATTGAAAAAAGGAAAATGTACTAAACGCTAACAAATAATTAAATCAATCTAAGGCATTGATCAGACAAAAAAACGAAATGCGGAGGGCGCGTGAAATTTGTATCAAGAGTCAATTGAGGTTACGATCGCCCTACGATTTTATTTTTTTTTGCCTGTTCAATGCCCTTGATTGATTTAATTCTTTGTTAGCGTTTATTACATTATCCTTTTTTCAATAAAAATGTTTAACTTCACAATTTTTAATTTATTGCATAGCTTTTATCGCGGGCTTTGAGCGCGGCGACCGAATCAAGAAATTCCGTAACGAAAATAAAACTTAACACTTAGTTTGTTTCTTAAGTCTTTTGTTTTTGTTAAGTATTGAATCGGCTAGCGCATGTTAACCCCTAAAGTATGCTATTGATTTCATTAACATACAGTATTGCCAGAACAGATTTTTACATGTAGGAAAACACAAAATGGTGTAATTACGAGCAATCGTGGTTCACAAAAAATGATGTATACAAACAAACAGGCAATTCGTAGGTTTTTAAGCTATTGCATAGCTTTTATCGCGGGCTTTGAGCGCGGCGACTGAATCAAGAAATTCACCACGCTCAAAAAGTGTAACTTGAATTAATATCAAAGAAAGAAAAAATACATGCAGTATTTTAAAAAATAAATAAATAATTATAATTGCATAAGTTGATAAAAAATGCTATGCAATAGATTTGCCGCGGCAGTCCCCGAGTGCCACACGTCTTTTTTTAGTACTTATTTTATTTTCAAGTTTTTAGATTTTATGTGATGAATAAAAAATTTGTCGTACAGTATTCTTCGAGTCAAGCCCTTTCATTTGATAACCATATATAATAGTTTTTGAAAAAAATATATAATATATGTAATATATAATAATCCGCCATTATGTTGGCGGCCATATTGGATTTGCAATTTCTTTCAATGTTTAATCTATTCTACTAGTCAAGCCCTTTCATATAAAACCTCTAGTGAGGGAGTTGTGAAGAATTATGTAACCAGCCATTTTGTGTAAAAATGCATCTGTTTAGAAGATTATTGTTATTAATTTTTTTAAATATTATTTATCGTTGGCAATGTCCAGATTTACCCCTAAATAATTGATTAAAAATTATTTTCCGTTCCCGCTTGCGCGCTTGCCTCCCGATGCTTTCTTCATTTTTTTCACCGTTAAAATGAAAGTGTAAAAATATGTGAGAAATGAAAAGTTTTTGACACTTCATTGCACTGTTACACAGATCAAGAATCATATTATTGTGAAATTGTGAAAACAATCTGTTTCATTACAATTGTTCTTTTCATATGAAAACATTTGAATTTATTTATAATTTTTTCACTAGACGAGAATCAGAAACTCTATGAAAATATGAAAAAACTTTTAATTTCACAGTTTCATAGAAGCAGAATCGACCCCCTGGGGCCATAAAAAACTACAAAATAGGACACATAACGAAAAAAGGTTATTTTTTTTAGTTGTTTCTAATTAATTATTGGACCGAGTTATCTAACTTTCTGACAGGGAAATTCTAGAACAAATTCCATTAGAACGGTCCAAAATAGAGGCCTTTATATTGTGTGAGGTCTTCGTGGTTATTACACTAAATATAACAGACGGCCAGAAGGATGGGTGGGCATCGCTCATGCTGTTTATCTATCTATAAGGACCCAGAACATATAAACTTCATGGGGTCTTAAATGGATAATGTAGAAATTACATATGGAATGACAACTCTACATATCCTGTATATCCTGCTTCCATATTTTTTGGTGAAGGGTATCAAAATGTAATAGTAACAAAAGGAATACAAAATAAAATTAAAAGTATTAAGTGAAGTGTGTAATTAAGTTCAAGAAAAGTTCCTAAAAATTTCATTATCATTTGATGTTTGAGTTATGTATGCATAAGTGTGCTAGAAAGAGATCTTTCTCATACCGCCTTAAAGTCGACACCACTTTATAAAAACTTAAGAGCAGAATTTCAGATATCAAAAACTTTCCAGTGATAACAGAGCAAGAGGAAGGAAGCCTTGTAGAAGTGCGTATTTAGCAGGCGCAAGGACTCCGTATCCCATTTTATACCCATATTTTTCTTTCTTATTTTATCATTGTGGCGCAGGACTTCCCCAATCGCTTTCTCTTGTAGGGCAGAAAGTCTTTTAGAAGCTCTTCAATGTATGATTGGATATAAAAAGCTTGAAATCCCTTTCAATAGAGAGCAATGAAATCAGCTGCCGTAATGCTGTCACCTGGTTAATAAGCCTTGGATCACCCGCTACAAACAAGCTTTGGTACTCCCATATTTATTTAGGTGAAGTAGAGAAGTGGACCTTTTAAGACACTCATGTAAACCTTGTTAAGAAATTATGGCTTTAAGAAACCAATAAATTCTTACAATCTATTACAAAAATCTTTATCTTTTTTGGAAAATTCATTCAGAATATCTTGTAGCTCTTCGTCTAATTCGTTAGAGATTCGCTTCAAATTTTTTGGTCCCCTATTTTTTTCTCATTTCTTTTATTTATATGCTGTCAATCTTTTTATTTGTGGCCAGAAAAAAAATATAGAAATAAGGCAAATCTCAACCTTTAGTTTAAAGTTTTATCATGTATTTGTTAGGTTGTGCATGTGTATGTGTGCACTTTTTTTCTTCTTACTTGAAATCTATGGTTGTTTCTTATTTTTGCTCGTTTAACAATTTATTTTAATTTTAAAAACGTTCATGACTTATGTGGTCCTTTTTTTTGTGATGCTTAACAAAATAAAACAACAACAATATCGTAAGTTTTATCTCTTATTCTTTGATTTTTTGCCCTGTAAGAGTTTTTTTCAGATGTACACATTTGAAAACATATTAAAATGCAAAAGAAAATATTAGATTTTTCTCTTAAAAAAAAGAAAAAAAGGAAAATGTCCTTTAACACATATGTGTATTATTACATTTCATTTTGAATCTAAGCATAGAAAATATTTATTTTTCTTTGCTTTAGAAAGGAATAAGAAAGCAATAAAATGTTAATTTCTTAAGGAAAAAAAGTTCAACACGGATAGAGTGTCTCAAAAATGAGTTAAATGCCAGGATTTTTTAATAATATTTTGTAACATTATCTAAAACTCGATTGCTTTTAAAACTTTACAAAGCAAGTTAGTTATGTGGTATGAATCATAATAAAATATTACAATAAATTTGTTCCGAAAAAATACAATATTTATGGGCTCGAATATATCCCTCCTTCGTCAGAAAACGAGCTTAAAGTTTTTAATTTACTCGCAGCTTAATGGAAAAATAAAAAAGTATTCTCCCCTCAAAAGGTGAATAAACAAGATATTTGTATACATTTATTACACAAAATGAAGAGCGATACGACGAATATTTATGCATTATTAACTCAAAAAATTTTGAGATATGACTATGTTGCAACAAAGGAGCGTTATATCTAAAATATATCCAAATCTCGTTGAAGCTATAGTAATAGAAAATTCTAGTTTCTAAATAACAAAAACAAAAAATTATATACTTGGTCAGCCTTTTTCTAAATCTACCATTTAATAGTCCATTATCCTTGGACAGGACTACCAGTTACTGCTAAAGTTTACTTTACTAATATGGCTCGATTATTTGAATTGCCTATTAATTTAATAGTTTCACTTATATTTTTGAACTAAAAATATAATAAAAATAAGCGTTTTTATATTTAGAGCACATTAAGACATACATAAGCAACTGCAGTCCTTATTACTCAGTACACCTGTAATTAAATGCCAATAAAATTTCTATGTGATTTTCTAGACATTTCGAAATCTATAAAATATTTAATTTAACACACAAAAGCTTTACATACTTTCCAAAGTCTTGCTATAATCTGCGAAATTAAACACGTGTAAGGAAGACAAAGTAAAATCAACGTAACATACCGGAAAACCGGAAACAGGCGGAAACATTATATTCGCGCGCATTACTTAAACAGTTTAGCAACAACAGCAGCAATAATAAAAAATAAATAAATAAAAAACACATACGCTTAATTTAAACAACAACAACAGAAACGAAATATAAAAACCAATTACTCCTAAAAGTAGACTAAGTATTTATAAGAAAACAATAAAATAATCACAATAACAACATGCAATTGTAAGTGCGTGTCGTGTTTGAATTTAATTTATTAACACAAAAAAGCACACACATTATACAGCAGACAAACACTGACAGCAAAAAAAGTAGTGGGTAAAAAAAAGAAAACGTCAAACTTGAAAAAAAAGTATAAGTTTTATATATAAAATTATGTAATGAAAAACTTTTGTTAAACGTTTTTCTATTTAATGTAATGATGATAACACATTTGTAGTTGTTACAACATAACTACCTTGATTGTTTTGTTCATTCTTGGAAATAAAGTTTTTTTTTGTTATAAAAATAACTGGTAACAGTTAAAGTAAACGCACCCATTAATATGTAGTAAATAAACTTAATTTTGCTGCCTTCAGATATGCTAGGGATTCATTCTTGTTTTCTTACTGCATAAGCAAAACTTATAACAGTCTTAATCAAACATTTTTACCATGCAATAGGCAACAGCGGCTCACATGACGTCTACTGATGTCAAATTAATGAAGAAAGAAATGAATATTTGGAAGACCATGAAATTATCGATTTTAAAAAAATAATTCAATAAATTTTTTGTTGAAAATAAAAATTTATAAACCTTATCATTTCATTATGAGCAGCATATTGCAATAAAAATAATCATTGACAAGTTTTATTTGATAATATTTTTTTAATGAAATTTTTTTTGTTGCATATTTAAGGGGTTTTTCAAAATCTATATTTTTTAGCATTCTTAAATCTTTAATCTATATTAAAACACTGCTTTTGCTTTGTTTTAAAATTTTTCGTAAATTCTTAAACAGAAGTTATTAAAAATGTAGATGCTGGGCGATTTTTTAAGTACTGCCTACTTCTGGGGTTTTAAAACTTTGATTTTATTTGTTTAAGTTTTTTATTGCGTTTGATAACTACAAAGTTAAGTGAAATTCACGAATTTATAAAATTCTAACAACTAAACAATTCGACCAATTAAAATTAATTTTTTTTTGCATAACTTCCGCAATGATATCTTTTCGGTTTCTAAGATATCGCGTATTTTAAGTTGCGTTATATTTTTTGTAATCATAAAATGTATTTTCTTATAGATTTTTACAAAACTGCATGTTAGGGCCTTGAAAACAATCATTCTGTCTTCAACATGTGCAACAATAGTGTATTAATTCGAAATATTTACTTATTCACTTTTTATGAAAACCTGAAAGATAATATTTGTATCTATTCGCTGTAAAAAATTCGTATTGTTTGGTCTACATTTTGGTAGCGCAATGAAAGATTTAAAAATTATATTTCATATACATATCTTCAATGTAAAATACAAAAGTATTTTTCTTCTATTGAAAGTTGTATATTTGGAGTTATTACAGTATTTGTAAAAAAAATACTATATATAAATTGCCGTAGAAAATTTTGTATTTTATAAAATGAAAATAAAATTCCGTGTAAGAATTTATTTAGAAAACAGAAAATTTGTTTGCTAATAAGAATTCTCACATGCGTTCATTTTATAAAAGCAAGCGGCTGATTTATACAAAACATATTTTTTTTTAACAAAAATAATTTAAAATCAAATTCAAAATTTGACTTTATCAATTTAATTTTTATTTAGAAATTTTTGATAACTTCAAATAATTTTTTATTACATACGAGTACATGGAGTCTACATACACCTGACATAATATCTGATATTTTTCTATCAAGGAACGTCAATTTCAATCGCAGACAGAAATATCTTACGTGTAGACTTGAAATTAGTGTGATTGCAGTGTTATAATAATTATTATGAAAGTGTCGCTATAATAAATCTTATCACAACAATCTTATGATATGAAATGTCAAAAAACTTACATGTACATGAGAATATATATGTGAATGTGTATGTGCGTATATAAATAACTAAAATTCATTGTTTTTTTTATAAAATTTTCAAATGTAATATGTATGTATGTGTTTAAAAAACTTTTAAAATATTTATTAATAAATATTATTAAACAAATTGGCTAATTTTGGAGATATGGTACATGTTTACTCAATGAGTAATTGCACATAAAGATAAATTTTGGCAATTTAGTTTTGGTATTCTGCCGACATTTTCTCTCATATTATATCAGAGTTAATCGCAGTTGTGCACGCTATGTTAAGAAAATAATATTGGAAGATTTTTAATCATCAGTATTTACCAGGTGACAGCATTGCTGCAGCTGATTTCTTTGTCTTGCTAATGCTTTCTATTTAGAATGTCATAAAGGGTGTCATTCTATATTTCTGTATTTCTTTTCTGTAGATGTTTTTGAAAGAACCGATATAAAAAAATGCCTGTTGTTCTTGTATTGTTGTAATTGTTTCACCTGTTTAATTCGCCTTGATCAGACTACCAGAACGGCTCAATACTGATTTCGAGGTCGCTGCACCGTCTCATAAACATTCGTTGTTCGATTTTACCACTTATAACGGGGTGGATACAATTGACTAATAATAGTCACATTATTTAAGAAATTAGAAAGCGAAAATTATCTTTTTTTATTTCTTTTGCAATCAAAATAAATAAATCAAAGATAAAAATAATTAAAAATAAAAAATGTGTTAAATACGTAAAAATCTATGAAAAACGATGAATTTTAAGAGGTGGTTCTTATAGCTGTCATGTAGAGGGTTGATTTTTGAAGAGCTTTCGGATTTGATTTAAAAAAGACATAAAATTTAAAGAAATCTATGAAATTTTTATTTGACTCGATGATAGAACGATCTATATAATTCAATGTTTAAAGATGATTTCATGTATGTAAATGTTGACCTGACCACGGCTACGCCTCAAATGGTTCATACGCTGGATCCGATTTTGTCGTACTCTCTCCAACATATCGGCCGGTATTTCACAAATAAATTCTTCAATATTGGCTTTCAGTTCTTCAACCGTGGAGGGCTTGTCTCTATATACATGAGCCTTAACATAGTCCTACAACAAAATAGTCTAAAGGTGTTAAATCGCACGATCTAGGCAGTTAATTGAGCGGCGCCAAACGTGAAATAAACTGTACACCGAACTCTCCTCTCTGTTGGGCTATTGTTTCGCATGCTTTGTGGCATGTGGCACCGTCGCGTTGAAACTACATGTCAGCCAAGTCCAGCTCTTCGATTTTGGGCAAAAAAAAAACTTGTAATCATCGCCCCATCGAACCCGAATCGATAATTCACGGTCATCTACAACACTGGCGGATACAGCTGCGATATTTTCCTCTCTCCGCATTCTACGCATGCGTGTTGGTTGTTTAATGCCCAATAATGTAAATTTTGTGCGAAATTTAGTCACAAAATTTCCAAAAGCCGCCGCAGAAGATCACGCACACTGACCATAACATGAGAGAAGTGCACGAGCATGAATTTTCATAATAAAATTCAATAATCTGCAAGCGTTGTTCGTTTGTAGGTGGATTCATGGTTGAGTTATACCACCAAACTGAACATGTTTAACAGTAACATGTTACACGAAAACAGCTGAGATGTCAAAAGCAGTGTTGCCAAAAAGAAAGTTGCTTAAAAAAATCACCCTTTAGTACTAGTGAAAATGTAGCTTTTCGTTAAGTTTCATATAAAAAATGATAATGCCAATGAACTGGTATTCGGATATCGATATATATCGACATCGACAAGAATACCGAAATGGAAAAATAATTAATAACAATAGCGATACCGTCATAAGTTTTTATCACTCCTCAATTTTTATTTTTTTTCACATACTCTATTTGTTGTTGGTACAGCGGCCATAGTAATACAACATATCTTTACAAAATTGCACTAGATAGAATGCTGATGCTTCTAAGTGAAAATAATAGTGTCCCTTTTTTACACTTTGTGTACGGAATGAAATACGACAACGAAACTCTTCGGACCCTAAAAGTTATTCGTTATAAACGATAACTCGTTACATAAGGTGTGCGTTATAAGCGAACTCCACTGTATAATGCTTTTTCAATTTCAATGTTATTTACATTTATGGTGGCCATAAATATTGTGAGCATAATTACTAACATACATAAGTATGTATTGTATCTACCTGAGTGCGCTTCTTTGTATTAAGTTTTTTACACTGAACAGTTTAACCTCATTATATTACAATAGTTTCAAGTTATCTACATGTATTCATTGAGTACCATATTCCAGATGGTTTTATTTTAGCGTATCGTAACATTTTTCTATGGATTTTATATTAATATCTTTTGATCGTTCAGCTTTATTCTGCTCTGTATATTTTTTGTGTGAAGGCAGAAACATTTGATGAATATACATTATCCTTTAACACGCATGGGGCAGGCAATAGTAATCTAAGATGGATTTTTAACTTTTTATGTGTGCGTAGAAGAAAGTTTCCTTTTTTGCTGCTGAATTCATTAAGGAAAATTTCTTTTAACATTTGTAATTCAAAAAGAATGTGTAAGTGTGTGTGTGTGAGTGCGTGTGTGTGTGGGTTAAATCATATGGGTGTGTGTATTTAAACGATCATATAATGGGTGCTGCTACACTTATACACATGACTACATTAACAACAAATGGACATTGACAGCAGGCGAAACTACTTTATATGTACATCAAGCGTATAAATAATAAAATTTATTTATTTTTTTCTGCTTCTGAATAACACTTAAATGCTAATACCATTTATTTTGCTTTATTTTGCTGTATTTTTTTTTTTCTTCTAAAAAAAATCAAATGTTGGATATTGAAATGAAGTGAGACAAAGATAAATAGCTTTTTGGAAAAAAAAACTAAAAAAAAAATATTTTCGCAAACATAACAGCATTTATATTTTGATATGTAAAATATTAAATAGTTTAGTTTTAAGGCGTTTGCTTTGGGCTAGTAATCAAATTTATAATGATTTATATGTATAAAAGGAGTTAAAATATTTATCGCGCCTAAAAGTTTGCTACAAAATTATATAAAATCATGCTAGTATTCGTAATTTTCTTAATTTGTATTAAACGAGATTTTAATCACTTTTTTATTGCTGCCAAATAAATGAAAAGAAACGAAATGGAGAAATCATTAGATTTATTAAAATATGCTAGCATGAAAATCGTACTCAAAGCTCTAATAACTGAAATTGTTTCATAAAGTCCTGTCACACATATTCTGAGAGGCAATTAATGCCTGCCAATCAGCAGGTGTGTTATCTGCTTTGAGAAAAGGATAGTCAGAAGAGAAAGTCAGATGAGTATGCTCAATTTTTTTACAATTAAAATGTTTCAACTTTCCCAGAGTCCATGTGTTTTGTGTTTATTTTTTAAAGCAGTGCAAATTGCATACCTTAAGGCATCATGTTGAACCTTTCTTTCAATACGGTAAGACCAATAAAAGCTTTTTATTCACATGTCTGTTGATTGAATAAGTCTTTGTGATTCCTCCTTAACTTTTTCGTTTTCCGAAGAAGTAATTTGAGGACTGAAATTTCGTGACAGGGCTGATAAAATAGCTGAGCTGTGTCTTCGCAATAACGATATCAGTGGTGATAGTGAAATGATTTGCAGTTATTTGTCATATTAAGTACCTTACTTTTCTTGCAAATGACATTGAATCTATTCGAAGTGAAAAAGTGCATCAAATTAAAAATTTAATATCTTGAAAAATATATGAAATGAGCTTCCCAAAATATTTTTGTACTTCCAGCTAGAGCGAGTAGGTCTGCGGCCGACCTCGTGGGGAATATGATTTTAAACGTTTTTTTTTCTAAAACATCAAAATATTTCGCCATTATATTCCTTTGTAAATGTTAAGCCTACAAAACGTTGCTAAAATATACAATTCCATTTGTAAAAACTTTTTGTTAAAATAATAAAAAAAGAACCTTTCTCTAAGTAGGTTTGTTAAGAAAATCCCTATTGCCATGGATGAAATTCAAATTTTCTACTTTTAACTTCAAATAAAATTATATTTTCATTGTGAAATGAAAGAGAGAGAAAAAGGCACAATGTTGAAGGAGAAAAAAAGGATAATATGAATTTTACAAATAAAGTATGGGTCAAACTTGCACACATGCCTTGGTTATAAAATATAGAAAATACATTAAATTTAAACTCAACTACAAACATTGGCTTCTTCATATACAGTTACACTCATATTTGGAAAAAAATTACATTTACATTCATACACACATACTTACATATACATTTGTATGTGTGTGCATACAAGTATTTAAATATAAATTTTGGAAAAATACAACAAATGTTTGTAAAGATGTGTAGTTCTGTCTGGATGAGAGAGACTTATGTTAAATGTCCTTTACCCATATACACATAAAAATGGACGTGCTTATACAAATATATTATTTGAAATTTAAGAAAATTTCTAGCCTACACTCCCACAAACATTTACAATCTGCATTAACTATTGCGATATGTTCTTTATACACAAACATACTCACACACACACATCAACACATACACATATATATGTATATGTGTAAACAAATACATAAGTACGAGAAACGGACACAGACCCAAAGTACTTAAGGTAGAAAATTTAGAAAATTTTCTAAACAAAAAAAGTTTTTTTTTTTTAATTCATTTCTATGTTGGTTAAAATGTAGTTTTTCCATACACTCACTTACACATGAACTTTAACATAAAAGGATACAATTTTTGAAATTATTCACAAGTGTTGTAAGTATGTGTTTATGTGAGTGTATACTTGTTTGTGTGGTTGTTCAAATGTATAAGTAACTATGTATCCTTTTTTTTTGTTTTGTTTTTAAAAATATCTATGTGTGCATGTGCTTAAGTATGTGTATTTATTATCAGAGAAAATAAAATATAATTTGAATTGTTCATTCGTATAGGATTTCAATTCATTTTTGAAATCCATTTCAAATTGTATAAATTTTATATTGTCGAAGTTTATATTACAGTTAAAGTTGTGTTAGTGCGAGTGCAGTTGAGAAATGTTCTTTACTTAAATACATACGAGTACATAAATATGCAATTTTTTTCAAAAATTGTGTTTTCACTGAAAATTCTAATTTATCTTGGTTAAGTCCGGCTTTCATTAATTTAATTTTCATTAAAGAAATTTTTGTATTAAGAAAGCAAAAAAAGGAAAAGCTAACTATTCCAAAGAAAGAGATCAGGAGAAAAACATTCTGTTTTCGGAGCTCGCTATACCCCTTATCAGCATTAATAAATTAATCGACTCAATCGACCGCGTTCTAGATATTAATGTTAAACATTTGTGTACACGAATACATACGATAAAATACAAAAACAAAAAACATTCTACATAAATAACTTAAAACTGTGTCTCATTTCTATTCAAAAGAAAATTGGACAAAACACATGCACACTTTGCTTATTTTTCAAGTTGAAGCTGATGATACATGCATGTGTAATAAGTGTAATTGGGTTAGTAGCAACTTTAGACGCTCATAGCTCTCTAAATATCAAAAATTAAGATTGTGCACATCTATGTAAAAACCAGTTCAAAAACATGTAAATCTTTCCAAAATCGGTTCAGTATTACGGCCGTAAAAGGGATCTAAATAAACGTGTTTGCTTATTAATAATATAGATTCCGCTATCGAGGCGATTTTAGTTTATGCACACATCAGTCTTGCATATCAATTACATTGTCGCATAGTGTATATATTACATTTGAACCGACTGATATAAAACTGAAACTAAAGTTACTATGTAGACTTAAAATCTGGTGGCTGATGGCTTTCTTTTTACACCACTTCAAGGGACAAAATTAAAAAAATAGATTGCACATACATTTTATATTCGAAGTTATTGAAGAAAAGGTAAATAAGGAATATTTTATGCATTTTTTTTAAATCTGTTTTAAGCAAAAAGTAATTCAAAAACTGACAGAAACTGATTCTTCGTTATCCTGCGACATTTTCAAAAAATTTTTTTTTTTAGTTTTTACATTTGACTAATAAGTCAAAACTCTTTATTTCAAGACCTACTAATAAAATAAAACCGTATGAAAAAATCCTCTATTTTTTATAAATAAAGTATTTTTACTTTGCAGAAAATCCTATATATACAGGAGTATTCATGTATGTACATAGATATATTAAGAAGCTAGAACGATAAAATTCCAGTACTCAACTTTAAAGTCATTAGTATATTTTTTTTCTAAAAAGTGTTTGTTAAAAATTTCCCAGGGTAATATAGAATAAGTTGTTGAAAATGGATTTTCAACATAATTTTTCCGTTCAGAGGAATTACAAAAAATTGCATGAAATAGTCCTCTTCCACGTAACACAAATATAAATAATATCTAAAATCAATTTTATTTAAATGTTCTCCTTCGAATCTTTGAGGTCCTTTAAAAAAGAAAGCGGAACCCCCCAACAAGAATCTGTAAATGCTGTTTAACTTTACCTGGTTCACTCTTTTGGATGTACATATATATATACATATATACGAGTATCATCTGGTTCAAGTTTAACGACTTTTTTAAATCTATCGCACAGTGTTGTCCATGAAAATTGAATACGAGAATTATGTGTAGACAATTTCAATATACAGTTCGAGACCGATATATTTTATAACTAATAAATTTTTTTTATCTTAAAGAGATTATTTTTCAAACAAATTGGTTGTTAGTAGTTTTTAATCCAAAGTGATTATTATTTTGGCTAAACTTCGTAACATTTTTAGTCAGAAAGAACTGGACATGAGGATAATATTCCAAAGGAACAAAGGAAAATTTTAATATCAATTAATTTCAAATTATACGGCAGCACAGAAACAACGTTGTTTTTCTGGAGCCGTTACACTCCGATTATCAGTGTTCATGTGTGTTTCCATGTATCCGCCAATGTTTAGGTGGCTCGATTGAATGTGATTTCAAATTTGTATTTATACAAATAATGACTCGAAAAAGGATACGAGAGTTATTTCTATTATTATTTGTTTTTTACAGCAAACACAAGTTCATCACTATCAATATTCAAATTTTACCATCACTAATTAACTTTAAATTAACCCATTGTTACACGTTGGTTTTATCTCACGTACCATTTTCCTTCTAATTTTTTGGTTTTACTTAAGACAAACTTTTTTGGTTTGATTAATACTTAAGTACTATTGCTTTTTTGTTTTTTTTTCAACTAGTTGAGTTTTTTTATTTCTTTGATCAAATTTTCCCAGTTATGTGACAGCAAACATTGCGAGGCTCAAGCCAGTAGCTAATTGTTTTATTTTAAAGTGATTATTTGCCGAACAAATGGGTTTTTGTTTTAAATCCTTATTGATATTTATTTTTCTTTCTTCTACTTGAATTAAACTGACTGAATTGAATTGAATAAGAAAATATGTATTCTAAAGATCGGCAATGCGGCTTCTAATGGATCTTGTGTGCCATAGATAAATAAATTATTTCCAGCTTAGTATGGCTCTCCTAATAAAAGTCACTACAGATGTGGAAGAATTCCGCATGATATCATCTAAACACAGAAATTCAAACTGAACAGGACCCGCATTCTTCTACAATAATGCGAAACAATACAACATAATTGCTTCCCTACAAAATATAGTTTAGACTGAAATGACCAGAAAGGATACCAGTAACCAGTTGTAGGTTATTTCTGTTGAATTCAAGGATACCACTATAAGAAAATCAACGTCTTAGCTTATCTCCAGGAGAAGCAAGCCAATCCTCAATTGTGGTCATAATTTCATTATTGTGATATTGTGGTGATGGCGCCAGTTTGTGGTATTGTGTATGGTGAATTTAGCTCAGTTGGGAAAAGTTGTCAAAGAGTAAACATCAGGGTACAATACTTTAAAAAAGCAGTGTTTGTTGAAAAATAAATTATTAGTGCAACATTAATAATTGCAGCACAAATTGTGTCATTATTCATTAACACTGTTCAATTAAAACACGAATTTTCTTTAATTACTATTTTTAAAATAATATCAATAAGAAATGCGGTGCGCATCAGTTGCAACAATTCACCCGTACAAAATTTTTAGAGAAATGAATATTGCACCAGTATGCTTGTATCGTATGTTTTTCGAGCACGATTCAACATCACTTTTTTGTGCCAGTATACTGGAGTAATGTATGCCCTGCTTAAGACACTTACGTTGGTTGATTCGGGGCTGTCTTTTACTCAAGCCAAACTTGTTTGGTTTGCGCACTTTGGCCACATTTATCTCAAATTAGTAGAAACTACATTACTTCACTAATTGCTTCTCAAAAAGTTGCAAAGTACTTTTCGTATTAGCCTCGCAAAGAGTATGTTATAAAGTAAACTTGCTTTAAAATATTATAAAAGTCAAAGTAAAATTGAGAGAACAGCAAGCAGCCTCAGAATAGAGCAACAAAAACAAAAAACTATGCAAACATTAAAACACTTGTACATTTATATATTCCCACACACAAACTAATACACACGCATACATTTATATTTACATTAAGACAAACCAGTTTTTTAGTTTTAAGAAAAAGGACCTTTTTCCTAAATGCTGCATAAGCATTTGTGGGTGGGTGGGTGTATTTGTAAGTGGAAAAAGGATATTTGTTTAAAGAATGATTTGATATTTTATTTTTCAGTGCGTGGGCAAGGGAAAATTGGGGGGTCTTATAAAAGTATAATATAGTGTACACTAAAGTAAAGATGGTTGGCATAGATTTACATAAATCCATATGCAGTGTATGGACACATACATACATATTTATTTATATCGGCAAGCATACTTCACACATACTAACGAATTTCACAAAAAACCCATCAGTTTTACTTATATTATTTAGGAAATAAAAAACAAGAATTTATAAGACAAGAAAGCAGCAGTTGTATGGTATAGTGTGTATGTATGTATATAAAATGGACCCGTCGCCAAACTACTTACTTATATACTTTTACAAATAATGTTTGCTTAACTCCCTCAATTTAAGTTCGAATCGGATCCGACATATGACTGACCAACAACAACCGCCTCTTCAAGTAACTCATATACATAATTTTTTCTAAAAGTACATTCGTTTTATGTGTGTGAGTGTTGCATAAGTTGTATTAGTATAATTGTATGTGTTTGAATATTTTTTTGTAGGAAGAATACATCTTATTACCATATTTATGTGAAGAGGGCAGCAAATAAAACGAAATAGATATTTATTTTAGTGTTTTAATATAAAACGAAGGTGGGAGTGAAAGTTTTAAAAAGTTCTATTTCTTTTCTGCGCATAAAAATAATGCATGAGCTTTTTATAGCTCTAAATAGTTGGTTCATTTAATGGAAAATGTAAAGTGGAAGAGGAACATTTGACCACTTTACATACAGCACACGTAATATTGCCGGGGTTTTACATACAAATCTATTTTTTCCAACTGCAACAATATTATAGGGATCTTTTGAGATACCGTGCTTGATATTTATTCCCAATTATATATTTTGTTTTTAATCTAGAGTACTTTATTAGGCTAAAGTACTGATGATGAGAGTGTAGCGGCTCCCGATAAACAACGTTGTTTCTGTTCTGCCGTGTAAGTTGAAATTAATTGATGTTAAATTTTCCCATGTTCCGTTGAAATATTATCTCATGTTCAATTCTTTCTGACTAAAAATGTTACGAACTTTAGCCAGAATAATTCACTTTGGATTAAAAACCACTAACGTACGTAACGTTTTTTTCCATTGTTTTTCATTTATTTATTTAGCATTTATCCTTTTCAAAAACAATTAGCTTAGCTTAATTCTATGGATTTTATACATTAAAAAGAACGTTTTATATAATCTCTTATATATTTTTTTTAAATTCTGAAGAAGTTTGTTTAAACAAAATTAAAACTAAAATTTGTTCTACAAAAATGTAGATAGAATTTGACATGAGAATAAATTCCAAAGGAAACAAACTAAAAATTAGTGCTAATTAATTTCAACTTGGACAGGCAAAACAAAATAACATTGATTTCGGTGGAGGCCACAATCATCCATTAGAATTCATGTGCAATTATTTATTTCATCATTGGCCAGGATGTGCAAGTAAATTTAAATCAATAAATTTAAAAATCCTATGAAAAAGTGCATATGCAAACTATTGTTGTTTCATTATACGCAAGTGGTTTCAAATTACTTAAAAAGTTCCAATTTATCATCATTTAGTGCCGTTAAATTAACTCTAGCAGCCTTGGTTTCATCTCATTTGCCTTTATCTGCCTTCTTTGAGCGACTCTCAACTAATGAATATATTTTCTTTGCGAACATATGCTGATTGATTGAACTCAAATAAACGCCGATAAAACTTATAATTTTTACATGATTACTACAACTATGCTATGCTTGCGGCAAACAATGTATGGCTGTAGAAAAAAAAATGTTTTTATTCTTCTTTTATTAACTAAAACTCAAGATTAGTCAAAATCAACAAATTCTTGTTTGCAATTGACCACTAAAAGAATACCATGGGTAACAAATGCGCCATTGTGGGACTACAACCAAAGTTTTATTGCTGTACAAAAATATTTCATATTTCATAAGGAAATCTTTTTATGATAACAATTTTCGTTTTGAATAACTAATTCCCAAAAGAACCCCCCTCGCATATACATACATATATTTTATAAAAGTGCAAATTTTCCTAATGTATGTACATATGTAAGCATAACTATTCTTCATCTTTATTATTATTATTATTCTACTTTTTCGTATCGTCTTGTGCTCTGCTTAGTCTCATACGTCTTCTATTTTATTTATTTTTTTCTTTTTTACCAACCACCCATTAAAAAATCTAAGTAAAAAGTACAGACAACAGCAAACTACACATACATATCGTACATCTCAAAATGTAATACTTCATTTCATGTCTTACTTTTTGAATTGATATCCTTTAAGTATGTGCGTATGTATTGTACTCGTATGTGAGGATATTTGCTTGAATAGAGTATAAGAAACCTTCTACATTTAGTTGCCGTTGTTGGTATTGTTGTTGTGAATTTAACTTGACCCTGTCTTACAGACATTTTTCAACATTTAACACCACGGGCACAACCAACTTCTCCCCACCACCCACACCGTTTTGTACAACAAACGCACACAGACACACACACATGTGTGTGAGTGTACCTTTTTATATTGTTTGACTGCATAAACGTAAATGAATGGATGTATGGATGGATGGATGAGTGTATATGTATGTGTGGTTGAGTGGGTATGTGTGTGGCATTTGTAATATCCTTTTTAATGGATGAGTTATTGCCCAACATTCGTAAGTAATGTAAGTAGGTGCGTAGTGTTCAAATTTATTTTATTTCTTACTTATTTTCTTTATCCGTTTCTTTTTGTTTGTTTGAGTGCGTGTGGGCTTTTCAGTTTTTTTTAATTCTATACGAGTATGTGCTTTCAAATCGATTGTTGTTTGCATTTCATTTGCTCAATACTCAAAGTGTTTCTTATTTGAAATATGCGTAGTTTTTCTTATTTTATTTTCATTTTCACATATTTTTCTTTATTTTTTCTGCCCAGTCTAAGTGTGTAACTCTTATGGAAATAAATATGTATGTCTGTGTTGGTAATCTAATGCCGTTGAAATAAAGGGTTAGAGGTTTTAAGTTTAAAATAAAAATATTTAAAGTAATGAAGAATAAATAAATAGTTGAGGATTTGGGCGTTGGTTATTTTATAATTTGAATTTTTCTAATGCAATTTTCTTCTAATAAATATTTATTGATTTATCATAGCACATACAAAGAGAAACGTTTTAAAAAATATTTAATGCATAAAATATGCATAAATCCAGTTTGAACTTAATTGTAGACCAAGCGAGTGGAAAGCTTTTACATTTCTTAAGGCTAAACTTATTTAATTGAAAAACAAAATATAATTTTGTAGAGTTTGTTCCTTACAAATCTTTAGTTTAGAATATGTCTCAGAAATTAGACTTCGAAATACTTTCTATTTACAAACAACAATTTTTTATTTTAATGCGTTCTGTAGCTGAATTTGATTGCCAAAAATACTTGAACTTGTAGGGTGTATAAAATTTATATAAGATATTTACAAAAGTTAGATTTTTTGCGCTAAAATTATATATTCCAATGCTTAAGTTTGGTTGCAGTCGAACTGTCATAATTACGTGTAATTTAATGCACGATTTCAGTCAGGTGCAAGTTCGTATTCCAATTAGGAAAATGAAAATGTATTTTTTAAGAAATTGCAAAAACTTACATCAATCGATTACGTTAGGCTGTTACTTTTTTATATGTATTTTTTTCATTTATAAAATTCTAAGATTAAAAAATTTTGAACGGATTAAAGTTGTACGCTATTAGAGGGTTAAACAAAGTTTTATTTTACTCATGGCAATTAATCAATATTATAAAATATAATTATCAATTTATTTTGCTTATTTTTTTGGGATGGTCCACATAAACATGAACCAGCAAACCTGCGAATGCCGCAATAGTTCTATTAAACACCCGCACTTGTGTTAATGTAAACAGCTATGCGTATGGGTGTGTGTGTGTGTGTGCGTGTGCGTATAAGTGAATTTGTATTCTAGCCAACACTAAAACAAACATTTATCAAATAAACACACAGTTAATGCTAGTATATTGATCAAGTGTAGATGTACATATTTATAAAGACCTTTGCAATAAAAAATTAGTTCTTTACGCGCTTTAACAATAATTTTTATCATTGCTGGCTGCTACCAGAACTATCGCTGGTGTTGCTGTTGCTTTTATTGTAGTTGTTCATTGTTGAGGAAATATTTGCAATAAATTTTGTGATGTTTAGTATTTGATATAGAATTTAGTTGAGAGCGTTTGCTAGAACGGCGCTTATAGATAATTTCTAAAAGCAAATCTGATTATACGTACATGGGTATATTCATGTACGAATACAAATAAATAAATGTGTAATATGTATGATGAGTATAATGTATGTATCTAAACAATACGTTTAATATATAAATGGATCTGTGTGTGTATAAACATTCTAACGGACCATCATGACATGACCCATCATCATTATCATACTACAATTTATTGCCAATCTGCCCCCTCCACATGCTGTCACTTTTCCCCAGCACCCCTTTTAACCTTAATATCCTTGTAGGTATTTATGTTCACACAATGCTGTACAATTATGTATTTACGGCCGCGTGTGTGTGCATGTGCCTGTTTGAGTGTTTGTATGTCAATGCGTGTGCGTGTATGCATAAGTATAAGCAATAGAAAGCTGTCATTGCCTAAATTATATGCGAAATGTGCGTGAATAAGTATTGAACATACTATAATAAATAAATGTTAACCTAACCAAAGCTCTTAAACAACGACGGCAGCTGAAAAAGGGATTTTAAAATGCATTGATATGATTCGAGAAATGTATGTACATGAGTACTATTCTGTAAAAAAATAAATAAAGGCATGTTACTTCGTCGTTAGCAATTATGATTATGAAGGCTATCCCAAAATAAACGCAAGATTTGAATTAAATAAAAAAACAAAGTTTTTAGTTTTGTCATTATTTTTGAGATATTTTTCAATGAAATGAAAGTAGGTTGGTTGTTCTGCCATATGACGGTGCTTTTTTACAAGCTCTAAACTGTCAGCTGTCTACTTGTCAACACTTTACTGCACATATGGCGGAAAATTCAAATCTTGCGTTAATTTTGGAACACCCATTATTAACAAAAAAAAATGTAAATCATTTCCTAACTTCCCTCATATAATCATATAAACATTACATCAGTTTAGATTTTACCTCCTAACTCTCTCTCTCTTTTCTATGCCTGCTTTTAATGCCAATTTTTCTTTTCATATCATATTCAAAAAACGTATGTATGCATGAGTGTGTGTGTGTTTCCGTTTTGTAGTTTAGAAATATTGAACCCAGCCTTTTTATTACTTTATCAATTGTATAACAATATGTAACCATTACTCTATAGCACTGAATTATATTTTATTTTATTGCGTTATTCTATTGCAGTCTCTTTCTCTAACATTCTCTAGCGTCCCTTTAAATGTATTGGTCTCATTGCATGTGTGAGCTAAAACTTGTGTAGAGCAGTGAGTGTGTGCTTTTAGGCTTTTGTTTTTATTGATGAAATATTCTACAATTATTATAAATATTTAGCACATACACACGCTCACATATTACATTCGTAGAATTTTTTCCTTCAATATTATTTTGATGTATCACATTAGAAAAGCAACACATACACACATATACACCTTCATACATATATTTCTGCATACTTATATAGTACACACATGCATACAAAATCTACATTTTAGAGATAACATTATTGTTTTCCTATTTGGTAAAATTAGAGTGAGTTAGAAAAAAAACCCGGGTTATTTTGCTTTGTTTTAATTTGGCCGGTATGTGTGTATTGTTTAACAAAATAACAGCTAAAACAACCGCAATCTAATATAAAGGGGAGAGTCCTATTGCTACATTTGAAAATGCAAAATTCGAGGTGTGTGCCTTCATTTATTTCACATTCAAATATATAAAATTTTATTATTTATTATGTTTTTCGTTATAGATTTGTTTATGTTGATAGTGGATATTGATGGAAAATAATAATAACTAGAACTTTGTTTTTGTGTTGTCTACAATATTCAAAGTCTAACGTAACAAATACCGCGAAATGTATAAAAGTAGACATACATACAAATGAATGTAGATATTTATAATTAATTAGCTAATTATGTTTCATGATAATTTTATTTTAGGGAAGAATCGCACAAAAAGTAATTGCTCAACAATGTGATGTAGATTTTGGTGGTATATTTTTGTATCAGAGAATTTGTGCGAAAGTGAAAAAAATCAACTTTCAATTCGTAACATTTTGATTTTGTTTCTTTAGCTTTCATATGTTGTTATTTACAAAAAAATTCACAAAGCTTATGGTGGCACCCATAAACTTGTAATTACATAATGGAATTGCAGTATTAAATTAGCAATCAATCCCTTTTTTCCTGATAGATCTCTGATTTTTTTAAAATTTAATGCCTTTATATATATCAGAAGACATTTTTAGGAAAGTCTGTTTTAATTCTGGGGGCAAATTAATAAAACTTTAAAATATTTAGTAGTTTTTTTTAAACATTATGACTATAATTGAAAGAGGCTTTTTTAATAATATTTAATATTAAGAAAGGATTTTTCCTAAAAATTGCTTTTACATTTTTCTATCCAAAAAAGTATTTTCTTAAATATGAATAAAGCCAGACTATTTTATTTATAAAATTCAAAATGGAAACACACTAAGTTTTCCAGATACAAAACCAAATTTATTTAAAAAAAACTCACATATTTGACATATTAATTTGTAACCCAGAAACTAGATTCGTCACCGATTTACAGTTTATACGCTAAACATCGATTAAAAAAGAGGAAAATTAAAAAAAATCAAACACTTTTTAAATATAAGAAAGAATCAGATATATTAACAATTCGGCTCGAATTCGTTAATATAATTTTTTTCATTACAAATTTTTTTTTTAAATACCTTAAAACAAATGCAAGTTTTTTGTTCATAAAAAAATAATAAACATAATTTAATTAAAAAGAAAAATTAATGAACTTTCGCCTAATTGAAAATATTTGAATTCGAACGCATTTATATAAATTAATTTAATTTTTTTATTTTTCACTCAGTCCCAAATATTATAAAAATACCGTATCACAAGATGTACCGCAGTTATAATAATGGAAGAAAAGAATCGGACGATTTTCAGAAGTTTGAATTAAAAAAAAATGAAAATATCCTTGCAACATCAAAGCAAACAAAAGTACCAACCAATATTTGCAATCTTAATATGTTTTTTCAAAATATGTATGTACATTAAAGTTCGCCGTACACCACCGAATATAAAGTATTGTTGCAAGGCAGTTTCGAAATAAAACATTTTATCTTGTTTTGCCGAACGTAGGAATCGCCAAAACACATTTTTCGTTATACCTTCGGCATTTACAGTCGGATCTTAAAGTGTGATATATCGGTGTTTTTGTCCCGTGGAGACCAATGTTTTCCTTCAGAAGTCATTGAAAATATTCGGTTCTAGTATCTACCCATCAGATCTCAGTTACTACCCACCCTAATGTACCACAATAATATCAGAAAATCAAAGCTCGCAAAAAAATTCATTAAACTTTTGCTATGGATTAATCCAGCAGAACTATTTAAAAAAAGTTCTCTTGGTGTTTTTTTGCCGAACGTAGGGGTTGCCTTTTTAAATGTTTCGTCACACCTTCGGTATTTACAGTCAAGTATGATATATCGATGTTTTGTCTTGAGGAGCCCATTTTTTCTTCAATAGCCATTGACCTCAAGTACCGTCTTCTAGTTCTTACCCATCATATCTCAACTTATACAACAAGAATTTTGGCGATCCCTACGTTGGGCAAAAAGAAAATCGCACATTTTTTTCGAAACTGCCTTGCAGCAATACTTTACATTCGGTGGTGTACGGCGAACATTTTTTTACCTTGTATTACTTTTCTGTTTTAGAGTGAAATTACAAACGCAATTTTTTTAATTTTTAATTTTCTAAATATTTTTCTTCATTAGCACTTTCGTGTGAATTTGGTTTCAGTGCTACACCTCCGGCAAATGCCAATTTGTATATGGATATTTAATAATTATGACTAAAATTTATTAATATTTTTCCAAAAATTAATTTATATTATTGTCATAAAATATATATTTTTGCTTAAAAGTCATATTTAGCAAAAAACAAACTTTTATACGCATTTAAATTATTTCTTAAATTATTCCAGATAATTTCAATAATATGAAATATTTTTTTAAGCTTTTTTTTGCAAATATATTTTTGTTTTTAGAAAATTAAAAAACAATAATAACCTTTAGTTCACATAATTATGGGGATTTGTCACATTTTTGCAATACATACTTCTTTTTGAATTCTAAAATATTTAAAATTTTAGACTTCATATAATTTTCGACATGACATCTATTAAGTATTGATTTATTGTAACTTATAGCTATTTTTTGGCTACAAAAAAATAGTATTGGCAAATGCATTTAACAATATATACACTAGTAAATATTTCGCTCTTATAAAGGATTTATACTTCTAAGCCTGACTTTTTTTGGAGTTTGTTGACGAAAAGGGAAAAAGGCATTCAGCAAGGTAGAAAACCCCAAAGAGAATTGATATAAAGCCAGAAAAAGCCTTCGTATAAAACCTGTATTACATATTTTAACACATGATGATGTTATTTGTCCTTTCATGCAAAAAAATAAAATTTCTGAAATATTTAAGTACTATTTTTACACCATCCCCTTTGCAGTTAAAAAATTTGTGTTATATAATATACACAAAAATAATAGCCTTTACTTATTTAGACATACACACAGCCGTAGACAGCCTCTCTTTTTTTACACAAACGACTAAACCTCTATTACACAGGACCTCACACTAACACTTTGATACATTTCTAAATAACCGCATAAAGTTTTTTTCAGTCTGTTTGTTAGCCAACAAATAACTCACCCACATAAACAAATTCTATATGACATATTAGAGATGCTAGATGCATACATTCATACTCACACTAACATTTATATAAACAAATGTTGTTAATGTGAAATTTTAGTTTGTTCCCTTTCTAACCCTTTTTTGCTGACTGAGAGTGTTTTTTCGGCATTTTTATACTATTTTTGGTAGTGTCTGTTAACCAGCCATCCCAACTACAAATGTACTCAAACTTTTACTAAAACTCTATGATTTTAACTTTCCTATAACAAACTCTGGACACATTTTCTCCTCCAAAAATTAAATGTATTGAACACTCCATGCTCAACAACTCTTTCTTTCAAACTAATCTATTAAACTATAACAAATTGTATGTGTTTTGCGCTACAAATTTATATGTAACCATTTTGGCGAACTCAAATAATATAAAATTAGAAAATTTTTAAACAAATATCAGCATCATCATTATTATCATCGACAATCATTATGATGATAAAGAACACAACTAAATCATGTTGTTGTTCGAATAGTTTGAAAAGAGAACTCCATTATTTTTGTTTTCTCAATATAATAAAATTAAAGTTAAAAAAATTTATATATATTAATGGCAAATATAACAAATAAAGCATAATTTTATTAACAGAGGAATGGAAAAGAGAAAAAAAAGAGACTGAGCGAATTCCATAGAGAAAGTGGCGAAGCTTAGAGAAAATATGCAACAACAAAAATGAGTCAAAATATTCTAAACACAATTCTAGAACAAATACTTTGTAAAACTTAAGCCATACGAATAATGGTTGGCCTTTTTGAACATTGAAATTTAGAAAATGCATATTTTTTTCATTTATAGCATATTTTCCGGAAAACGGAAAATATTGAAGTACTTAAAACAAAATTTTTGTGTAATACTTTGCAAAACTTAAACTGTACGAATGAATAATGGGGGTCCCTTTTTGAATATTGAAATTTAAAAAATGCATATTTTTGCTTTTTTAGCATATTTAAAGCACATTTTCGTCTAAATAAACAAACATTATGGTTATGCGAAGAGGTATGTTTTTGCATATTTTTACATATTTGCATATTTGTCTGCATATTAGGTATAAATTTGCAGAAATATAAATGCAGCTCGCTATGTATGAAGAAAATAATATCTAGTATGTTAAATTATATAATTATATAAAAAACTTATCCTTCTGTTTTGACTCAAGGCCGTGATTCATTATCCTATATAATCGCACGATCTGTCAAATATGGCATATGTAGTGTGGGCTAAAAATTCAACTCTGTGTCAGTTTTTTTTTTGGAAGTCGTGCGATTTGGTAAATTTTATGAAAATTTTCATAAAAAGGTAGTTTTCATGCGATCAGAGTAGTATTTATTGTTAACCGGCACCAATGATGATAATATTTATTTAACTTTTTCTTTGTTCGTTAACATTTTATATTTACTTTCTCTATTTTTAAAACAACGAAAGCAAAGTACTTTTTGTGTATACAAAAAAAAACAAACAACACATCATTTTTGTTTAATAGTGTGGCACCTAAAACGCCATTTCAAAGCGATTTTTTTCAAAGTCGGTCAGACTTATTTAAAATTTTGCTGTGACTTAAAAATGTACAATATTTTCAAAATAAAAACATTTTTCTCAGAACTGTATTAAAAGTATAATTTTCTTTTAATCATACACTTCAATTAATAAGTTTGTGAGCAGAGGTATTCAATTAATCGGGATTACATTTTAATCGGTTAATCGTACAAACATCAAACAATTCGGTTAGTTTCAAATTGTGCGATTTATTAAAATTTGCTTAAAAAAATTGAACCAGTTGACTAATTTATTGTTTTAGGATTTTATTAATACTAGAACGCTTCGTTTATTGTATAAAGAATTGTTCAATTCACAAGCTCGTATTAACGTCGTATGTGTTGTGTAATCGTTTAATTATACAATATACAGTCATTTAATAATAAAACACACGTCTCTCGTATCTGAAATAGAATATTTAAAAAAATACATAAAATTTCAATTAATCAATTGTTCATCGGTTACCATTTGTTAATCAAAAATAATCGATTAAAAATTTTTTAAAACTACTTGAAGGGAAATTAATCGTTTAAACGATTAACCATTAATCTATAAATTATTTAATAAAAGTTTGTACTAGATTTCTGTTAATATACAAAACTATTTGCAAGCAACAAATGCAACAAAAATAAATTATATATAGAATATACACAATTTCAATACAATTCAAAGTTTTTGGCACATTGTACAAATGCAAACAAACAGCACATTGCCCAAATTGCAAAATGTGCTATTGTGGTATGATATTTTCTATTCCACCATTTCTTACCATATATATATTTTTTTTTGTACTGGGGATCACAACTACATACTTTCAAATAGTTATAGCCCAGACACATTCGTACTACAAATAATAATAATAATAACAATGATGTCTATATGGCCTTAAACAACAGCAACAAAATCAGTCATAGAAAAAGTTGTAGAATAGTGTTGCGAGGTAGTGTGTGTGCAATGATGCTCTAAAATATACAGTTACAAACACATCTAATACCAACAACTACAAGAACAATAATAATAACAATTACAACAGCAAAATACTCCCAAATACCACAACCGCAATGCTGTCACTCTCACTTGCTGCCGAGCTCCCGCTAACACTTTTCATGGCATAAACTCAACGGACACACACACCATACAAAAAGAGTCATACACATACAGCCCAAATGTATGCAGCCTTTTGGGTATAAATTTTAGTATGTCTATCCATTTATACTAGACATTTAACCAAATAAATAAATAGCAACAATAAGAATAGCAGCAACAAAATCATGAAAACTATCAGTATTTTTGGCAAATGTTAAATCCCCGCTTAAGCCGCGCATAAAATAAATATGTAAGTTGCAAAACGTTGAAATATCTATTCGTATAGACAACGGCCAACCCCACATTTTGTTTGTGGCAGCATAAGCTTCCTTCCTCCTGCCTCATCATCATCATTATCATCATATCAAACACCATCATGCAACAGTTTTGTTGAATGTTGTCGTCGTGCAGTTTCGGTAAACGTTTCCGCCATTTTCGTAGCCCTTAACTAATAGTGGGTTTTGTGATTATTAATCCATTGGGAGATCAATTGAGTTTTAGGCTCAAGAAATTTTAATAAATTATCTGGAAAAGTTCAAAGTTTATGGAATAATCAATGACAGTCTTTAGCCATATTGATTTCTTTTTTGTTTTTCTTAAACGTTTGTGTTTTAATGGAATATATAATAAAATAAATAAGAGTACAGAAAGAACACTCCACAATGATAGTGATAAATTTAATGAAATTAAAGCAATTTGCAAGGGTCGACGAACTGTGTAAGACTTTACACTGAAAAATATAACTTTGCACAAAATTAACGTCTTTATCAGGGGTTGAGATTTATTCTAACCGATTAATTAAAATTTGCAATAAAGTAATTGGTTTCAAAAAATATATTTTGGGCTTTATTTTTTGAGCCCAGTTATTTATAGCAAATTTCCATTAATCGGTTAATCGCTTAATTTCAAATAAATCGATTATAAGGCGATTATAAGTTACTATTGTAGGAGTTTATTAACACTAAAACGCCTCGAAGTTCATATGAAGAATACTTGAGCAACACACACAACGTTTTGTATGAGAGGAAGCCAAAAATTCAATTCATTAAAAATTTTCACAAGTTTTACAAATATTTAATGTTCAATTTGGAATTAATTGAATATTTAATAGAGTCAAAATTAATCGGTTAACAGATTTACAATTACTAGAGTATTTAGCGGTCGACTCTATCGACCGCATTCTAGAAATTAATATTAAACATTTACATAAATATATACGATAAAATACAAAAACATGAAACTTTCTAAATAAACAGCTTAACTGACAGTCACACGACGTCACACGTGTTCGTTCTTTCGTACAATTACATTTAAAACAAAAACAACATTTTAGAATTTGTTTTGTTTTAAATGAAATTTCATGAAAGAAATAATTCGATCGATATCGTGAGCCAGTCACTAAAACTCTCTTACTTAGCTTTCCCTTAATACAAAATACATATAGAAAAAACTCTGTCTCATTTCTATGCAAAAGCAAAGTGGACAAAAACACACATGCACACTTTGTTTATTTTTCAAATTAAAGTTGATACATGCATGCGTAATAAGTGTGTATGTGTTAGTAGCAACTTTAAACGCTAATAGCTCCCTAAATATAGAACCGATTCAAAAAAAATTAAATTGTGCACATCTTTGTAAAAACCCGCTTAAAAACATATGAAATACAAAATCAATTCAGTATTACGGCCGTAAAAGGGATTTAAAAAAAGCATGTTTTCCTATTAATAATACAGATTATATTAAATACCTCAATTTTCAAGAATTTGGTCGGATATTTTATTTATATTTTCCTTAGTTCAATTTTATTTAGTATGAATTGAAATTTAAAAAAAAACTTTTGTTTGTTGAGGGTTTTTAGCTAGTCTATATACATGCATTTCATTGGTGCTTAAGCCAAATCATCAGTAGACCTTAAACCTAATTTTTAAATGTTTCAAACCTCTTTACTTATACAAAAACCTTTAAAAACTCAATGAGAGTTATAAAAATTACAATAGTATAAGCACAGTATGCTTTGAAACTTATTCAAAAATCCCAACAAACAAATTATTATATTCGATATGAATCTATTTTATTTTCTTTACAACCTTTTTTACAATTAGACGACCTTTGGGTGCCAATAAAAGTATTTAAGGCAAAACGGAAAATAAAATCTTAACTAGGTAATTATGAAATTTATATTAATCGGGATTGCCTCGATATCTTTTTTAAATCTTTGAAAAAAGATATCGAGGCAATCTCGATTAATATAAATTTCATAATGAATTGAAATTTTTAATATCCTTAAGATATTCTTAAGCTGTAAAATATAGAAAACTAAAAAATAACTGTTAATAATTTTGGTATTAGACGAGTTAGCTCTCTCTCTCTCTCTTAGTTTACAGAACAGGCCCGAGTGTTATTGAAAATAATTTATATTTTTTTTACACCGTGTCAACATTGCGCATTTTTGCAGTAATGCAAGTGATATTATTTTTTTAATTTAATTTTCTTAGCAAAATAACAAAAAAAAATTTATATAGAATTAATTAATCTCGATTCTTTACACGATGTCAACAATTTGTAAAATACTGTATTCTCGAAGAAAAAAACTGCATATTAAAGTTTAGTTACAAAATTTACCTCAAGGAAGTTTTTATTAAAACATTTAAAACTAACTGTCCAAATTTAAAAATTTCTTTAGAACTTAAAACATAAGCCCTTAATTTATTTTTGAATTGAGATTTTAAAGTGTCCTCCCTTCACTACATTTTACTAAAAAAAAAAAACAATTGTGATGCTTGTAAAAAAGGGTTAACATTGATTTTCATAACTTTTATGTGTGGGTCTCGCTGTGTGTGCTAGTATTAGTTTGCTTTAGCAACTTTTAAAAATTACCACGAAAACTATCTGTGTGATTACTTTACTGCTGTATTTTAAAACACTGACTCACACAAATGTAATTTCATTTCTTAATTTTTTTTAAATACATGCTTTGTAATTTACAATAACATCAACGACCCACATTACATTACAAACGAATAACACACAAACACTTTGGATATACATAAACGTCCTTCATATCAAAAGGAAAGAAAAAAATCTAGCAACCCACTTTAATCCTTACAAATTTAGTCAACCGTATGCCTCCCATACATACATATGTACATACAAACTTTAAACGGAAAACGTCTGTAGCTAAAACTATAACAACAACAACAACAACAACTAATAAAACATCAGAAAAAGGAAAAGCCACAACTAAAACCTCATTTCAAAAATAACCATTCAAACTCTGTGAGTATTTTTGAGTTACAAACTCAGACATTCATAATGGATTGTCTACATGCCAACATATTTTACCTACTACTTCGTTTGGTATCTTGCAAGGACTGTTGTAAAGATGAAGTGGAAGAAACAGGACATTGCTTGCTTAAGATAAAATTTTGCTCATATATTTGGGGTACTTTTACTGTGAAAAATACTTTAAGCTTAATATCAAACTTCGTATATTTGAGCGTTTAATCGTAAACAATGCGAAAAATCTATTGAAACCAAGAAGAGAATTGCGTGTAAAAAGATGGATTGTACAAGTTTTATGGTTCACAAAAGTAATAAATATACTTACACTCACAAAAAATGGTGAATAACATTATATTTTCTGTAACATGTACTTGTTGCCAAAGCTCCAAGAAATGCACACAGTAGAGTTCTCCAACGGAACAAACATACTTCCCAAGGATTACCGCCAATATTTTTTCGTCAATTTTAGTTTTTATTTTGGCATATTTCATCCCGCAATCAATGTCATTACTGAATGCAGTTTTACAAGATAATCTTTGCAAAAACTGGATTTTAATCAACAAAAATTGTAGCATCAGTCAAAATAATAATTTTATTCTACTTAAATATTGAAAACGTGTTTAGTGGTAAACAAGCCAAGATCATTAAAAAGTTCTACTTAGATATACGAGTGCAGTTTGATAATTCCGTGACTTTCTCGATAAAATATTTTTTTTTGGCTAAACAACGTTTTATTTCTCAACAAAGTCTTGTTTAAGATTCTTGTAATTAAAACGCTTGTAACATATTTTTTACTCAGTTTATAAATTTATTCTAAAACAATTGTGCATTGAAATAAACGTTTCTTAATATTCTAATATTTATCAAGGTGTATTAAAGAGGTGGAATTATTAGTACAACAATTACAACAATACAAGAACAAAAACAGCTACAGAAAACAAATACAGAAAAATATAAAGGCACCCTTTTTAACATTCAAAATACAAAGGATAAGCAAGACAAAGAAAGCAGCTGCCGTAATGCTGTCACCTGTTTAATACACCTTGATAGTTATGAAAATTTCAATTTCCCTGCAGCCACATGCTCAAGATTTTCTTTCAAGTTTTTCACACGTACTGGTTATCAAAATTCATTTAAGTTGATAGCTGTGACGTAGGCTGCACGCAATTTTAAAGCAATTTCATTTTTCTAGATATCATTATCAAGAAAACAGCTTCAAATGGTTGCTCTATACATCACACAACATGGTTACACTTATTTCACAAAAATATTTGATTATTTGCTTTTGATTAGTAGTTTTAAATATTTGTAAAAAACAAATCAAAAAATTATTTCTTGACAGTAAATTAAACCACTCGATGGAAAGAGAATTTTAAAAGCAAGTTCGTATCAAGTTTTAAAAGTATGAGTGTATTATTAAAAAAGTGTGAGAATATTGAAATTTGTTAGATAAAACGTGATCGTGTAACCCCTAAGTTAGTCTAGTTTTTAACCTTCATAAATTGAAATAAAGTTTATTAGTTTTTTATATGTAATTTATATTGTTTTCTTCTTAAACCATTTAGTCAAGCGTCTTTCTAGTTTTTTCATTCTCTTCAAATAATAAGATTTCTCAATACCCTCAATAGAGGCGTTTGTTTCAATGACAACTTTTTCGTTTGACCCAAATCTCTTACCAGTCAGCCATTTCTTAAAATCCAAAGAGTATGATGGATGGAGTAGCAATTTGTAGCCCAATTCGTGGATTTTTGAAATGGTCACGCGGTTGCGTTTATGGTCCAGTGTGAGAAATCGCAGCACCCATACCGCGGATAGCTTTTTTTATATCCAAATATTCATGCAAAATGTGATGTACTCACTCGGTTGAGTTGCCTACAGCCTCAGCCATCTCACGCAATTTCATTCTCTCATCGTCCAATACTATTTCATGGATTTTATCGACTATTTCGGGAGTAACGAACTGTACGTTTGACATTATTTGTGCTGGTACGACCACAACGAAATTTAGTAAACCACTTTTTAATCAAATAAATTTAGTAAACCACTTTTTAAAAATTTAAATTGGTGGTACAGTGTCCCCATAGTATTTATCAAGTCTTTGTTGGTTTCGGTGATGTTTTTCTTATTCGAAAATAATGTTTAATCTGCCCACGATATTCACTTTTTTCAGTTTCGATAAAAACTAACGAGGTTTTGTAGTTTCAGTGGTTGTCAAAAGCAAATTAATAGACGCATCTTCCAACAAAATTCGTCAATGGTACTAGTGTTGAATTTAAAGCTGGTGCCTTGGAAATATAAAAATTCACGGAATTACCAAGCTGCCCTCGTACTTCTGAGTTAAACGCTCTCATTTACTGAACAAGAAATGCCTTTGATTGTGGCTCACAGGTTCACAAGGATACATTACATTCCGCCATGGCTGTGGTGTCACGTCTTTGCACTAAAGTTGAACCCAATACTCCCTGTATTCAGAATTGTGTCGAGAGTTTAAGTACTTTACTACAACATGAAGGTCCCATGCTATCTGATGGAGCATTGAAATGTTTTACTTCTGTCGCTGGTCGCTTTACACGCAAATGGGTTGATCCAGCACCACTTGCTGAATACGGGTTGGTTGATGAATTACTGAAACGTTTAAGTAATGCTGCTGGACATTCAGGAAATACAGCTTTAAGTGCTGCAGGTGGAACAACTCCAACAACCGGCAAGCCTTCTTCAACTGGAAGTCAAGGCGAAACTCTGGCTGCGCCAGTTGCAGCTCCGCAATCGATATCTATAACGATTTCACTATTATCTACTCTATGCCGTGGTTCATCTTCAAAAACACATGACTTATTACATTCTCGGCTACCAGATGCTATAGAAAGGGCGCTAAAGGACGACGAGCGTTATGTACTAGATTGTATGAGATTGGCAGATCTGTTGTTTCTACTACTTTTTGAAGGACGGCAGGCCTTGAATCGAGTAGAAGCTGCCGGTTGGCAAGGCTCCCCTAGAAATATGGAATCATGGTTGTAAGGAAATCTGAAACTTATAATGTACTGCAATCCCATAGAACAGCTCTGGAAAGTTCTGAATCATTTTAAAGTCTAAAAACAAGCAGGATATGTGGAATACAATTCAGAGAAGCTGGTGTTATATTTCCCCGCATGTTTACACAATTCTTGCAAGTCTAATGAACTGGCGATTCCGAGAGGTTATAAATATCAAAGTCGCTTTTCCGAAGTGTAAGAAAAATAGAAGCACTCTATAATAATTAAAGTTGCAACCGAAACGAATAACGAAATTGACTTTTTATTTCGGTATCGGTATGTCAACTATGTATATCAACAACGAAAGATAATTACGTTATCAGTTGCCAATTTTGATAATAAAACGCAATAGTTTTTTTTTTTTAATAGAAAAGTTTTCTATTATTTTTCCCAGGCTTTCATCAATTTTTTTTTATTATATTTTTGTAAAGGCCAATTTGTTAATTTAATGTGACTTTATTATATTTACCAACATTGCATGTATTCTTATGAAAAAATTGCAATGAATACGTAAAATGAATTTTAATGAATTTTAATGAATTTTTATGAATAAAATAATTTTTTTGTTAGTTTGTAAATGTTTTTTGATAAAATTTATTATATTAATGTTTGTAGGTAATTGGTTAAACTGTTTTAGGTTTAAGTTGAAAGGAATTGTTTGGCTCAAGTTCAAGTCCGACATTTACTCAATTCTTTTTTAGTTTAAACATTTTTTTTGATAAATTCAAATTATTTTTATCAAGAAAGTAATATGGGAACAATTTATCCATCAACTAGCAGAACCGATCAGTACTGATTTCGAGGTCGCTACACCATCTCATGCGTTCCAATCCAATAAAAATAATTTGAATTTATCAAAAATATCCTAAATTAATAAGAAATGGATAAATATCAGATTAGAACTTGCGCCAAACAATTCCTTTCAACTTAAAGTTATTTTAATTATCTTCTTCGCAGTAATCCCCGGGAACCAACAGAATTATTGTTTATTTCCCGCGGATGAAAAAAATGTCCAGGAGTTCGAGCACCCTTGCACACACTCAAAAAAAAAAATTGAGTATGTAGAAAAAAACTTCAACATGCCTCACCCCTTTAGCAAAGTTTATCTATATTTAGCTTTATTTACTGACGTCCATCAATTGTATTTTACATGCCTGATATTACGCATACTTTGTAAAACTACCACTCATCATACATGTGTCAAGCATACGCTTGAAAGGACAATTAAACCCTTAATTTAGAAAACATCTTAAAAAAATAAAAAAAAAATTAGGAAAAAAGGATAATCAAAAAGGACTACTACATCATTACCGGCTAAGTAAAATACACTGACTCTTATACATAAACAAAGAGAGAGAGAGTCAGTTCTTTGATTTTAAATCTTTCAATCTATAAATTCTTTCATTGTTTTACCTAGAAAACCATTAGCCACGATGTGTGCAAAGTTATTTAACAACTTCTGTGTCGGAAAATACAAAGAAACAGGTTTAATTTCAGCACGTTTATAACTTGCTCAAAAAAAAGGAATCCTGTCTATCCTGTATGCAAGGCTTCGTGTAATTAATGTTTGTGCCTACATAAATACAAAATATGTACATCGAAAAATTAAGTTTTCTTTTTGTTTGGTCGTTACTCCGATATGTTGTAACATTTTTCTAATGTTGTAAGATTAAGGATAAGAATTTAAAGGATGCTAATTGTTAAGATTAATTAGAAGATTTATATAAACATGAGGAAAAGAGAGAGGGAAATCTCTCTTGCTTAAACATGTTTGTAACTTTAATAAATGAGTAACATGTGTCAAAAATTAATAGATAAATGAAATGTTAAGATCCCTGTACAAAATGAAATAATATATCGACAATGTGAAGCATAGAAAACTTTGGTTAAGGGTAATAATCAAATAAACTTTGCAAACAAATGAGTAGAAAATAGTGAAATTAAATAAATGATGTAAAAATCGCTCTGCGATGGAAAAATATTTTAATATAAAATCTATGCTTTTTTACACGAGGTAAATAATGTTTTTTTATGATCTTGAACATTTTACATACTTTACGCCTAATCCACAATAGAAAATTTGTATACTGAAAAATTATGGAATATATGGCAGGTGCATTATGAAGATGAAAATGTGTTTTAGTTATCCTTCCCGAATTAACGAGCAGTCTGTTCTATAAATAAGCTTTTCCAAAACATTTGGTGGTCTAGCGATGACCGTTGATGAAAACTTTTTGAATCTTTTTCCCCCAGAACACTTATATTTTATTTACACCAGACCAAAATCTAGTAGATTTCAATTGAAATCTCTATCAAAATCTATACCGTTTACAGCGGGTTATTCGTAACATTTTTAAAGATTTCGTATCCATCTCAGAAACAGTTGATTGAAATTTTTTTTCAGCTGTCAAACTCCATACGAATAGAACTCAGGCAAAAACTGTTGATTGGAATATTCATTTTAAATTTCACAATCCATACAAAAATTATCACTCATCAATTTCAGTGTAAAAATAGTTTTATTTTGTACCATTTTTCTTTCGCATCGCCAATGGTGACACAAATTTGACGTTGATCAATGATGACTCCGATCTCACGCAACGGAGTTTTTAACTGAAGACTTTTTGAATCATGTTACTAGTTTATGTTTTTTTTTGTTAATTTATGCTCTTTGACAATAAAACAAAGAATTGTAATCAATGCAAGCTATTTTATTTCCACATTGAAATTCACAAAATTTTTTAATTAAAAAAATAATAAAAAATCACGTATTCAGAAAGGAATACAACGTTTTCTTGCGGCATTCGAAACTTTTAGAAAATAAACGAAAATTATTATCCTTAATTAATTCTTGATAAATTACTTATTGATTATTTTACTTATATACACGGTGACACACGGTCTCACGCACCGGGTTAGAAAAAAAATTATAGAACGTGTGCTAATTAAGCAGTTAATCGAAATTGCAATAAAATAGAATAATGGAGAATAAAGTTATTCGAATTTTTAACACGCCCAGTCTCACCGACCAGTAGGCGGGATAAAATGAAAAAAATTTACTTTTTTTAAGATAATATATATTTTCTATTCAGCAATTCAATAGGATGTGCATTCAAAAAAAAATAAAATAAACAGAACAAGAAAAAAACAACTAAATAAAAAGCAAAAATTTTACTTCAAAATCTAAGAAAATCTCTTTATCAAAATAAAAAAATTTTGATAAAATAAGACAAGCTTTTTAACGGTAATTAATATTGCAAGAAGCAACAAGTTATTGACTGAGGTTTTTAAATAAAAAGCTTTGTCTATTACATATAAAAAAACGTTATATGGAAATTGAAAATGTTCTTTCAACTTCTACTGAAGTATCAGGGAAATATTTGAGACAAAATACCTCCTTAACATCATGTCTTAAACCTGATTTGGTTCAGGCAAAAATAGACTGAAAGTGAGATGCAAATAGAGATCAGTTGATTAGGATTTAAACCCGAGCTTTTGCTTCTGTTGCAAAAAAAAACATTTGTGAGCATATTTGAAGAAAATGTTAATAAAATATCAGAATATGCTCTAAAAGGATCGAGTATGATGTATAAATTCGAAAAATTCTGAAAATATGTTATTAAAACTTAAATATGCAAAAAATCCTATAAAGCATGAAAAAAGCAAAAATATGCACAAACAAATCGATGACAAAATTCATAAAAATTCTTGAAACAGGTCAATATTTTATCTTCATTGCCATAGGATGCATAAGAAAAAACATGCAATCGCATATTAGAGTTTTTCCCTGGTCATCAGCATCAACATCAGCAGTATAAAAAAATTTTATGATTTTTTAAAGGATTTTAATGCAAGTAAGCTTAAATCATTTTATTAGAAGATGAAGTAAATGTATTTCGTATCTCCTAAAGTCATAGTTTACTTTGGTTTATTATGTGTCCCAAAATGTCTTGGGTCTAGTAATGAACGTTCGTGAACTGATTGCGTCTAAAAATTTTATTTGTTTTAATTTTTTCTGCAAAATACATTATATTAAGATTAAGAAATGGGTAAACTCAGATTTGAACTCCATCCAAATAATTCATTTCAATATAAATAACGTTCTTTAACTTTAACTATGCATCAAGTGTAAAAATTAAATTTATTTTTAAATTTTTACCTGAGTTAGAAAAGTATGTACAACACCACCGATTTTAAATAGATTTCAGAATATCTGTAAATATAAAAATATTAAAAAATATTCAGGGGGAAATTTATTTCCATACAAAATCAAAAAATTTTGTATCGGATTTCGTTCGATATCGAATGCCGTCATTTGTCCCCAGCATTAATGAAAATATGAAAATTGAGTGAAAAAATAAAATTCTTTATAAATATACATACACATACTTATTTTTTTTGATATTTTAAAAATGCTTCACGCAATTTCAAAAATTTTACAAAGATTAATAATAAGTATGTTCTTGCCCGTTCACAAAGTTATTTTAAGAATAAAAAAATTTTTATAAAGAACGGTTTGGACAGCTTCTTGACTTTTCATATTTTTAATTCAAAATTTATTATGAAATGTTTTTAATTTAGACTTTAGTCATTAATATATATTTTTCTATCCAAGTATGTATGCCGTTCCAATCAATTTATTTTAGCATTGAAAATAAATTTTAAATAATACAATCGCTTGATAATTTTATAGTTTAATTTATACAAATTAAATAAGGGAAAAATTCAAACCCCCTGAGTCTCCAAAATTTAAATTATACTTATGTATCCAGAAAATATACACACACATGCCAATATTATGTATATTTATAAATGAAAAACTAAAACGTCCTGTTCGAAAGTTCCTAAAAGCATCCCTTTTTATGGCTTTTGTATTAAAAAGAAAAAAATCCCTGGTATGTTTGGTATTGTATGTATTAAAATGAGTATACAATATTATACTGCGAAATATAAAACTAACCACATTACACATCATTCATCATTCCTGGCTTTGTATAGAAAAGAAGCCCATTGCTGCATACTGCCTTAACTAATGAATTACGCAATTCTAATATTGTTCATAATAATGATACACTCCTACATGTAAGTTTAAGTACAGGACATGTTATATATGTGTGTATGTGTATATTTAATGTCATTTATGTATACACATACATACTTTTCTACCAAGATTTTGTTTATAAATATCACAGTTAAATCTACGCCAACAAAAATTTATATTTTGTTAAAACAATACCAACAATAATAATCTCAGCATCATTTTATCTAAATAAAAACTTCTAGCCCTGTTTAGTACACAACATGTGTGGGTGTGTGTGTGTGAATGTATGCATGTTAAAGTTTTTTTTTAAATAAAATCCCCTATTCATTTTATAGTTTTACTTATTTTTGTCCTGTACACAAGATGATGATGAAGTTATATTTACCCCTTTTTTGATAAATATAAATAAAACTAAAACCTTCAAAATCTAAACATAATTTAGCCAACTCCCTTAACAATCTACTTCTATACTCCCCCCCTTCCACTACACAGAAATGTCCTGCTTCGTCTTCCCTTGGACCATATGATGCTAAGTATATGTTACAATAAAAAACCATTACGAAACAACAAAAACAAATTAATGTTAAAACTTACAACAATCAGACACATCATAAGCATAAACATTACTAGCACCATTACGATTATATTTAATACACACTCTCTCTATTTAACCCACAATTTTATACGAATACTCTTTTTAAATTGCACTCTCATTCACTCTCATCTCCATTGAACTTGTAATAATGTTTGAATTTACACATAAACAACACAGTTAGAGATTCATTGAACATTTAGCATGTCCTTGCAATTGTTTAGTTATAGTTGTGTGATTTTGAATGGTTGTTTTTGTGGGTGAGGGGAGAAGGAGGGGTATCCAAAGGGAAGCTAAGCAGACAGCGCAGTGTAAAAAAGTTTCTGTACAAAAATAATATGCTACGATTGTAACTAACAGTTTTATTTGCTAAACCAACATGTTTGTCGATGATGTATTATACAAAATAACCGTAAAATATTTGAACGTATACACATACACACACTTGAATACATTAACAACTACATGCATAGATGTTAGTCTGATGATGACGCTTTAACCAAAAACTATCACTATTTTCATGATTATGTTCGTTTAGAACATAATAATGAAATTTAATTTTCATTGTTGTTGCTATTGACCAGAAAATGAAATATTTAAATACGACGTTGGACTTAAAAGGACTTTGAGTGAAAAGAAATGTAATCACTAGTACATAGAATGGGCGCCTTATATCTTATAAATAAATAATAATCATGCATGTGTTGTACATAAATCGATCAATTTCATATCACTCGATTTCAAAAACTAAATTATACTGAAACCAAGTTAATTAATTGCTGCTTTTTTACTGTTGTAGATTTTTAGAATATTTTATTATAACTTAAAGTCCATTTTACTACATCGTTCAAATTACAGCACAATGATTCGGTTTGCAAAATCACGCGATTTCAAATATATTGATTTCCATCACAAGTCCGTATTTCACAAAATTTTTAAAACGCTCGCTGAACTATGAAGACAATTAAATTTATAATACTTGAAATAATTGTTAAGTTAGCCACGTTTAAATACACCCAAAGTGTATAATACACACGTTGTCAATAATATCATATCAACACCTATTACTCGATTTCCGCTATTCTTTTTTACATTTTAGATTTAAGTTTGTTTTGCAATTTTTATTTATCCAAAGTAGTATGTATATGTATTTACTATGTATGTATATTAGGCTAAAGTTCGTAAGATTTTATTTAAAGAAAGTAAGAATACAGTAATTTTCCAGGGAACAAGGAAGAGTTAATTTATGTATATTTCCACCAATACAGGAGAACATAACAAAACCTTTAAATTTTTTTATTGATCATTAATAACTCCAACAAAATTGTTCCTCCAAAAATGTTTAATAAACCAATTTTTTATTTTATTTTTTATATTAAATTTTAATTACTAAATAATTGATAAAAATAATTCTTTTTTTTTGCGTTAAAATTGTTCAATTCACAAACTCGTATTAACCTCGTATGTGTTGTATAATCGTCTAATTATACAGTATTTATTTTTTTATTGGTAATTTTCATACAAAAGTGTGTTATAATTATACGTTTTAATTTTATATGTTTTATAAATGGTTGTATTAAGGACAGGTATGGAAAAATTCTAAGCATATTTATGCTGAAAAATTTTTTAAAAGCCACCCACATTGCAAGAAATGCAAAAGAAGTCGTAAAATCTTTTAAAACGAGATAGAAATGCAAGGAATGTGAAAAACTCGCAAAAAAACTAAAAAAAAATTACGAAAATTCGCAATAACTTCGCAATAATCATTGAGGAAATTAAAATGTTTAATATTATTTAAAAGTTGACGAAACAATAAAAAATAGAAAAAGTAACCCACATTGCAAAAACGCGAAATTTCCCAAAAAGTTCGAAATTTTTGAAAAAGCCAGAGAAATTTGTAGCCATGTACCCGTGTATCCTGCTGTCGTGAATGTGTTTATATCTTAATTTATCTCGATTTTGTACTTGGTAAGTTTTGCAATAGCTATTGATATTTCCTCCGTCAACATCATTTATGCTTATTTTTATTTTTTATTTATATTAATAAATTTTATTGCAAAAATTATACGTATAAGTACATAAGTTGAATAATAATTAAAAGTTGTTGTCAAACTCACTAATTTCACAGACTACATTGAATTGACATTTAAAATACGAAAAAAGGACGACACAACTAAATTGTCTGCTCACAAGCACATAAACAAATATAGTCTTTTTTCAACGATAAGCCATACGACTGAATGAGCTTGTGAATTGAACAAATAATTAACTGGCAATTTTCCTAATTAAAATTGTATTTAAGTATGTATTTAGTTTGTGTGATAAAATTAATTTTTAGATTTTTAGATTGCATAATACATCGCTTCGAATCGCTATTTCATTGCAACGTAGTCGTTCTTCAGAAAATGAATTTGCAGTTTTTAATACTCACACCTCAAAGGAAAATTAAAAAAAAATATCCTCCACTCAAGAGGTGAGTAAACAATGTATTAATTTTTTTTTACACAAATTGAAGAACGATACGATGAATAATTCTGCATGTTCAACTCAAAAATCATGAGATATGATTATGTTGCGTTAAAGGAGCGAAATGTTTATATTTAATTTATATTTAATTAAAGCATTATCTTGATTAGATGTTAACTTAATTTTTGTTTTACTTGATTTTTCAAGGAAACATTTTCAAGTTCGCTGTTTCCCAATTTCTTAGCAACATACATACCTATAACTACTTTGCAAATCGAGGGATTGTTGCATTACCTTACAATAATAAATGCCATTTTGATTGTTCTTTTTTAAATTTGTTTAGTCCTGTAGTGTGCTCCATATCAAAATACCAACAATATGCAAAAAGTACCTACAAAAAAGTACAACAAAAAAAATCCAAACTATAATAAATTATATAGTTAAAACTTAGCGACAGTTTGATATGGGTTAGAATAGAAATGTCTATAAACATTATCTTCAGCGTCAAGCCTCCACTAGCATAAAGCTCCAAATATCTCCCACTACTCTACTTTTCCTCCCCTCTTCCAACACATGCCAACATTAACTTACATTCACAATATGGTTGGGTAATTCATCTCTACAGGAAAAAACGACAAAAAAATTTAAACTGGCCGCATTACAATGACAACAAGGCATAAACGAAACAATAGCAACAATAACAGCAACAATAACAACAACAAAATATATTGAACAAGTACTTACTCTTCGGCATCATATGATTCGTATAATGTCGTTTCGGTACTTTTTGCTTGCTCCTCGTATCATGATATTACGATTAATATGAATGTACATGTGTATGTGTGTATACATATGAGTGTGCGTCAGTATGTATGAAAGTTGTTCATTTTTTATGGGGTGCAAAATGTTTTGCTAGTTGTTATTGTTATTATTATTGTTTGTTGCTGTCTGTTAAGATAAAATAAAAATTAAGAATAAAACAAATACAAGCACGAGAATTTTGTGAATGCTCAGAAATTTCTTTATCTTTTTATTTTGTTTTGATTTTTCTTATGTGTTGCATTAGTGTGTGCGTTTTATAAGATGAAAAATTATTTTACTCTTTAGAAAACGGAAGTTAACGAGAAGTATACTCATGCAGAAGTGTGTTATACCATGGATTTATTTGAGAATATGTACTATACACTACTCCAATTTATTGTGTCATATGGGGGATTGATGACAAGCTGCCGGACTCTTTTGAAATATACTCGGTTAGCATGATTGCTAGGAAATTTCATACCAACCGATTTTATTAATGTTATAAAATGAATACGATGGTGTAAAACGTCTTTTTTTTCGTTTTGTTGGGCATTTTTATAATAATTTATCAAAGGTTTATAACATATTTATAAAACAAATGTTTATACAAAGTCAATTTTATAATCTTATAATAAATCAAAAATAGTTTTTCAAATTAAAACTGATAAGCAAAACATGTGCACGTTGATGTGGCAGTGTTGCGGCATCCGAAAACATCATGTTGTTCCTATGTGCTTTAACGTTTTCGAAATTAGTTAGTTTTTCTAATATTTCTTTCTGCATAAACTAAAATTGAATTGATATTTAAAAATATAAAAAATATTTCTGAAAATTTGGGATAAAGGTGGTTTAGAAAATTGGTTCGTTTGGACAAAACCACTTCATTAGAAATTATAAAACAGCAAATATTTGATGGTTTTTCAAAACTAAATTGTTGAAGGAGTTTTTTCTGATTTTATAAAAATATTTGTTTAAGTAGTTCTTACTAGAGAGCATTTTCGAATAACGAAATCTCCGCATACATACTCGTATACTGAATGGACTGAAAATATATTAAGAAAATTTTGAATTCAACATTTTATATAAAAACTGGGTTTTCCGGTTTCCTTCATGGTAACATGCAAGTTTTATCAAATCTGGCCGTTTACTTTCTTTAAGAAAAAAGTAAAGATGCTGCTTATTACTCATGTTTCATAATAATGATGAGCGTAATAATGATTAAAATAATAACAATGACTAAAATAATGATGTAAGTGGTACTGTTAATGGTAATGGTGGTGGTAGACAATCTCTCACACATACACACACACACATGCACGTCCAAACAACCAGGCAAACAGGCAAACCAACCAAGGAAACGGAAGTGACAGACGTAATGACCATTACAACTGACACTGAGTGTGTGACAACACTTTGGTAAAAGTTTTATTACAGCGAAGAGCTTTGAAGAGACATGGAACACAAATAGTAATATATTTTCTACAAACACAGATAGACATATGGAGCATGTGAGTGAATTTGTGCATGGAGCAAAAACAATCACACAGCCAGAGATTACAAGCAGCCGCACATGAGAAACAAAAAAAAACAAAACTTAAAGTGCTCACACGAGTAGTACTACTAAGAAGAAAAGCAAGCTAGACCTTTTTTTCTTATTGCAGTTATGGCTAAAAGGGGTTTCTTTTTGGCGCTAAGACGCCACATCAAACAAATGTTGTTGTAGTCCTGGCTGTATGCATGGCTAAGTGTGCCTATGTGCGTATAGGATATTTGAAAAGTGAGAATTGATAGATGAGTTATGGTCGTTCACGTTTTGTTTTCATTTCACAAAATAAGTAGGAGTACTCGTATGTGTGTATGTATACCGGGCCATATATAAGTAAGATTCGTTTAACTACATACTACATATTTTAAAGACGAAGGATGAGATCGGGTGATGGATACAACAACAAAAAAGGGTATCATATCAAATGGAAAAAGTATAAACTTACAGACACAAGTACTTTCATACTTACTTACATACATACATGCATACATACATATACGAGTATACAAGTTATAAGAAAACGACAAGAAAGTTTTAAGAAAATAACTCAAGTGTTTTTTTAGATGCTGTATGTATGATATGTATGTAAGTATGTCTGTACGGTTGTATATTTTTTGGTCTTAATGATGTATTTCTTTGTGAAAGAAACACAAGAGTGTGTTTAATTTCCTATCTGCCTTTGTGTCTGTTTGTCTGTCTGCACAATTGTTTGCCCGTTTGGTTTTTGTTTTATATATTAAATGTTTGTCTGTTTGAATAAAGTTTTTGTTCGTTTTAGGTCCGTTTAGTTGAGCATTGGAAATTTTGTTAATTTGCCTTAAGAGAATAAAAAAGAGAATATTAACACCTTAAGGTCTTATTTAGCATATTGAAAAAAAAACTTAAAATATATACATACATAATTCTTCAACACACAATGAATTCAAAAAATCAACAAAGTTGCTTAAAGAAAATTTAAAATTTTTGTATTGGATAAACTTTACAATTTCATTTTTTATTTATATGATGTGAAAATAAAATTAATTTATTACAGTATGTATGACAGAGAGGCAAGAGCTATGACCAGCATTGGGTATACCCAAAATTTTTTAAAAGTTTTTTCTTTAAACAAAAGTTATATTCAGCTTATATTATTTATTAGAAAGTTTTTAACCTTGTGGAAAATGTTTGGGATGAAAAAGTCATGAATAGATTCATACTTTTTATGTAAAAATTCATTAAATATAAATATTTTTGTAGGTGTGCTCTATATTCAGCAAAATAAAAACATGTTACGTTCAGTTTTAAATGTAAAAAATAAATTACATAAGAATATGTTTTTTTTAATAATAAATGAATAAATAAAAAAATATCAACCAGCACTTGTTATTTAAAGTCAAAATTTGTGTGTTGTATTTTTCTCATTAAGGTCGATCACGGAGTTTTAAAAAATTCATATTTTCCTATTCGAACCGTTTTGGTTTGGCCTCTTCAGCTATAAAATTTTTTCATAAAAAAGTTTTCAAAAATGTTTTCACAAATATTTTTGATTATTATTATTGATTTCAGCTGATTTTTAATTTAAATTATTATATTATATTTGCTATAAAATAAATATAAAGATTTAGTAAGTCGTGCTCTCTTTAGCAGCAGATAATTCGGTTGAATAAACCTGAACGTTGATGAGGAGGTTCTTATTTCAATTGTGCCACAATCAATTAGCTTTTCCTACACTTATTTTTTAATAAAAATAATCTGCTCCGACCAACTCAAATCAGATTTAATTACATTGAAATTAATCCAATGTTAAAAGATAAATAAGTAGACAGAACCAAAAAGTACTTACATGCACATGTATGAATCGAATATGCATCTTTCCCAAATATTTTTCGTTCAGATTAAGAACTTTGTAATAAATAATGTGAACTGAAAATAATATTTATTTTAATGTTTTAAATGTGTCAGAACTCTTAACTCTCTATCTCTCTCTCTCTCTCTCTCTCTCTCTCTCTCTGCCAGACACACAACAACACATGAATTCTGTTTTTGCTTAACTTAAATTTTAAAAAAGTATAATTTTTTTAATAAAAATTTTAAAATATTCTTAAATCATCTGATTTCAATTAGATTTTTTAATCCAGAATTTAAGTAACTGGCCTGGCCCATGATGTCAAACGAATTTTATCTTTCGTACAATTACATTTAAAACAAAAACAACATTTTAGAATTGGTTTTTATTTTTAATGTAATTTTACAATAGATAAAATTCGTTTGACATCGTGCGACCGGCAGTAAAAATAAATGTATGTAAGAACTCATATATTTTATTAATATAAATTTATGAAATCGTTTCACACTATTTATGTTCAAACTTTTTTCTTTGATGTAAAAGTAATTAAATTATACATCTGTTAAAATTAGTATTTTTTTAGTTTTAATTAAAATTTTTCTTTTTATATATGCCCTAAAGGGTTAATTAAGCATATTAAAGTTGTTGTTATTGTTGGCATTTCTGTATCAACATATTTTTAGTTTGCCGGCTAAAACATTAAAATCTTCTTTATTTTCTTTTTGCTACACACTGGCTCTGCAGCAGTTCTTAACCAAAAGCACACGCATACAGATATACACACACACACACAACTCCCTTCTAAGAAATCTATATGTATAAGTGTATGTACGTCTCAACATCCTTTAGTGAACACTAAAACACATGGGTAAGTCGGTCGTAGTCGTCGGTTGTTCTTGTCCACATTTGTTAGTTGCAAGTAGTAAGTATTTCAATAGTTGTTGTTCGAAATCTACTTTTCTGCCCGTTAAATGTATGTATGTTTGGGATTGTGTGTGTTTATGTTTGTGTGTGTGCATGTGGGCCTGTGTGTTTGTATTTGAGCATAGTGTAATACATCAATTGCAAAAAGTTATCCTTTTTATAACATCTTTTCGCCAAAACTTTCTTACTTGCACACTTACACACACGCACATTCACAAATACTTTTACAATTATTCTCCATCTTTTGGGTTTTTCTTTTTTTTATATTTTTTCTTCTGTATCTCTTATTCTTGTTACTTTTTGTTGTAGTAACTATTGGAGATGTTTTTGTTGTTAATGAAACGTGTACGAGGATTTATTATTTTTATATTGCAAGTAGGCTGGCGGAAAAGTATTTAAAAGTTAAAGATTAATATTTAAACGGAAATATTACATTTAAAAGTGAAAAGTAGATGCCTTTTAAAACATTCAAAAATGCATTTATTTCGACGAGTGGATTTTAAGGCAATTTCTAGGAAATCTATTTTATTTGCTTCTGTTGATACACAGTTCAAAGAAAGCTAAGAGCTACTGCAGGAGTTCCTTTCACCGCTCTAGAGAAGCGGTCATAATAAAACACAAGCTTTTCTCAAAGAATTTCTTCTTGGAGTTTTAAAAATATTTTCAGTTTAGCCCTCGCAATTACTTTTATATTTAATGATATTGTAAGTTTTCTATGAGTTATATACTATTGTGAGTCCTTAACCGTAACACATACAAGCAAACTGATACATACATACAGCCATATTAATGATAAACGTTATAAAACAGACATACATCATTGAAACATGTTAAATATTATACAATTGTTTCTTGTGCATGTGTACATATATTTACAACTACACGCACAAATATTAAAACTCATCCAATCTCATTTTTTACACAATTTTCATTTGTATTTGTGTAAGTTAAAGTAAAATAGTATTGGTTTCTTATAAGTTTTCTTGGTTAGTTTATGTCTAGTTTGCAAGTGTATGCTTTCCTGGTGTGTGTGTGTGTGTGTGTGTTTATGGGTCTTCATGAACGATTTATTCGTTATTTTTAACTTTATATTTTAGTACAAGTTAATATTATGTTGTTGCTGTTGTTGTTGTTACTGTTGCCGTTTTATCTTGTATTGTTTTATTTCGCTTTTATTTTAACTCAAGTATTTTATCTAGTAAGTTTGAGAAGAAGGATGTTTATCTATCGGAAAGCTGTGGGAAGTGGTGGGGTGAGGGTTTGGCTTTGTGCAGCACATGTGCTAGAATAATTTAAAGATGTTGTATTGTTGTTGGATATTTTTTTACACTAGTTTTTGAAGAAGAGCATGATTTATATCTTTAGTACAGGATACTTTTTAGCATTAATAATAGGGAACATGTTTTTGGTTAGATGTGTTTTTCATAGAGGGCGTCGGTCGTGGTGATTTTAATTTCAAATCATTAAAATTGTACTATTTTTGTTCATATATATTTATGTATATATATTCAACTGTTAACGAAAGCTTCAATATACGCGTGGTAAGTAGTTAAGATTGAACAATAAAGAATTTAATTAAAGGTATCTAAAGAAACAAATTGAATAAAATATAAAGAAAAAGATTTTAAAGATGAAATCAATATTTTGAAAATTTTGCTGCATTTAGCATGAAATTCAATGCTAATTTAATTTATAATTGATATCATTTTATGCATTTCTAATTCCTAATTTCGTAATAAAAAAAAATATTTAGATATTCATACAGGACCAACTGATTAAGTTTGACAGCGCTTAAGCCACATGAAGTTTACGGGCACCGCAACAATCCTTCTTCAACGTTCACGTGTCTGTTTATTACACTTGAAAAAATTGATTATCAGGGATACTTCATTATAACCGAGATTGTTATCAAATAAATATGAATAAGTAATAAATTGTGTACTCTTTATCATTAAATAATTCGGTTATAAAGTTGTTATTTGCAACAGCTGACAGCCACCTAAAAATTGCATTAAACAAACAGAAACACTGATGAAAGGATGTTGTAACTTTAGCTTCTTCTATTCTGATTTACTGTAGTCAAAATGAATTAGCTTTTTCTTATACCTTTTATAATAAAAATTATTTTAATTATTATTTTAAATTCAACAAATTTAATTAAGAAAAACAATAAATTAATCCATAATTTATTTTTTAAAATTACTTTTTATAACAGACAATTTTTTAATAGCTTCAAAATACGCCAAAAAATGACCACGGAGCTAAAAAAGTACAACTGGTTTTTTTTAATTACATGCCACAATTTATTGGAAATTAAACAAAATCAAAGTAAACATAAGTTGCCCACACACTGCCTGCGACTTGTTCGCGAACCATTTCTCCACACATGTCGAACAAATCACATTAAACTTAAACGTCAACAATTAAATATGCATTGCGAAACGGATGACGTAATTGCTCTTTTGCTTACTTATTTATTTACGTAAGAAAAATATAAATTTAACAAGGAAGGAAGTATACGAAGGATTGGTTTCTAAGCAGAAATGCACAAACAAAACAAACTCAAACAAAAAATATTTTTGCACATCGAAAAAATCACAAGTCATTGAAAATGTTTTAATTCTTGTGATTAGTGGGCGCACAGCGCTATTAACTTGTAACAAGACGTCGAACAGAAATTCAATCTTTCGTACAAATCATAAGTTTTTGGGTACCTTTAATGAAAATAACGCCTGAATATATGCATCGAATTTCAGGATACACTTTCGAGATTCACCTTAAGCATTTGATGTATTTTGTTTTTAATTTATATTAATGCATCGCATCAGTAGATAATCAGGCTCAGATCCAGCTTGAGTTGGTTTTTCGCTAGGAGTACAGGAGTTTTATTTAAACGTATATTTTTTTAGATATATGAAAAAATATCAAAATCTTTTTTAAAACAGCTTTAAGAAGTAAAATGCTGTCAATCAACTTAAATTTAGCTTACAACCAGTCTCGCCTAAAAGTAGACACGTTGTTCTTTAACAAAAGATATTTTAGGAAAGTAAGTTTTAAAGGATCTATATAAAACAAACTATAATTCTTAGTGAAGAAATATAATTTAAGTGATTTTACTATTAAGATATTATATATTTATATATAAATATTTTTTTACGTTTGCTTTGCATTATTTCCTTTTTTATTTAACATTTTGGTCACTTAAAGTTATATTGTCATATTGAAAAGACCAAATAGGAATTCTTTATGCATATTATGTTTAAAGGCGCTACCCAATTCTTAAGAATCTTCTTCATCTACTTAGGTATATCCTTCACATGTGCTTTGTGCTATTTGCTGTATTTTTTTATTTTCTTTTTCTAGAATATATAATATATGAAAGGTTAAAGTTAAAACAATTCGGCACATGTCAACTTACATACGAGGGCGCAATCTATCTTTTAGATTTTGTTTTATTCTCCAAAAAAAAACTGAAAAAACATACAGCAAAACTGTCAAACAGAATAATGTAAAAACTCACGTTTGTAAAAAGTATTTGAAAGAAAGAAAAAAAAAGTCATGACTATGCCTCCCACCAATATGTGTTTAAAATACATGAATAAAAACCGAACTTTGTTTTTTTTCAGTTTCTTCAATATATCTATTCTCTCTGAACGTACGTGTGTGTTTTGTATTTGTAGTACATGTTTAGAGTGGTGTGTGTTTAAAGAATAATCTTAAAAACATTAAACAGGCAGTCTAACTGACCCCAAACGAGAAAAGTTTTTAAGATATTTTTTTCATATGCTTTCTTATTTTTAACACAAAGATACAATTACAAACAAATGTTGTTGCTGTTTAGTTGGAGACAATTTTTTTTTTGCATATACGAGGGTAATCCTTGAAGTTATTTTTAAGCTTCAAGTAAGTTATTATAGATCATCGGAGAAGAGAATTTGCTGTGGTTATAAAAAACCAACTAGCGATAATGTTCAGCTTATTTTCCTGTTTTATAATGCTTATTGATAACAAAAGGACTTCTTTGTATTATTAATGCTGATTTACTTCTATATTTTTGGCTTGGAAACAAAATTAAAACATTTTTCAAAAAGACTTTTCTGTTTCAATATTTCGTAAGAAGTGGCAAAACAACAAAAAAGTTTTATATTTTTCCTTGTGTATGTCAAAGTTACAAATTAGTGAGAAAGGAAACGCTAGAGACTTTTGTTACAGTTTTGCCTCAAAAATGCAAAAAAATCTTATTTTAAGTTTGCAAACAAACTTTTTTCCAATAATCGTTTTTTATTTGCAAACATACATATGTTGTTTGTATGTACAAACATAAACACATACTGCCATAAGCACTGTCATAAACACACATACTCTTGAATAAGCACTCACTACACACAAACACATACTCAAAAAAAATTTCATTTGGTAACATCTTTTTACATGTCCTAAGGTTTATGTAAAATTGAAAGCGAATTTTTATTTTCAAAATTATTTTACACCATCACTATGGCTACTAACACGTGCCCACATCCGCACACACCAACACACACACTCATGCTCATCGAAACCATATGCGACTTAGAGTTGGTTTTTTTCTTGTAGTATACTTTTAGGTGATGTATGAACTTTTGAGTATGTTAAAAGTACAAAATATACAAACGAAAAAAAACTCTTCTTGGCTTAAGACCATTAGGCAATTTTCAGTACATGATGCTGTTTGTTCGTTTTTTTGTAGTTTTTGCTATTAAGGTAGGCGTCTTTTATTCTTAGACTTTTTCTTAAAACTTTGACGCCAGTTTATGTAACGCATTTGTCGGAAGGAAAATCTGTCCAAATGCAAGACTGTATCCAAAAGTACATACGGACATACATGTTTACACACATATCTATGCCTTTGCAACAGAAAAAAATTAAAAAAAAAATACCATAATGTGATGAAAGGACATATGTATGAATTATGTGAATTCTTTAGCGGGAGGTTAAAGTGCAGTCTTTATTTTTCTTGTGTAAAATACCAAAAATCTCATTTGTATTATGATTTTTGTTATTGCTTTGCTTAGTTTTTTGGCTCACTCAATGACATTTGTTTGTCTAAAGTTGTTATTAGATAATATTTTGTGGTAAATTGGAAAAGTTGGTATACTTTAGATGTCATTGTTGTAGTTAAATAATTTGAAAAAAATTAAAACTTTTTTTTTGCAAATAGAGATAATAAAGTAGCTAATTTAAGCAATTTAGTTGGAAAAAGCTGCATAACAGATAAAGTACATAATTGCTGAATGTTGAAAATCCGAATCTTTAATTTTGTTGAATAAAAGTCAAATGCTGTTGTTAAACACCAGCACCAACAAAATATTTAAGTATCTAAAATATATTTTTTTGGGTAAACAAAATAGCGTTAAAAAAAATATAACGATTTTGTAAAATAAAAATTATGACAAAACTGATTGTTAGAGTCCGACCGAATGTGCGGGTTCGGTATCGGAGTTCGGTTTATGAAACGAATTTCGGATGCATTTCACAAGCTTTTAAAATTATTTGTAGAAAACAGAGACATCTCCCGTAACATGAGTCCGCTTACAGGAACTTTTACTGTATATTTAATTCTCATTTTCAATTGCTCAATATTTGCACAAATATTTGGAATATTTAATTTTTGATTACATGTGTAATTGATTCAATTACAAAATTAATTGAAACCTATTTTATGTGTTAAGCATTTGATTTCATTGAATATATTTCTAATTATTGTTATTTTTTTAATAGAAAAGTACTTTTTGCTGACAGAAATTTTTATCTAAATAAAGTTTCTTAGTGACTGCTGCACTTTTAATATGTTTAGAACCCCCGTAGATCCGTTCTGCTAGTCTGATGAATAAATTGTTTCAAATAAAATAGTACTCTCTTAATAAAAAAATAATGAATTTATCTAAATATAATTTCTTAAATTAAGAAGATATGGGTAAACTCAGATTTGAACTTAAGCCAAAAAATTTTCATTTCAATTAATTATTAATATTAATTATTATAAAAAAGTTAATTAATTAAATTTGTGAAAATTAATCAAATTTTTGATAAAAACTAAATATGAAACAAAAAAAACTTTTTGAAATCATTCAAAAAGAAAGATAATAAATGTAATAATATATATAAAAATCATTCTAATTTTTCGACCTTTTCAATTGTTGTTTTAATATAAAAAAACTTATATTTATATTGTATAATTATTTAATAAAAAAAATATAAATAAAAAAATATTATTAAACAAATAATTTAATAAAAATTAAAGAAAATAAAATGAAATGCCGTTCGAGTGAAGTTTTTCGGCATTAGGAAATCGTCCCGCCACGTTCCGTTGTCGTCGGCTATTGTGTTCGTACACTTACACAGAAAAAATTTGTAAAATAATTGTAAAATTTTATGAATATGAATTATTTATATTTAATAAATGCTATGATTTCACTCTATAATTATGGACTTCAAAATCCCTAAATTGTTGAAAAAAATTTGATTATTTGATTTTCAAAAAAAAAAAACAGTTTTAGTGGATCCCTTCCACTTGCAAAAAAAATTTTTAATTGGTCCACAAACGACAAACTTATTTGATAATAAATTTTTGGATGGGCACTTTCTTTCCATCCCCTCCCCAATTTCCAAAAAAAGAAATTTAATGGACCTCTTCTTCTCTCTCTTATATTATAAAATCTTAAAAAAAAATCTAATTCAATCCAGAGTGCCAGTTAAATTCAGAAAATTTTAGAAAGATCGTTCCAGAGGTCTAGTCTCCTATAACGTACAAACAAACATATAAACTTACGTACTTAATTTATGTACTAAAGTCTGTCTGGCAGAGATGTAACAGTTACGGCCCAATTCAATATCTACTGAATATTTTTTTATTATTTTTTCTAAGAAACGTTTTGTTCTATAATAAGATTATTTCTTACAAATATATTAATTAACCTGAATGAATAATTTTAGATGAAACAAGTCATGTTCAATTTATACGTATGTGGGCATATTTTGTTTATGTATAGGAAACATATATTTATAAAGTTACTAAATCATAATTCTGGCTTCTTGACCTTTTTTTATTAACTTGAGTTTTCTTATTATTTCAGCTCAAGGTGATTTATATAGAAAAGATTTTATTCAATATTTCGATACTTCACTGTCTATCAACTTCAGGAATTAATTTGTGTTTAACAAAGTTTTAATATAAAAAATCAAAACAATTTGAAAATATATGCGTGTTCTACAAATCTAACAAAATAGTATGAAGGGAAAAAACTAAATAAAACAGTTTTTCGAACCTGTTTACAGAAGTATTTTTTTTATTATTAAAAATTGGTATTTTCTTTTTAATAAATATTTAATTAAAATAATTTCCCTTTCCTTTCAATTTTGCGTTCTTAAAATTATTAAAATTATCCATTTTAATGTCTTAAAGACGCCATTCATTCTTTAGACTACAATTTCAAACAAAAGTATTTTGCATTTCAGTTAATTTAGCTAATCACTGATAATAAATAACAAATATTTTATGACTTGATTTTTAAGGTTCGACCACAAACAGCCTTATAAAGTTGTAATCAATTGCCAAAATCCATTAAGCAAAAAAAACCCTTTTCTAGAAAATCACATAAAATTTCGTAGTGCAACCAACACCTTTCTGAAAGAAAGAAGCCACCAGCAATGAATTTATTTCAGAAGTACCCCACCTAGATTTTTATTAACTGCTGTTGTTGATTATATTTATAACACCTTTTGAATTGTTAAAAATAATGAATATTAAAATTGAAAATGATATTAGACAGATTAAGAGTTATTTTCTAGAGATTTCAATAAGGAGGCGTAAAAATTTGAAAATAAAAAAATCATATTTATGGCAACTACATATTTTGTTTTTCGTCAAGGATTGCATGTCATAAAACTGTTAACTGTTTCGTTTCGCTTGAAAGAATATTGCCCTTGAAGGGTGTCTTCCGAAAGATAATAAATACGTTAGGACGAACAAATGTTGAAAGGTGTTTTGTTATTATTAGCATATCAAACGCTTTTTATAAGAAAATTCCAAAGCATATTATTGGCATGCTTATTACACAAAATAATAATTACCTATAGTTTTTTTTTATTATGAGATATTGCTTTCTTAAATAAATCATTTACATGAAATTTTGCCAACTGACCCTTTAACGATTGTTAAGGTTACGTGTTTGAAAATACTTAGATTTTTATTTCATGAAAAGGGTTGTGTTTGCCCCATTAAAGATTTGTTAAGTTTGAAAAGAGTTGGTATTGTATTAATATACTTAATAACCAAGTATGTAAGTCGTTTTATTTTGAATTTTGTTTTAAGGATTACAAACTATAGTTATATTTTTAATGTTTTTTTTCGAGTTTGTTTGAAAACAAAATATTAGAATTTTAGTCATGTTAAAGGAGTGTTTGTTATCGATAAAATAAGGATAATCTAAGCAAGAAATATCATACTTGATGTGAAGAAAATATTTAGATATATTCAGGTATGTATGTCACACATGCCGATCGCTATGAATGGTTTTGTTTCCAATTTTTATTTTGTCCCCTAAAAAACTCATTATCTTAAGAAGCCACTTCAAACTTTTTTTTTAAAACGCAAAATTTTGTTTTCAAAACTTATGAACAAATATTTATTTTTGCCACTCCTAAATGTATACTCAGCTTATAACTTTTTACTGCAAGCAATCTAAAAAGCAAAACGCTTTGTTGAATCCACTTTGAAAATTAAAATTGATTTGATTTCGAAGAAATATTTTTTTGGTAATAGTGATGATAAAGTAGCCAATTTAGTTGGAAAAAGCTGCATACCAAATAAAATAATAATAAATTGGAATCTTTAATTTCGAATAATAGTCAAATGCTGTTGTTAAACATTAGCAACAACAAAATATTTAAGTATTTACAATATATTTTTGTGGGTAAACAAAATAGCATTTTGATAAAATAAAATAATCATTTTGTAAAACAAAAATTGTGACAAAACTAATTGTTAGACTCCGACCGCACCTGCGGGATCCATATCGGAGTTCGGCAGAAACATACGCTCGGTTGGTGAACCGAACTTTGAATAAATTTCATGTGCTTGTAATTTTATTTGTAGAAACGATGCTGTAGGCGGACATCTCCCGTAACAGAGCAAATCTACTAAGACTACACTGCAATTGTGTAATTAAAGTTTAACCTGCGCCGAAAACTGTATTTTCAATTCTAATTTTCAATTGCTCATTATTTGCACAAATTGTTAGAACATAAATTTTTTATCACATAAGTAATTGGTTCAATTACGGAATCGAAAATGTGGCATATTTTAAGGCGAACGCCAATTTGTTTAACAGCTCTTAAAATCTTTTGATTTTTTGTAATTTTTCTTAAAACTTTTATGTATCATATTTAAATAAACAATTTCTTAAACATGATTTTATGACACTTTAGCTTTTTTCTTAATATTTTGCTATTTCGTTATTTCGTTATTTCCTTTAACGCCCTAAAAACTTCTTATAGTTTCTTATTTCCTTCAAAGTCTATAAAAATATTTGTAGTAAATAAAAATGTTACTTGAAATCATTAAAACTATGATATTTTGATTTTTATATTGCACTAAATTTCAAGACGTTTCGGTAAAGTGTTTCCAGAAATTACATATTCATTTTATAGTTTCTCTTATTTTTATTTTTTTCTTTTCTTTTCTTTGCTGTTAAAAGAGGATCATAAAAAGAAGTTATTACTTTTTATATATTTGTTTTATAAAGTGTTTTCATTAATTTTTATTATCAAGTATGTATGAACAATAAATACACTTTTGTGAAATAAAATATGAAGTCGTAAAAAATATGTCATACAGTTTATTTTGAAACAAAACTTTCCATATATTTGACAGCAAATCAAAGCGGCGTATAAAATTACTGAAACAATGTTGATAATTGCAAATGGTGGATAGGAAGTATATGCGTAGAAGGAGGAAGATGAAAGCTTAGAGAGTTTTGGGTACCAAAATGGCAAAAAGTACACACATTTTAAATATGTATATGAATTTTTAAAATTAACTTAAGTACTTTTTTATATAGAATTCAAAAAGTACTAAATTTCACGAACTTGACTTAAGAAATGTTTTTAAACTTCTTCGGAAAAGATAAATGTTATCAAATATTTCTTTTAGTTTTATTTAAAAAGTACCTGAACAAAAACGAACTCCTTACATTGCAGCTTTTCCAGTTTCCCATTAATCATCCCTTAATTTAATATTGTTATTTGCTATTTGATTTAATTTTGTTTTATTATCAATTTTATCTGTATAAATCAGGGTCAATTTCTTTTGTTTATGTTACTTTTGTAAAATGGCAATTTTAATTTCGCTTTTTTTTGCATTAATCTTTTAGCCAACCAAATACATTTTATTATCAAAGTCCACTATTTGAAGTCATAAAAATTCTAATGAATTAATATTTTTTCTGCTTCTAAAGTTGACAAAACAAACAACAGCAACAAAAAATCCAATTAAAAACGCATAACTTTTATTGTTATAAAATGGTCAAGTTAGGCAGTTTTTTTTTCTATCTTTAAGTGAAAATAGAACTAAAATCTAAAAGGGATTTTAAGAATGCAAAATAATAAAAATAATTTCAATCAAAAAATATCATGAAATCAAAAATAAAGTCATAAAACTAAGAAAAATAAAACAAAATATAAAGTAATAAATTAGACATAGAGATTTGTGGAGAATTTGGCAGCGAATGGGCGCCATAAAAGGGGTTACAAAACCGTATTTCACATAATAGATCTAAAAAAATTAAATTAAATTAAATTAAAAAAAATATATATATGTATATATAATCAGGAAATGCTTTTCACTGCACAGAAAAATGTGTTTGAATGTACATAATATGAAACGATTTAATTTAAGTTTTCCGGCAAAAATTACTGCTTCGGCATAAGCAGGATTGTAACCGGCTTTCGTCAGTTGTGATATTTCGCATTGTCCCTGTTTGAAGCATTTCTTGTTAAACGCTTATTTCAGCCCAGTGAGTATGAGATGACAAAATCATACAATTGTTTTGAGGTTTTATGTTCGCAAATTATAGTTATTCATGGCATCAGGGCTGCCAGTGATATTTTCAGAAAAATCGTCAAATTTTGTAAAAAAAAATCGTCAAAATCGTCAGTATTTAAAATAAAAGTCGTCATAAACTCGTCACTCAAAAATCTTCTGTTTCATACGACATTCTTTCATTTAAAAATTAACAATTCATCAGATTTCTTTGAAACAATAAAAACTTTAAAAATTTTATTCAATTCAATGCAAGATTTGAAGAGATTTTGTGTCGAAACACGTTTTATACTTTCCAAAATAAACGTAAATTTTTTTATATGATATGTTTTATATTTTAATTTAAATAGAAATTAATAAAATAATCTATTATACAGTTTTTCGTAAACTTGCAATTCATGTGTAGAGTCAAATTAATTTTTTGATTTATTCGATTTTATACTCTTACAAACATATGGACATATAAAGTACGAAAGAAGGAGATATGACATTGATTTAAATTGGGTAATTACAAAATAAAAATAATATTCATAAATACCATAGTTATGTTTTTTTATAAACTTTTTTGTAATGCTAACATTGTAACATTCAGAGGAATTATTTTACAAATAATCTTTTGAAAAGAGAGTCCTATCAAGGGTTCCTGTTTCCAATGAATTTCTTATCTTGGATTTATTAAGATTAATTTTGCAAAATATTCTTTCAACATTAGCTGAAGAGTTTGGCAACGTCATTAAGTTATTTACAAATTCACATAAATTTGGAAACACAGCTCTATTGTTTGGTAGATTAATTGACTTTCCTCTTTTCCAAAATATATCTACGCTGTCTCCGAAATCCAAAAATCTTAGTTCTCTTATTTCATGCTCAATATCTTGTTATTTTTCTTTAGAGACTGGATTAGGAAAACCTTTTATTACAGAAAGAATTTCAGAGTTTTTTTTCAGAATCACAAATGGTGTAATTAAATTTAATTTTTTTATAATTTTGTTATCGAAATAAAATTTTTTTATTTGGTAACACCATTCATCGTAAAATGATACACAATTATCAATAAATTGATTGAAAGTTTCAACATCAATTGTATATTGTCTTAAAATTTATTTTACATACACACCAATATAAACTTCTTCCTTTTTTAAAAAAGACATGTGGCACTCGGGGACTGCCGCGGCAAAGCTATTGCAAAGCATTTTTTTTTATCAACTTATGCAATTATAATTATATATTTATTTTTTATGCACTATTTTTTTTCTTTGATATTAATTCAAGTTTTTTCTTTGATATTAATTCAAGTTACACATTTTGAGCGTGGTGAATTTCTTGATTCGATTGCCGCGCTCAAAGCCCGCGATAAAAGCTATGCAATAGCTTAAAAACCTACGAATTGCCTGGTTGCCTGTGTATATCATTTTTTGTCAACCACGATTGCTCGTAAGTACGCCATTTTGTGTTTTCCTACATGTAAAAATCTGTTCTGGTAATAATGTATGTTAATGAAATCAATAGCATACTTTAGGGGTTAACATACGCTAGGCGAATCAAATACTTAAAAAAACAAAAGACTTGAGCAACAAACTTACTGTTAGGTTTTATTTTCATTACGGAATTTCTTGATTCGGTAGCCGCGCACAAAGCCCGCGATAAAAGCTATGCAATAGCTTGAAAATTTGTATGGTTATGGAAATCAATTTGATTTAGAGGCGTATTTTTCATACAATCGTCTACTAAAATAATTTATTAAAATGTTTTAAAAAAGTTTCGTCATTCCATAGTGCGTGTTGTGTGTGAATTTGAATTCCCTCAATTTTGTTTAGATTATTCATCAAATTAAGCACATATTAAAAAAACAAAAGTAAAGCTCGTTAATGTCATTAAAATTTTTAAAAATATATTTTTAGAGCTTGACATTTTGCCATACGTAGAGGTTATGTTGAGCAAAAAGTAGCAAAGTCAAAAAATCGTCAAAGTATAAGGGAGGATACTAACAAAAATCGTCAAACGTCATTTTGTGAAATTTGCTATAAAAAATCGTTAAAATGGCGTAAAATCGTCACGTTTGGCACCCCAGCATGGCATAATTGATAATTTTTTAATCTCTGCCTTACAGTAGTGCTTTTTTGTATGCACCAATGTAAGTGGATGTGTAAAAATGAACATATTATGCCATACAGTATTGAATTTCTTCAGGCAATTTGTATATTCTTAATATGAATTCCATTTGTATATCAAAAATTGCTGGGTTATCAAAGAAAAAAATTGCGTTTTTTTCTCAATCTTTTAATTGCTGAATTTTAAAACTTTAATTTGTTTGAATTTGACATAAAACTTCCTATAGGTTTTTTAAAAAATGTTACCTCCTCTTATTATATTAAATATAAACTAAGTATACCACGAAACAAAATATTATATTTAAGCAGAAAAAGGAAAAGTCCTTAAACTCTTTGTAAATATACACGTATATATTTTATATTAGTATATAAGAAAAATTTGTAAATACCATGAACGCAATAAATTGAATTAAATTGAAAAAAATTTGGTTGAAGAAAACTGTAAATTTTTTATTAGCAATATCTTGTTCTAATTGAGATGAAATAAAAATATATGTAATTCTGTCAGAGAGGTAAGAGTTGGAACTAGCACGCTGTATATCCAGAGTTCAATACTCAGTTTTCTTAAATATTATTTAAAAAAAAACGTTAAGTTCGGTTCATATTATTTATTACATTTTTCATAACCTGAGTGAGAAAAAATTCACTGGGTATAATCTATAGTAGTTTTTGCTTTTGTGCAATAGGATTATTTTCAATATGACTGACAATGAAATTTCTTTAAATTTAAAATTTCCACTTTGGCACAAGTTTTCTTGAAAAATTTCTGTTAATTGATTTAGAATAAAGGGAAGTTTTATTATATTTATTATAAAAAAGAAAATTGCAAAATCCTTTGTTTCCTTTTTTGTTTTGCAAAATTTATTTTTATTTTTTATTACTCATTTGCTAATTCATATGAACACTTTATTCATTCACTATGAATATATAAATTAATATGAATATAAAGAAAATTGTGCATATATGCGTAATTATTGGTTTTATAATATTGTACGAGTATCAGCTTGCTCATATTTATATATTGTATGAATATATGTACGTTGTTATATTATACATGTGTAAAATGCATCATTCTCAATTGGTTTCTTTGTTCGAAATAGAAAAATATTTATCACAAGCTTGTGAACAAAACATCTTCCAAATGATTTGTTTTGGAAACAAGGATTGTTAAACAAAAACTACTTATAGTACTAGCAGTATCCTCGAACAGGATATGTTAGTAAAATTGATAATGATAGACAGAGAAAGATAAAAAGCTACAATATTTAAAATTAAAAGAAGGGGAGTAGTGTGCGTATTTCATATAAAGATTTTGTGCAAATATGCAGAAAATATATATTGTAAAAAGAAAAGTTATTCGAGTTAAAGAAAGAAATTAGATAAAACTATAAAAGTGTAAATGTGCATAATTAATTAAATATAAAATCTAGCATACCCATTCATACTCAATAAACACTCATGCTTATGCATGCATATACACATATCTATACACACACATATACATACATATGTATATATGCATGCATGTATATGCATGTTTGTGAGCCTCAATGTGGGGGCTGAGAAATAAATCTTAATATTTAAATTTTCATATGTTTGCTTTTTCTTTTATGTATAACAAAATGAAAGCTTAAAAATATTATTTAGAATGAATCAAACGATAACATGACAGGTACATAGTACATACATACATATTTACATATATTTTTTATATTAAAAAAAATGAATTTTTCTGCAAGCATTTAAATACATAAACACACACTTTTGTTTGAATTTATATAAAAATCTTTGAGTATATGATTTTATCTTGTGGCAACAAATATATAACAAACTACGTAAATACGCACGAGAGTGGTTTGAAATGCTTTTGAAGTTGAAAAAATGTATCATGTTTGAGCTGTTTTTACACCCATCAGAGTTCTGCTATGATTTCAATTTTTAACTCTTATAGTGCATTTAAACCAGCAAGAAATTGAAATCTCTATCAAAATCTATACAGTTTACACCGGGTTATTCGTGACATTTTTTAAAATTTCGTATCCGTACCATAAACTGTTGATTGGTATTTTTATTTTCAAGGGTCAAACTCCAAACCAAAAAGATCAATCAAATGCAAAACAGCTGGCGAGCACACCTTTCAGAAAATCATTATTGAGCAGCATAGTATTTTTCAGTAGCGGTTTTCACTCTTCGTGTTATGTTTACAACTCTATTAAATATACTACGTTTTTTTCACCTCGAAGCGCGAGTGACTTTTTTGATATGTATTTAAAATTAATCAATCAGCTGAGTTTTATTTATATTTCGTCAATTTGAGCGCCTAAAATATCAATGTTTTATTCTCGTAAATTTAACACAAGTGTTAGAGTTCAGTACATTTTGTTGTTGTAGTGATGTAAATATTAGTACTTTAACTACATCTACTACATTAACAAGGTCTACAAGGGTACTTTATCACCAAGAGTGAAAACCAAAAAACACAGTTGTATCACTACCAGATTTTGGAAAGAATTCATAAAAATCTAGCCGCGAAGTAGATTTTGTTTTATATGGGAAATACAGTCAAAATTCAACAAGATTTGCTCAAAATCTCGGTAGGTTCTAGATTTTGGTCTGGTGTAAATGGCATTTTAAGAATATTTCTGTCAAAATGCAGATTTCAAAATTAACTAAATGGGGAATAGTTTCAAAATTTAACTGAGCTTGAAAGAAATATTAAAAATTAAAAAAAAAATCCTTTTTATTTGTGCGCGTGCTTTCATGTTGCTGCAACTTCAGCAAAATTTTCTGTTGTTAGAGCACTTCCGTTCAAATCCATTGACGGTGAGTTCGTATCGCTGCGGAGACAGATATTTTAAATTTTTTTTTTTTTTTTAATAAATTACGTAAGAAGTTTAGCGCATAAGTTTTGTGTTTTTGTCAGTCTAGTGTGAAATACAGTCCTCTCGAGATAGATTGAACAATTGATAATATGAAATACTGGGAATTACGTACATCCGATTTTTTACAGTTGTTACTTTAAAGAGGGAACAAATCTATCCTCTATAAAGTAAACTTGTACTTATTTTCCCTCAAACAAGAACAAAATCAAAAACTCTAATATTTTTATCTACATTTCTCGCAATAGCATTATTTTTGTTCGATGAGTAGTATACACCGATTTATTAATTCCCGCATCAATTCCTGGCAATTTTTGTTGCAGAAATTCTTGAGATTATTGGTGTGAGAGGTGAGAAGTTTGGGGAGTGGTACACAGTTTCATGTGCTCTGCAATTCTCTTGTGATTTGAAATTCGCACTTGTAAATTTTAAGTTAGCAGTAGGTATTTGACGTTTTATTGAATTTTATCTCTTCAGTTGTATGAAATATAACAAACTTTTGTATGAAATTGAATTTTTTTTTTCAAATGTCAAATTATAACAAGAAAAAGAGAAATAAATGTGTTAAAAAAAATTGCAGCAACAAAAACTGCAAAGTCTGGACGGAAGCTAACCGTTTCTTGTAAATTTGTTGTATTAAATGCTTTCCATTTCATTGGAAGATGAATCAGCACTAAAATTTAAGATATCTCTAGCTAAATGTCATTTAAAAAATATTATATTCTACGGAGAAAAAATAAATCAAATATCATTAAAAACTTGTAATATCAATTAAAAAATTGTTTAAATTTTCACAAGTAAACCAGTCAATTAAATTTGCATACTAGATTTAAATGAATTTATTTTTAGTTAAATTTAGATTGTAATAATTAAAAGTTTAATAGCGATATTTTTCATTTTCCAACTAAACGTTTATTTGCAATAATTAAATATTTAACTGGAAAAGGTATATGTATATATATATATATATATTTTTTTTTAATAATTATTTGATTCGGATAGTTTGGAAAATAACTAAATTTTAATGATAAAAATATAAATTTAATTTAAAAAAACTAAAATTTTTAATTGTTATTTGTATTACCATAAATTCAAAATTTGTTAAATGTCATTTATTTGGTGCGAGTTAAATTAGTCTACAGCTGCATTTCGTTCCAGCTCATTAGTAGACCCTCGAATTTATTTTTAAAAAGTCACAAAAATTTTATCTAAAAAAACGTTCAGCCGTATAACTTTTAAAAAAGCCACTGACTTAACCAGTGAACAATAAAGTAAATGTGAAAATATTTTATTTCCTTATCAAAACGTATTAAATTTTTAATTCAACTTAATTAAAATAATCATTTTAGTGTGTTTAGAGTGAAGTTTTTGGATAAAGTGAACAGGCCCTGCATGAGTTTGGTCACGACTCCCTAAATTTTGCTTTAATACCGCCAATCAAATATAACATGGGCAATTGCCGATTGCAACTTGTTTAAGCGGCAAAATTTTAAATAAAATTTAAAACAAACTACTTCATTTTGAAGAGCTATTAGACGTAGGGTAGGTTGCACAGGCTGCCAGTTGCAAACAACTGGCCCACTTAGGTCCAGAAACCTGTAAAAAAGTTGCTATTGAGTGTCCTGATTATTTGCAAGAATCTGTTCAAAATTAATAGTGTTCAATTCTGTGACTAGCTTCGTTCTAATTGCAACATATACATGCATATATTCTCAAGTTTGTCTTTTTGTTTGAGTATGTGCATAGAAAAAAGCTCATAAAATATTTATCAAATGCATTTATGCGTCTATCAATCAAAAGAAAGGACATCCTTCGGTTGCTTAGGTGTGTGTATGCATATGTAATCAAATACACAACTACATATGTATGTATATATGAATATCATAGCAGGAGTTGTTGTTTGTAGTTTTTTTTTTAATTTAAAATGCATTTTATTTATTATAATATGTTGAAAAACAAAAAACTATGTTAATTGAAGTGTAAAAATTAAATTAGTTTTTACACATACACACAAATAAATACAACAGCTTCAAAACACAAAAAAGCCATTGTTATATATATATATATATATATATATATGTATGTATGTATCCAGTATTCAGAAAAAAGAAGAATACATATATACATACATACGTACATATATATAAAAAATATATACTTTGAAATTCTAAACTCAATATTTTTTAAGCTTGTCAAAAACTAAATAATATTTGGTACAGTTGCTAAGGTTTTGTATAGTTTATTATACTACATATATAATAAATAAATATACATTTAAACAAGCTCTTGCTATAATATGTAGAACAGAAAATAAAATGATAATAGAGTATTTATTTGATTAGAAAATATTTTAAAATTGTATAATAAATTTAATTTGATTAGAAAATTGCAATTTGAATATCAATTGGAATGGAAGGGCAACAGGAGATTAAACTAATTTTTTTTTTAATTAAAAACGAGCCTTTGCATTTGCAAAGTAAAGCGTTGAAATTCAAGATTTAATGTTTTAGAATAAATGAAGACGTTTTTAACGTATAGGTAAATGTTCTTAGATATTAGAGACTTTGCTGTCCTTTCAAAATAAAATACATATGGCGAAGGTTCCTGCAAAAATTAGCGCAGACGTTAAAGAAACACAATTAAATTGCACACATTACAATACTGAAACATCTTTTAATTAAAAAAAAAGCGTATTGCTTATTTTGTCTGTCTATCTGTCTAACCATCTAGACATTAAAATAATATTTCACATATTAGTTTTTTATTTCACTTCAACAAATTGTTATTTATATTTGAAAGGATAATTTAAATTCATACAGTTCTTATTATCATTAATTTTTTATTTTATTTTTTTGTTTGTTTCGAAAAGGGGTTGTGTTTAGTTTTCAATAATCATAATAATAAAAATATTTTTTTGTTATTTCTTTATTTTCAATACAATAAATAGTTATCGACGTGAGAATGAAAGAAGCGAATTTTATAAAAAAAAATATTAAGAATTAGTTTAATGCATGCAATGCACGCGATATTTAAGTCTGTAGATGGCTGAATTCATTCCATGAAACAAAGACCAATTTACTCATAAACCTTTATTTTTGTTTGTAATAAACATGTACATATTTTTGTACATACATACATATATACTTGTTTTAAGTAAATGATTATTATAACTAGGATATCAGTTAGTTGGAGTTGTGTATAAAAACTTTTAACAAATAAATTGGCACTACATATTTCTCTGTTTTGGTAATATTACACCCAGTTTTGAAAAAAAGTAATAAAATTCAGACTTAAAACATTTATCACACACCTCAAATATGATCATTCTTAATAAGAACAGGAAAAAAGAAGTTTTAAATAGAAAATCTTTCCTCGAACAGTAGAAGAAATATGTTTAATAAGAAGAATTTTGTTTAAATCATAATGTGTTTTCCTATAAAGCAAAAAATTTTTTTAAAGTTTATAATTAAAATAAGAAAATTCAAATAATTACCATATTGTTCTAATTAAAAAACTCACTAACTTTGTCTTATAAACTGGGCTTGACCCAAAAGTAGGCATCATGTATTTTATAAAAATTTGAGTTGAAGCAGATATTTTCTTCTTAGAAACGCAAAATGTTACTAATTAAAAAAGATTTGTATAAAAAAAATGTAATGATAGAACATACAAGAAATTTGTTTATTTTTTTTATTTTATTTATTTATTTATTTATTTATTTATTTATTTATTTATTTATTTATTTATTTATTTATTTATTTATTTATTTATTAATTTATTTATTTATTTATTTATTTATTTATTTATTTATTTATTTATTTATTTATTTATTTATTTATTTATTTATTTATTTATTTATTTATTTATTTATTTATTTATTTATTTATTTATTTATTTATTAATTTATTTATTTATTTATTTATTTATTTATTTATTTATTTATTTATTTATTTATTTATTTGTTTATTTGTTTATTTGTTTATTTATTTATTTATTTATTTGTTTATTTGTTTATTTATTTAATTATTTTTTAGGCATTTGCTCAGTTTGAAAAATTAACTGCCTGTTCGTCGATATCAAAAGAAAATTTTTTTTCGTATAATTAAATTTAAAACAAAAACAAAATTTTAAAGCTTGTTTTTGTTTCAAATGTAATAGTTCTAAAAAGATTTTTCTTTCGATATTGACAAACAGACAGTAACAAATATAATATTAAAAATAAATTATAATAATATGAATTTAATTAAATAAAGTAAAAAAAGTAATAATGTAGGTATATACTATATTACTTATTTTTTAATTTTAGTTTGAACACGTTTTCCTGAAAGTATGCAACATAACTTTCACTATACAAAATTTTCTATACAACATTCAAGTTAGCGTCAGATGTGGAAAATATTAGAGGATTTAGTTGGCTAACCTGTAATCGGTTAAGTAATTGAACATTTATTTTTATGTGTTTAATTTAATTTAAATTAAACTAAAAAACTATTAGAAGTTTTAAGAAAGCCAGAAAGAGTACTGAGAAAGTTTCTATTCCATATTATATATTGCTTTAGATTTCTGCAACATCTTCGATGGAAAAGATTTTTTGTGAGTTTCGTTAAACTAAGGGAAAAAAGTGGAAACAAATTATTTATTTAAAATATTATTTTCAGAATCTCCTCAAAATTTTATAAACTAACTTATAAAAGGATCTGTTGAATTAAATAAAACGAACGAAGCAAATCAGTTGGTGATCAGTGAAGAACTAACTTAAGAAAACTTTATTCAACTTATAAGAAGAGTAAAAAGAAGATAAAAGAACTGAAAAATTAACCGTTTATGTAGCATTAATTTTTCTATATACATTGGAATCTCCCTTAACGAACACTTCCCATAAGCGGACACTTCCCATAAGCGGACACCCCTATTAGACGGACATTGTTGCCAGGTCCCAGCAGCGCTCCATAAGAAAAGCATTGCAGTCGCTTTCCCTTGAACGGACGCTTCTCATGAGCGGACACGGACATCCGCTTGATAAAAAAATCCTCTTGGACGGACATTTAGCTTATTTTTCCGATTTTTTCATGTCATAATTTAAAAAATAATCTTGCCAAGACTCTTTTAATTTGTTCGCTTTAACAACAGGGCACGGTTTATCATATTTCCTACATCACATAACATAGTTAAATGTGGGTATTGTAAACATTTTCTCTGTCAGATAATGTTTTCAATCTAACGTTTTTTCTACAATTACTTATGCGGCTGCTTATTTGATCAACAGGTTGTAATATTTGCTATTATTAACGTGGTTTAGGGGATTCCCCGAAAAACAGAAATGTGCATACTCATAAAACATTTTAAACTTTTATTACTTATAGAGCTACATTTAACGATTTTTTTGTTATTAAACCCAATTGAATTGTTTATTTTATTTTTTTGATAAAAGTATTTTTGAATAAAAACTAACAATCTTAGAAAAATTTTTGTTGATTTAAATTTGTAATTTTCTCTTGGCTGGACGCCCCTTGTACGGACACATTTTAATGGTCCCTTCGGTGTCCGCTCAAGAGAGATTCCACTGTATGTACATATAATACAATGCACTTATGTAAATATAATACTTATATGCATATGTAATACATGTTATGTATACAATAGGGATAATTGAGTAGTCTTCTTCTGCGGGATTTATTTCTATATTTGCTATGTTTGTTATATTATTATGTTTTTTTAGTAATAATTCCCCAAATAATAAATAATATATGTATTTTTAATTATTGAAATGAATTAATTTGTGTAGAATTTGTATTACTCGGTTATTCGATTAAGCCAAAATTATTCGAGTATTAAGCAATAAAACCAAAAACTTGATTAACTAATCGAACGATTACCCGGTTAAATGTGAAACCCAATTAATTGAATACGATAGTAATGACTATTTTTGAGAGATTTGTATGCCATCGTATACAGCATATTTAAGATATAATTATATAAAATGCAGATAAAATACTCGTATTTGAGATATTGAAGAGGTCAAAGTAAGAGCAAATGATTTACGAACTGTCTAGGGAAATGCGGACGATCTTTATGGATTTTCGATTTTGCATGCCAACGCACACTGACGAGAAAGCAGCCAATAGAACAAAATTTTCATATAAATGTGTTTAGTTTCCATTTTTTGTAGATTAGATACTTAAGCTTATTTTTGAAAATTTAATTTAATTTTTGAGAAGTAAATTTAAAATGACTTCTATTTATAGACTAAAGGCCGAGACACATAGAATCCGTCGTACGTTATACGTTGCTTTTTTCAACTGACATTAAAGTATCCGCGGAGGAGGTTGACACAAGGAGTACTTTGTTGACGGACATTAAATCAGCTTCATTTGATTAATGAACACATTTTCAATGAAATTAGAGGATATTCTAGTTTTTTTTTTTAATTTTCATTTTTATTTAATTTATTTTTATCACCACACAACACAAAAAGCTTAATAAAAAAGCAAAAAAAAATGATATTTGTCAAAGTACTCAACGTACGTTAAAAGTTAAAAGTTGCCCAACTTTAGTACTTTGCGTTGACGGAGACGTACCGAATGTGACAAAGCTCATAAGAAAACCTGTACTTCAACTTAGTTGTCAGTTGAAAAAAGCAAAGTATAACGTACGACGGATTCTATGTGCCCCGGCCTTTACTCCGTACATGTAAGGCAAATAGTATGTTCAAAGATTATCCACTTTGAGATAATATAAATAAATTTTCTGTGATCCTCGATTTTTGACTAGGAGCCATGCATGATTAAAATCCATCTACGATATCACGTATTGCAAAAGGGCTTTCAAGCTCGTAAATATTACCAAATTTTATGCGACTCGATCAATGATTAGTCAGGACTTCCATATTAGCCCAGCTGTTGAAATTCACTGTAATGCTTATATATCATTAAAAACATTAGTATTAAGAAAAAGATAAGTAAAATCAGAAATCACTGAACAAAATATTTAGAGAATTATATCAGATTTTGGGCCAGAAAAATCGTTAAAATATGCACAAAAAAGCAATGTAGAGGGAAAATATTGTGCACTTTTACGTATTAACTGTTCCCTGAAAGTATGCAACATAAAAATCATTGCACAAATTTTGATGATATCCAACGACATCTTGTTTAAAGTCTGGTACTCTGTTCAACATTTCAAAAGCGGAATGCTGTTAAAATGGAATGATTGGTACATAAAAAAATTGGAGAAGCAGTACTCTATTTATTTATAAAAAACAACATATCGCTCATTTATTGCAACGTTGTCATATCTCAAAAAACGTGATCCTTGAGTTAAGAATGCAGAAATATTCGTCGTATCGCTCTTCATTTTGTGTAAAAAAACATACAAATATCTTGTTTACTCACCTTTTGAGGGGAGAATAGTTTTTATTTTTCCATTGATGAGATTGTAAATCAAAAAATTTAAACTCGTTTTCCTGAAGAACGAGTTTTTTGAGATATGACTACGTGGCAATAAAGGAGCGATATGAAATGTATATAAAAAGTTTTAAGTCAACATGCGAAATAATATGAGCGCAATTTATATCGCGCAAAATAATAAAGAACAGCTGAAAATTGTGTTTTTTTAAAGCATACTTTCCAGTGGTATTTAAAATTGGTTACACGCTAAATTGTTTCATTTGAAAGTCTATAATTACATATTATTTTTAATTAAAAATTATTAAATCAGGCTTGAATTCGTTTTGCAAAATGTTTACGTTCTTTTGATAACAGAGAAACATAGAAAAATCTTATTAAAATGAACGCCTCACTATGGGCAATAAAGACATCACTCCCTGAATTAACATTTTCTTAATAATGCAAGATATTTCACCATTATAATTTAATTAATTATTTAATTGAAAAGATTTCCAGTTCAATTAAATAAAATTAATTCCTTTAGGAAAATCGAGGTAATTTCTATCAAATCGGTAAAAAATTAAGTTTCATAAATGATATTTAAAGATTATTTAAATAAGACTGTGAACTGCAAATCTTTTGAAAATCCATATAAAAAAAATCATGCATATGTATGAAAAATTAATTTAAGTTTATTTATTTTTATGCATTTTGACGTATTCTTTCTATTATTTTTGAATAAATATGTATGTATGTATATTAATATGTATATACTTTTAGTTGTATATAATCACATGAATGTTTTTCAATTATGATTTCCAATAAGCACTTTATTTAAGAGGCCATGATCTTTAAATTTTATGATTTTCAAAGAAAACTTGGAAACTTTAAACAAAATTAATTATAAGTTTTAAAAATTGGCTAAACCACATAAAGAACCAGCAATTTAAAACCTTAGAACTGAATGTTTTTCAAATCCTTTAAAAACCAAGCACCTAAAACACCCAAAATTCATCAAACAATTGGCAAGCTTTCTGTTAAAATGCAAAAGAAAATACATCCAAAAATTTTATTTGCAAAAAAAAATAATAATATAGTATAATAATTGGCTTTTAAAAATAAGTTCAAAGTACGAGTATTCAGTTCTGCTGTTGCTGCTGTTGCTGACAAATGAAGAATATTTCAAAATTTTTACCACAATATACATAAGTAACAAAGATCAAGGTTTAATTGCAAATAGTTTAGACTTGCTCGACTTAATTAATTTAAATAAAAAGCATTTCGCATATTCCACAAATGCATTTACACAAATCATTTTACAAATTAAAGAAAATAAAAAAGAGAAACATTCCACAAAAATAACTTTTTATTATTTTCCCCCTAAAACTTCAAAACATTTACCTTGACCACTTACACCTTCCAAACGGCAGCTGCAGATGTACAGCAAAATCTGGGCAAATTTTTAAATACTACACAAATTAAAGAGGAAATCAAAGAAGATGAAGATATGAAAGAAGCAAACTCGGCGAACAAAGAATCTTCGAGCAACCAATCCGCATTAGCCGATAAAAGAGAAGCGAGAATAGATAATTCACCTCATGCGCCCGCCGCAGACCATTTAAGTCCGGAACAAAATCATCTTTTGGTTTCACATTTGAACAATAATATAGTTAAGTATGCCAATTCATCACCCGCTCGTTCTATACGTTCATGGCACGATAGTGATGATGAAAATTTTATAGATGATGATGGGGCCTCGTCGATATCATCGGCCATATCATTGACAATGAAAACCTCAAGGCATAATAGTGAGTCGGCTTTGTATCAGGCTTTATTGAAAAAGCAGCAGCAACAACAACAGCAGCAACAACAACAACAGCAACAACATATGATAACAGATTCGAAACAACAATTGCCGCCGCACCAAAGACATCGAGCTGATCACAGCCAGCAGCATCAGCATCCACATCAGCAGCAGGAGCATCAACAACATAAACACCAACAACAACATCAGCAGCAGCAACAACAACAATATCTAGATGAATACCAGCAAACAGCAGTGACTCATCAACAACAATTAACAGCCAATCTTTTGATGGCTCGTACAATAGCCTTTAGTCGTTCCCGAGATTTTCCAGAACTTTTTCAAAATCCCGCAGCCGTGGCAGCAGCAGCTGCAGCGGCTGCAACTGCTTCGGCAGCCTCAGCCAATGCGGCTGCCGCTGCTGCCTCTAGCAGCAACTACATGTTACCTTGTCCCTTGTGTGAAACTCCTCTCGAGCAGAGAGTGTTTCGCCAACATCTCGATAGGCATTACCCACGTGATAGTCCTGTCTGTCCCGTCATCGAATGTGGTCGCCGTTTTGCACATCCCAATTCCGTGCGCAATCACATGCGCATTAAACACACACTTCAATGGGCCAAAATGAAAGCAATGCGCTCATCGGGTGGACCATTTGCGGGTGGTCCGGATTTTAAATGAAACTGTGAGGGCGATTAGTTTGAACGAAACGTTAACAGAACATTCCAAAAGAAAATTCGAACCAAAGAAAGTATACGTTAAACGTTTAGATTTAGATAGATGAAAACCAGGCTTGATTACTAAGAATTCCGTTAAACAAAAAAAGAAATAATCAAAATGCTTCCTAAAGGTAAAATTAAAAAAATTAAAAAGTAACTGAAGACAAATAGAATAATGGTCCTAGTGGTTAAATTTAAGTGAAGCTATAGGAGTTTATAAAAAAATAATCCGTAGGATCTAAGTAGGAGATATTCAAATAAATTCAAAGATTCGTAAAAGAAAATTCCATTTATGTACAAAAGTTCGCTAAAACTTTACATTTTTGGTTTTCGAAAAACAGAACATTAAACTCAAGGTATGTATGTATATTTGATAAAGTGTGCTCGTTTCTACAAAAACAAAAACAGCTGACAATTTGTTTTTGCAATTTCTCCTCAATTGTCACACACCAATCAGACTATTTCAAAAACTGTTTACTCTTTTTTATTTTTACACTTATTGAAAACTTTCTAACAGCACACGCAATTTTTTTCAATTGTGAACAAAATTCTGCAATTGAAGAGGGTTCAGTTGCTAATCAGCCGGCTAAGTGAATATATCTTAATATTAATAGACCTTGATCAAACTTTTCAAACTTTATAATAACCTTTTGATAAGTTCTTCTATTAAGCAGCACAATATTCTTGCTGGATTAATTGTTCTTATACAAAAAAAAACTCCCCTCAATGTAAAGCTTGTTGATAGTCAAGAATCCAATTGCTACTTAAATTTGAATATAGAAAGTTATATCTTACCTAGCTCCAGCATTTTAAAGAACTTTACAGATACTGATGAAGACCTATGGGTAAAGATACCCATTCACTTTATATGAAGTTGAAAAAGTTTATTTTGTATCCCCTCAAATCAAAGCTTGAACAAGTTCTATGCGCCATTTGCAATCAAAACTAAGAAATTCATTACCTTCTAATTTTATTTTTTAAGCGAAGGCTTTAACACTTTCTTTGATTAAAAATTAAATTATATTTTTGTTAAAAAAAAATATTTTAAATGTGATAAAATCGTCATTCTGGTAACGGTGCACAAGATAACTGTGAATTGAATTTATTTTCAAGTTATTCTATTACATATTTTATTTCCTTCCTCTTTGCTGTTTAAGAATTACACACAAACAAACACACACTTAATAAACGAGCAACATGAATAAAAAACAACAAAAACAAGAGATGCTGCGCCGTTGACTTCGCGGCTTTAAATTAAATAAAAAAACAGCAAATTTTTCAACTTAAAACCAAAAATTAACGAAAAACTTAATTAAAATCTATTAAAGCAACTCTAACTATGTATTCTTTTATTATTTTTATAAAAATTTAACACTTTTTAGTATTTTTATTTAAAATTTAACCGAGACACATACCTCTTCTAACTATGTGGAAGAGATAAAGAAAGAGAACTAAAAACAGTGCTACCATTTTGGTGTTTTCGGGTATTTTCAATGCTTTTTCGGCTTTTAGATATCAGGCGGCATATGAAAAAACGTAAAAAGTGTAAAAAAGATGCTTTAGAAAAGATGTCGTTTATTTTCATTATTTGATGAAAATAAAAACTACAAATTAACTTGTTCATTATATTTTAAATATATGTAGTCCCAATGTTTTAAATGAATTTCGACAGCAGTCAATGTATAGCTGTTGTTGTTTTTGTAGGCTACACCTACATTGCTGAATTAGTAACAGTGATATACCTAGATCTGTAGGATTTGTGTTTATCCTGGTCCAGCATTTTCCGATTGCTTTACATCGTAGCTTAATGTTCAGTTTTCTTTAAACACTTTTATATCCACATTTTTCTAAAACATTTTTTTTAGTTTTCTTCTCATAAATTCGTCAACCATTTTTGGCACATCTGTTCATATTTTTAAAGCAAATTCGGATGCGACTACCTGATGTGAATCTGCCTTGAATTAGAATTGAAAAAAAGTCAGCTTATGTAATAATGGCAAAGTAAAAAGGTTAAATAAAATTGTTGATTATTGAATTTTTGTTACAACTGTTATATTCTTCAAACTTTTCATTTGATTTAATGAAAGTTGAATATAATATAGTTTTTCTAAGAATAATTTGGGTAAAGGTTCTCTGATGATCTGCATTAGCAGCGGTGAAATGCGCATACGAACTAGGTACGTTTACACCTCAATTTCCTTAAAACAAAGAGAGTGCGTAATAGTGCGAGGTATCACTCACTCCAGAAAATACTTATATGGCCTAGACGTACCTTAACAATTTTTTAAGAACCTAATTGTCCAATTGCCTTTTTGAGCATTAATTTATTTATTTATATTTTTTTTTTGTTTTAGAAAAACAAATTTTTAAAAAATAGTTTGTGTTAGTACTTTGCAGTCTACTGAAAGATTGAAGAAATATTTATGGCGTTTTCTTTTCTAAGAAAGTACAAGATATTTTGCCCTTTTTATTGAAAATTTGCAATATAATGATTTTTTGAAATAGTGAGTTTATTAGAAATTATTGTATCATCACTTATTAGGCAAAAATGTTTGCCATAAGAAAGCTTTGATAGCAATTTTTTTGATAAAAAGTAAAAAAAAAATACATTTTTTGGAAAAGAAAACGGCAACAGTTTGTGTTAACGGAGTCAATTACTAGGCAACATTAAATTTGGAGGCCTATTTTGTAAAAATGTAATGCTCGACGTTGAGGCATTTGGTATGGTAAAAACCCAAGTTACAGAAAAAATACATCTGAAATTTTTCAAGGCTAAGCGTTGCTATTACTTAAGTTAATGCGCATTTTCTTTAATTCAATCAAAAATTTGTTTCGAAATTGTGTTTGGTGCTTTTCATCCCTTTTATTGTAATGTTTGCTCATTTTTATCCAGTTTTGGACTCGTCGCGGCGCTTTTTTTCTCTCAATACTTGGCAACGCTGATAAATAGAACTCTAACAGACCAACCTAAATTAGCGTGTCAAGCGTTGCGTTTGCCAGCAACTAGCTTTTACGCTGAATTGACTTACTTCGACGGTGTCTCATAAACAGTATAGTAACTAATATTACATAATAGAAACTGCAAAATCTAAATTAAAACGGTGATAAAAACGCTAGATTTACCTAAAACTAGCTAAATTGCCATTACTTAGTATCAGGGATGCAAAATGAAATTTCAAATTGTACTAAGTTTTAAGAAAAAGTGTATTTTTTCAGTCCGATTGTACTTTTTATTTTTTAAATATATTTTATTAAAACAATTAACTAAAAACGTACATAAAAATTCGTTTGTACATATATGTGTGTAAAAAACTTAACAATTACCAAAAGGGTACATTGAAATTCATTTGTACTAAGTACTTGTACGAGTATATTATGTAGACAAAGTTGACAATTAAATTGAATGATTAATTCGAAAAGGTACCCAAAAGACTATCAGTTGTTGAGATCTGAATATAAAATTATACTTTAATATATACTTTTTGCTAACAAACTCTTAGTCAAATCTAAATTGTAGCAGCACGAATTAGATGACTTCAGCAAATCCTTTTTTTGGATTAGATTAGAGACAGTCGAAACAAACAACCTCTCTTTTGTTTTTATTAAATTTTGAAATAAAAATATCCTTTCCACATTTGCAGCGGAATGTGGGATGGATAATATTCGTCTAGTAATTTTTTAAATATCATCAAATATCGGTTAATTTATCATATCTGATACATTCGTCCAAAAGAAGACGTATTTCAACAGGTGTTCTACTTTTTTCCACAAATTAGAGGCTCGTTTGTGCAAATTTGTATATGTTAACATAGGGGTTGAGATGTTGGTTTTTATTGTAATTATGAACCTGTTGTAGAATCGCCACCATCTATATAATTCCGCCTTGGGTATAAAACAATTCACAACGAATGGTTAACATGGAGTTGCCATAATGGAATAATGACTTAAAATACTTTCGTGTAACGAAATAAAATTAAAAAATATATGAAATATAAAAAATATATGAAATATTGCTAAATTAGGCATGGGGGTGTTATTGTACTTTTTACTTTCAAATAGTGCTAAAAAAAAAGGTCAATTGTACCAACTTTTGCATCCCTGCTTAGTATCAATAACAAAAGTGAACAAGGAAAAACAGCCAACTTCACTACTTAACGCGCTGTCCATGGTGGAATAATACAGGTGGTGTCGAAGTTGCAACAACACTGCTTTTAGGTTCGAAGCTGTCAAAAAGTACAAAAGAAAAATGGCAAAATGGTTGCATTTTCTGTTCTATAAAGAATTTTGTTTCTTTTCCTTTTCTTATTTGCATTTGAAACAAGTGATAAAGTGTGCTTTTTTTAACAGTGTGGGTTTGTGTTAGTAATACATAATCAAATTTTGACAGACTCGAACCCAAACAAGTCTGTTAACGCTTCGACACTACCTGTATTATTCTACCATGGCGCTGTCAAAATCGGATTTTCGAATTGCAAGGCATTGACACCGCGCTATTTGGGTTTGCTTCATGCATTTTGTATGACCATGAGAATTTTTTACAAATAGAAAACGTTTGTAAGCTCTGTTATCATGTAAAAAAACGATAATTTAAAAAAAAAAATAGGAAGGAAATAAAATAATGAATTGACTTGGAAAGAAAAAAAAACCAAGTCAGTGTTTTGATCAGTATTACCAGAATGATGATTTACATATTTGATTGATTTATTTTTAAGTTTTGAAAAACATAATTAACAAAATTATTAGAAAACTAAATTTTGGAGAAAATTTGAGCAAGCTTTACGGTATTTTGAAACAAAGCTTAAAAACAATTTGAAAACTTAATTTTGACAAAATTGTTTCTTTTAAGCGAAATTTGTAATGTTTAAAAGTTTTCGCTAATTTTGCCAATATTCGAAATCATCTGAAAAGCCAAATTTTTAGCCTAAACACAGCGACAGTATCAGGATTTGTGGAAAGCTGGCTCTAAAAGGTTAAAAAAATATTTTTTTACTCTCGAGCTTTTTTGCAATCTCTCGAAACAACTGCAAAAAACTTTAAACTAATATGTTTAATAATATTGATTAAAATAAACACGTTAAATATTTCCAACATTTCGCTGACTCGCACTCGTGCGCGATTTCTGCAATTTCTCTAGCATTCGCAGCAAAGTTGCTAGGCTAAGGATTTTTATCTTCTTTTCAATACACTGTCTTAAAACGCAATTGTAAATTCGACCTTAAAGATTCTCTTTTCGTGCATAGTTTTAAAATCTTACCTAAAAACTAAAACTATAAATGTATTATTGAAAATAAATTTTGTAATTTACTCCTATAACAAATATTAAACAACAATTAATTAATTTACTGTCTATTAAATAGACAAAATCTTTTGAAAATTATACATAACTAATATTTATACATCAAAAATATAAAAAAAAACTAAAAACTAAATATATACACAAAATTATACGTTCCTATACAATAATGTAAAACATAACAAACAAAATTGTAATTTAGTAAAAATAATTATTATAAAATAAAACTATTTAAAAAATCCTATAGCTTGTAAGTTAAAGAAATAAATTTAGTTTAATCGCATATAAATAGTAAATTAAAATAAAAAACAATTATAAACAGTATTAAAGTAAAAAAAACTGTAGATAAAGATATAACTAAAATAAATTTTGAACGAAAATGTTTTACAAAAATATGTTAAAATCATGCTATAAATATCTTTTGAAACGTTTTTATATAAAATGCTGTGTATGTGTGTATATAGATTTACCAAAATTTTCGAATAAAAAATCTTTACATACATAAATAACTTGAAAGATGATATTATTATACTTCGAAACTTTCTTCTGTTAAGGATGGTAACTTTTTTATTTAAATAAATGCTTTAGAAAATTTCTATGGTGCGCGACAAAATGATAAGGTTTTGCCTAAATTATGCAAAAGTAAAATAAGTAACTATTTATAACATGATATAAATAAATTACCTTGTACTTTAGAAACTGAACGAGCCAAAAATTCACGGTCTTCAAAAAATTACCCTTTTTCAAGAAATTGAGACAAATTTCTTGCTCATTCCCTTTTATACAAAATTTTATATTAACAAACAAAAAAAATCTTATAAGTATTGTAAATCAAAATGTTTAAACCTTATCTTAGGGAAGCACAACATACCATTACGACTTTTAATTTAAATTTCCAAATTTCTTAACAATTTTTGTAATTGATTTTTGATTAAAATACAACTTTTATATACTAAACTATATAAAAAAGTATTATAATTATACTGAAACAAAATAGAATGTGCCTGCGTAAATATATTTTTAGCCAAAAAAAATAATGAATCAAATAAATAATCTGTAAAATATTAATTATAACTAAGATTAAAAAAATAAAAAAAATCACTAAATAAATATTTAAAAAAACAAATATATAGTTTAGTAAATGAAAAGATAAATAACTTAGTAAATAATTAAAACACATATACAATACTGCTACTATTCATATAAAAACTTTATTAAAACAGAGCTCAAATTTCCATAAAATAATTAATTGTTTTGTTAAAAGTTAATCTTAGTTTACTTTTAAAATCAATAGATTTTAAGTTATTTTACACTAAAAAGTTCGCTGAAATCCAAATTTGCCTAAACAGTTGCAGTTTATTTAAAAACAGAAGGAAAGCGTTAAGGCGGCAGGGCAACAAATTTAGCCGAAACAAAATTTACAACACAATCAAATTATAAAAAAAATCGTTACAACCAAAAAAGTGAAAAGTAAAATGCAATTGTGTTGATAAAAATAGAATAAAGTCTAACATTGAGAATCTCGATCAGTTGTGCGCTTGCAAGAACCTTGTATCAACGATAATTTATGATAACCACAATTTGTGATCATGGTGAATTTATAAAAGGGCGGTAGCAAAGCAAACTCATAGCAGGTGGTCTCAGTTCTACAACAAATACAATTCGATTCGGCTGATTGGCTCGAAATGTTAAAAACAGAAAAATAAAATTTTGTTGAAAATGCAATTTTAATAATGGTGATCACAAACCACATGCCTCAAACAAAAGTATTTATCGGTCTTGGGCCACATACATACATGTAAGGGGCCCATGCGGATAAATTTATTTGAAATCTAGAATAATCTTATTTGTTTTTTTTTTTTTGGCAAATCGAACCAATCTGGCTGTTTCAAGATGACCTTATAAATGGGTTTTGGTTGGAAGCATCGTACAATTCAATTCGCTCGAGATTTTTTTATCGATTTGATTTTCCTATAATATCAAAGAAAGCTCTAAATTTTTGCATCTCAGAGAGGCAAAGATTCGCTAACATCTCAAGAAGAGATGTATAAAAAAAGACCACATCTCATTTTAGTGCAATTTCCTTGAATTTTTTTTAATTACTTTTTTTATAACTTTTGAACATCATTTTGCAGATTAAATAAATAAAAAATAAGAAATTAAAAAAAAACAATGTTTAATACGTAAAAACAGGTTCCTATTAAATTAATCAAAAAATTATTAAATTAAAAAAAAAATAACAAACAGTTTTGAAAGAATTTTTTTTACAAAAGAAATTTTTATAATTTCAACAAACCCTTAATATTATTTTATAATTTTAGCAAGTAAAAACAAGCATTAAAAAAGAAATTTCTTTCAAATATAACAAAATTCCTAATTAGTTAAAAATTATGTAATTCAATCCTGATTTTATTAAAAAGCCCCAAAAACCTTAAGTATTATTAAATAAAGAAGAAAATGAAAAACTAGACTAAACGACAACTAAGACAAAAAAAGGCAAATATATACAATATATTTTCAAATAAAAGTTAAAAAAGAAATAAAGAAAAGAACATAAAAATAAAAGAAAAAGTAATAAAAACAAATTAAACAGAAAGGATTTTTTATTTAAGCGGATAATGAAAAGCAATGTTTAACTTTATTAATGAAATTCTATATTTTCCATTTCCTTTAACAGTTACTCGTCGCTCATTAGAAATGCGGGTGCGTGCTACTGATCCTCGCCCTTGCCCCAAGTGTGGTAAAATCTATCGTTCAGCCCACACTTTGCGTACTCATCTGGAAGATAAACACACTGTCTGCCCGGGCTATCGTTGTGTTTTATGTGGAACTGTGGCAAAATCACGCAATTCTTTGCACTCTCATATGTCGCGTCAACACCGTGGTATTTCAACTAAAGACTTACCCGTATTACCAATGCCCAGTGCTTTTGATCCCGAATTAGCTTCGCGTCTTTTGGCCAAAGCTGGGGTGAAGATTTCACCCGCAGAACTAAGAGCTAGAGCTTCGCCAACTAATAATAGTGGTAGCGGACAGAAGGTCGATGTAAATTTAGGTGGAGTCATGAAAGATGATGTGGAAGATTCCGATGATGATCCAGAGGATCTGACTACCAGCACTGGTTTTGGCAGCAACATGGGCAATAGTGACTTGAGCCGTTATCACGAAAGTTTATTGAGTAATTTTGGACATGCAAATACCACGATATCGCGTATACGCAATGAGGCAGCTGCTGTGGCCGCTGCAGCAGCTCTGGGTCAACAAAAGGAAATGGCCGGTGGCCAATTGCCGAATAGTACAGCAACGGCTGGTCAATCCCTGTTGGATACATATTTGCAATTTATAACGGAGAATACATTTGGTAAGTGGCCAATTGATGGTGATTTATTAAATATGTAAATAAATTATTCTAAAACTGAATGCAGGCAATGAAGCGACTAAAACACAAAATAAATGTCCAGAGCGACAAATAAAAACTATTTTTATTTTATTTTTATAATATCTTTGTTTTTTCTCTTTTAGGCATGGGAATGTCGCAGGAGCATGCTGCTGCTGCCGCTTTACATGCCGCCAAAATGGCCCAGCTCAATGCCATGGGCCATGGTTTGGACAAAATCCCGCCAGGTCTATTGCCACCACAATTTGATTTGAGTAAACTAACAGGGACAGCCGGTTCAGCGTTTACAACAGCGACAGTTAATAATTCAGGTCTTACCATTGAACCCATAATGAGACGTGATCATTCGAGTACCCCGAGCAATGAGAACAACACAGCGTCCAGCAATAATACACCTGCCACACATAATAACGATCTTCGAAGAGATCCCTCCGAACCCATGGATTTGGGCTTGGATGGCAACAATCAATCGGGCAGTCATCCTGACAATCAGGGTTCCGATAATGAGGACAACTATTCAGAAGATGAGGGCGTTCATAATACATAAATTAGAATTAGCTTAAGCGAACATTTTAAATAGAGATTTTTTTTTAGATTTTAGAAAAATATTTAAATGAAAACAAGTTTAAAGAGAAAATATTTAGCTTAGAAATTATTTTGAAGTGAACGGTATTGAAATTAAATTTAAAAATATATTAAATTGCGGTTTCCTTAACCAACCTAGAAAAGTGAATGTTTCGCATATACTCGTACATAAATCGTTTAGATCAATCGGCCCTCCCGACTGTGGAAACCGCTCTTGAGAAAATTTTTTTTAACAAAAATAATTCTGTTATAAATTTCAAATGAAACTAAAGAAGCCTTAAAATGTATACCAGTTTATAAAAATTTAACTTTTATTTGGAAATCGCTAGTATACGATTTACCTTTAAAATAAATCTAAATAACAATTTATGAAAGAGTTATTTTAAATAAATATTATACTAAATAGTGTACATAATATGTATTTCGAAAAGAAAATCAATTAAAAATTAAATGCAATATTGTTAGAGAAAAAATATGGCAAAACATAATTCTATTTACTTCACCTGCAAATCCAATTTAAAGCAATTTTAGATTAATATATTTAAAAGTAGAGTTTAACTGTAATTCTTTTATTTAAATTAATACAAAACATATATAAGATGTAAATATTTATATTAAATGTTTAAAATTAAAAAAAAATCGTACACAAAATTTAACAGAAAATAGCAGAGTGTTTGAAAACTTTTTTTTCATGGACCGAGTTTGTAAAACACAACGTTTCTAATTTGTGAAGAAAAAATTTAATATTCTTAAAAAAAATAAAACTTTAGAAGTGTTTTGTTTTAGATAACCGGGTCATAAGTTTTACTTTACTTAAACATACATGTTAAAAACAAGAATTATATTAAATATTTTCATTAAATTTAAATTGTTTTAGTCTAATTTTTTTATACAAATCTTTGTTTCAAGTGCCTTGTTTTAAAAACTAATTAAACAAAATTTATTTGAATTACATAGAACAAAATTAAATTGAATTTCTCAACTCTGCTTTTAGTTCTTTTAATATTATATTAGTTTAAATTAAAATATTTATATGTAAAACAAACTAAAAACTTTGGAACTTTGTCTTCATAAAATTACCTCTAAAATAAGAGCAATAAGGAACTGTTTATGTTCTTTAATAACATCCAGGGAGCTGTTGCTTTAGTGCTACAATCTATCAAATACTGAAAAGCAAAAAAAAAATGCAAAAACTCTGATTTTTTTTAATTCTTATGCAAATATTTATTTAGAGATCATTGCGTAATTGCATTGGAAAGAGCATTCCAATTTGAGATGAGAATGTGTTGATGAAAACTTAACGAAATTGCCTCGATCAAAAAGTGTTTATTTTTAGTCGAAATTAAACACCTTGTTCTATAAACCGAATGCTACTTAGTTTTTTATCTTAAGACGAATCCACATGCGAATTCACATAATTTTACTCGTTCTAAACGCAAGTAAGAAAACCTTTTTGAAAGCAAATGGAATGCCGTTTTCGCGAGAAATTCCTTCTAAATAATAAAAATGGCACTTTGTATTTAAAACTAAATATGGTTTTTAGTACTTTAATATAATAAACATTTTTTTATAAGAATTTGTTCTCAAAACTATTTATAATAATTACAAACAGTATGAAATTAAGTCATTTTTATGTTTTGATTATTTTTCTTCTGCAAATTATTTGTTTTTACATACAATTTTTTAAATATATTTTTATGTTTGTAATACTCAACTTATTCTGCAGTACACCAGTTCGATCATCACATTAAAAATTAGTCAAATTTTAAAAATCAATCAACCGATTTAAAAACGACTCGTTTTAAAGAAGGGGAGATGGTTTGCGAAGTTTTATTTAAAGAAATTTAAGCATGGGAATGCAAATATTGAATCGCAATGTAAATAGCATAATAATTCGAACAATTTTCTTTTCGAAACGAATTGCAGAGTAATCCCCTTAGTTTCGTTTTCAAAAGAAAACATACCAACCTGTTTCCGTTTCAGACATAAACGAAATCTGGGTATTATTATGTCTTTGGATTCGAAACGGAAATCATTCGAATTTGTATAGCTTATAGATAGATTGTGTTTCGAAAGTGTTTTCTTTCGAATCGAAATACATAATAACTCCCCAGTAAAGAGTTGATTCGAAAAGCATTTTTATTTATAGACACTTTCATAGAATAATAGAAAAATTAAATCCCTTTGCTTTTTAAAAATTTCTATTCGAAAACTAAATTAAAGCTTCTTGAATTAGAATTCAAGTTGCTTAAAATTAGTAAATAATTTCATGATAAATTTTATGGTCAAATATGTTGTTAGCGCTATTAAAATTGCATGCTTATGATTAATTAGAAAAATAAATTACAGGTCTAAAAATATTATTAATTAATATCTTAACTGATACATAAAAACAATTATTCAAAAAAATTTAGAAGTTTGTGACTAAACAAACAATTTCCGACACCAGAGAATCATCTAAAGTTTCTGATATTGTTCGCTAAAACAGACTGAAAAGTAGAAAAAACAGTACTGTAAAATGTGGGCTTTTGAATTATAGAATAGTTTGATCTGAAGCATTAATCCCGAACCAGTGAATAACTACAGTTACTCTTTAAAATAAAATTTAATAATAATATTGTAATTAAGTAGTTATAAAAGTCATTACGTACGTATGCATAACTTTCAATATTATTAAAGCACAAAAAAACTGCTCATCATAATAGATCATTTAAAGATCTACAGATTAAAGCAAAAGTTCCAAAAATATTCTGGATAATTTTAATTTCTTTTTATTGTTAATAAAAAACACTGGCTTAAGTAACCGCAAACAAAAAATCATCACATAAATAAATAATTTAATTCTCTCATTTAAAACAACCTCAAGGTAAAATGAAATAAATGCAATTCAAATGTGCCATTTAATAAAGTTGGATTGAAAAAAAACACACACACACATACAATCATACACAAACACCTCAATATTTACAAAAATAAAAGTACTTCCCTTAAATAAATATAACTTTTATAACAATTAAACTCAGGAAAATAAAATAAAACAAAAAAGAATAAGACATTCCTTTTTTTAAAGAGCAAACAAAAACCTCAAAACTACCTCAATTTTTTTTATAATTTTGTTGAAACAAGTCAGTGAATCAAATATGTAATTTATTTACCTCAAATATTAAAACTAAAATTAATAAATAATATAAAATGTAAATATTTATAACAAAACTTTGTTAATTTTAAGATAACTCTACTTAACAACCACAAATGCAATAATTTATTATAATATTAATTTAAAAATTAAAAATATATTAGTACTCATGCATACATATTAAAATTAAAAAATAAAATCTTGCCAATATATTTAAAAATTCCCAAACTTGAATTAAGTACATATTTAAAACAAACACAATGCACTTTGAAAACCAACATAAAATATATTGAAAATAAAATACACTACACTTAGCTCTAAAAATAAAACACCACGTCTTGCGTAAATTTAAAAGAAATATGTATGTAGTACTTATGTTGAAAGAAAAACTCTTTAAATAAAATAAAACAAAAACAAAAATGAACAAAAATAAACGTTTAATAAATATACTATATATAAGAATAAAAAATAAATATTTTTAAACGTTAATTTATTTTCTTTTCAACTTGGAAATTATTACCTCAAATATACTCAGCATTTAATTTTAAACAAAAACAGATTTATCATTTTTAAGATATCTAACACAAAATGACAGAATTTGAAAAGCGTATTATGCTGTTTTTAATACTAATTTAACAAATTTCTTTAATTAAGCTTTACTTATTAAATAAATAATTTAATTTTTAGTTTTGTATTATTTTTCTTAATTTAAAAAAAAAATAATAATTAACTCTTTAAGAGTTAACTTTTGCATTTTCCTTTTTAATTTTAGCCCATGAATTATTAAATTTTTATTTGCTTTTAAGTTCTACCTCAATTTTAACTTTGCGATATTTCTTTATAAGATTTCTTCTCTTAAGTTTAAATAGTTTGAATACATTAGTATTGAATTTTCTACACACATTTTAATTTTAAGTTTATTTCATAGTTTTTGTATAAAAAAATAACTTAAAAAACTACCGCACGCATACTTAAAAATAATTTTAATGATTTTTAATAAATTTTAGTTGAAATATTTTACAAAAAAAAATGTTTGACTTTTATTTTTCAATTATTTTCTTATTTAAATATTTGATCTTTTTTAAGGTTAAAAAAACAGTGAGTATTAAAATAATAAAAACTTTAAAAAAAAATATGAAAACCGCTTGACCTTGAGGGCCATCTTAAGCGCCAAGTTCAACCCCAAGCCGTTCAAAGATGTAAAAATTTTCTATGACTTCATCTTTTTGAGAGCAAAAATAAAGTTTTTTTAACTGAAGTAATTATAAAAACAAGTCCAAAAATTTAATAGAGTCCAGAAAATCGATTTTTCCAAGGACTTTTGGAGTTATTAAAATAAAGCCCTTTTTCGAAATTTTTCGTCAACGATATCTCCCAAATGGATTAATATATTTTATGGTAACGACCGGCAATAATTCGTTGCGTAAATTCGTCGACTCAAACACAATTTATCAAACTTAAAATTCTTTCTTAATTTTCTTTGGTTATTTTTATGTCTAAGGATACAAACTGCACTTTCTTTTGCTTCCTTGATGATGAGTTCACTGATATATGCAAAATGGGAACCAACTTTTTTGAATTAATTGTAAACTATTTTTTTCTTCAATCGTATCTCAGCGATAGACGCTCATGCGAGAGTCTATTCAAGGCGGAGCGATTGCAATGCTTTTCTTATAGGGCGTTGCCGGGACCGGTCAACAGTGTCCGCTTAACGAAACCGTTGGTAATGGGAGATTATACTGTATAGTGATAGTAACGTTCCATACTTATGTTGTCACTACTACACGCTAGGTGGAATATTTATGGACTTATTTAATAGGAAACTAATGCATACCATCTTTATCTATACATAAATAAGGTTCATTCATTTAAAGAGAAAAAACTGCCTAACTTCCCATTCCCTTCCCCATGGAAAAACAATAAACAAAATAAAATTGCATAAAAACACGCACATTTATAAAAACATCTGATTAATCATATATTTATGTATGGACTTTTAAACACTCTCATTGCTTTGCTTTGCCAATACTTACATAAGTGAATGCGTATACGTGTGTAATTTTAGCATTTGTAGTGGTGTCAACTTTATGGGCCTTTTGTTCCTTTAACCGATTTAAATAATATATAGTCGGGTCATTAAAGCTCAATAATGTGTACCATTTGGTAAAAAATGAAGCAAATCGGTTGGGAAACAAAAGAGAAAAAGGGATCTAAAAATTTTCTTTGCCTATTTATATATAGATAATTGATGAGACCGCTATTTAGAATTTTCGTTAAATTTGAGTTGACAGGCCAACACCAACGCGTGTTCGACTGGGTCGTTCAACTGAAAACATCGGAGCCGTGAGCCACAGTGTTGAAGAAGATCCAAAACCACCACATGGCGAATCGTACAGGAATTGAAGCCGACCGACCATTCACATCGCCGTATATTCGCTGGTTTTTCTGGAAAAAATCATTTTTTCAGACGAAGCCCATGTTCACTTGTCAGGTTACGTCAACAAGCAAAATTTCCGCATTTGGGCTTCTGAAAATCCTAGAGCGATTATTGAGAAGCCTTTGCATGCTCAACGTGTCACTGTATGTGGTCTGGAGGCGTGATTGGACCGTTTTATTTCGAAGATGGGGCTGCACATGCGGTAACGGGCAATGGACAACGCTATCGCGAGATGTTCACAACTCAATTTTGGCCTATTATTGATGACGTGGATATCACTGACATGTAGTTTCAGCCAATATAACGATTAATTTATTGCAAACCGAATTTCCCGATCTCTTAATTTCACAAAAATCAGGTGCAAAGTGACCAGCCAGATCATGTGATTTAACACCACTGGATTATTTTCTGTAATGCTATATGTTAAGGACAGAGTTTATACGGAGCCAATCGAACCGATTGCAGCCTTAAAGCTCAAAATCCGTGATATGATTAACGAAATAGTCAAAAAGTGATTAAAAACTTTGATGAAAGGAAAGAATCGACATCTGTCAGCATGGTGATGGTGGACATTTGCCAGATGTCATTTTTCATTCATAATTGCCGAACTTTTTTTTTCTCTTCGTAATAATTTGAATCATCTTCATCAAAATTTTTTATTTTATTTTGTTTTAGAAAACAAAGTTTTTGTTGAAAAACCCTGTATAAATATATTAAAAAACGGATAATTTACTAAGAAATCAATTTAGGTGATTAGTTGATTAATTGACATAAACTGTTTGATTATTTGCGTATCGAAGTTTGCTATTTTTTTATAATTTAACCATACGAAATCTCCGATCATTAATTATCATCTTGATTGCGGAAATCAATAGGCTTTCCTACAAATTTTATTAGTACATATTTGTTTTATATTTGTAGTAGTGTATCAGAAAATTCGATGCAGATGAAAAAATAAACAAAAAAACTACAAGTAGATTTTTTTATTACATAAGTTGCAAATGTTAAATTAAAAGAAATGTATTGGGAGAGTTATAAAAAATATGTTGATGTACTATTTCAAAACACCAAGTTAAAAAATTCCTGTACAGAAAGAAACACTTAATTATCTGTTCTGTAAAAAAGTTATGTCCTTTTTAAGGACATTTTTAAGCGCCACAGCTTACAAAATTAAAAGAAATAAAATTAATTTATATTTCTTACAATCCCCTTCCCAGCTATTAACCAATTTTATTCAAAATCGGTGAAAATCATTATGTAATACAATTATCTTTTCTTATTAACGTTTTAATTTATTAACTCACTTTTTACAATTTAATAAAAATGCATACTTATTTCAATTTCTATTTACTAAATGTTTGGTTTTCAAAAAATTCTATTTATTAATTTATTTGGCAAGGAAAATAATGTTTCAGCATAATTTTTATGTTCTTTTTATTTAAAAATAATTTTAAACTTGAAACAAAAAAACGTTAAAAAGGTTTGAACTTAAATTTACTTTAATGTTATATTTCATTTCTGGACCTCTCCATTTACGCTAATGGCTGGAAAGTTGTGATTTTAGTCTCATGTTCTGCAATACCCAAGCCCGTAGAGGGATTTAAGGAAAAGGCGGTCAACACCCAGGTAGTACTAATATCAGGTGTTCTTATAGAAATGTTCAACTCCTCACTTTCATTGCTATATTTATATAAAAGTTAAAATATATTCTGAAAAAAAAACTTAATACCAGGCTCAACTTACTTGTTATAACCATTAAAAAACCATGTTTTCAAAAAGTCCTCATTGTTGGCATCATCAGGACCCACTGCACTTTGAGTGCTGGGTGATGTAGAAACAGCTGTTTTAACTGGAAGTCTGAGATCAAATCCTTGGACTGAAATTTACAAACGTTGGATAAATTCACCTTCTAATTGTTTTCAAGAAAACTTACATTGATGAGAAATGGGTCTGATCCAATCATAAAAGTAATCAGCATTTGTTAATGTTACACAGCCTGATGTCTCTCCGGGATATTTTGAATAACCACCCTGATGCGGAGTGGCGGTGTTATAAAAATCTCTTAGGCTTTCAATTTGGCGGTATTTCAAGTCGTCGGCTTTCCTTTCTAACAGCAAAACTCTCTGGTCAATAGCCATAACACCGATAAAAGAATTGGGAGAAGTTCGAATTTTTATAGTCACATTTGCACCCGGCTTGACGTGTTCAGTAGCGGTGACAGTGATCTGAAATATATATTATTTCAAATTGAAATCATTTCTTGTCTTATATAATGCAGACTTTGGCATTCTTACCGGATTTAGCGGTTCATCAATGTGATATTTTTTCTCATCGTAATGGTATTCTCCATTTTCATCCACGTAGTAGACATACACGGCAAAGTCGCTTGCCCATGAAGATTGTGGCGTTAAAGTTAGATCGTATACTTTCGGCTTATCTGGCAGATCCACATGACCGCTCTGTAAAATGTTGCCACGGCCGATAACGTTGTAATTGAAATACGATAAAGGTTGACTTGAGTTTACGGTGAATTTTTGAGCTTTATTTAAATGCAACCTAAGAGGATATCGATATATAATATAAAGTTATTAAGTCAAGTTTAAGTTTATTAATTCACATAATTAGCTTAAGTTATTTTAGCAATGAGTCCAGGGAGCAAATTACGGCATTCGATATCGATCGAAATTTGAATACAAATTCAAAAAATTTTGTATGGGATTTCGATCGATATCGAATGCCGCAATTTGCCCCCAGATTATCATATTATATTGTTATCGACCTTTGTCACATGTACAAATTTCAAAATTAATCAGTCGGTATATAGACACAAGTTAATCTAATAAACTGTGTTAAAAGTTATAAACTCAACTTACTTATTATTTGAGAATTGGTTCATCAAAATAAAATATTCGCCTGCTACGTTTAATGTTTCAACTCTTTTTGGTTCGTTTTGCTGAAAGCTTTTTCCAAGATCTCGCTCTTCTTCCAAATATTTAATTTTAAATGTGTAAAAACAATTGTATGGATTATGTGGAAGCAATGTGGACAGTGGTATCTTGAAGTTGACAAAACCAGTCTCATTCATATGACCCTTAACCACCCCGGAATTGTGTGGCTCTAAAATACATTTGGGTGACCCTACTTTATATGTCAATTCAACTGTTGATGTGGTATCGTTTAGATTAGATCCATCTATGGAGGTAATTTGCAAGAGCATATCCTTTTCTTTGCCCCCTTCAAAAGTAGAACAAGCTTTCTTGTCCACACAGTGCATTGCATATCTGTAAGGATAGATATGGCTGTTAGCACGGCCAACAATTTTGTCGCCAGTGGATTGTTCCTCTATCGTGGCATCAATTATCACAAGTGTTGGATATTGAACACTTAAATGACTTTTATATTCTTTTACGTCAATGTCTATTTTGGATATGCCTTTAATCATATTGGCATTTTTAGTAACATGTGTGTTGTCAAAAGATAAAGAGATAGTAACTTTGCCGTCTAAAGGTTTACCGGAGACGTGACTAAAAGGTAGAACTAATCAGTTAAGAAATTATTAGAAGGAGGTTTTCGACACTTACTTGGCTGTCACAACTACCTGAAGGACAGTGTCCTTAAACGTTGCGTCGGTAGCTTCAACTCTAGCGACATATTTAGCACGAATATTATCGACCAGAAACATAGAATATTGAGATGGTCCGTCTCCATTTTGTACATACAAGCGCCAGTAACCGTTAGGAAGGAGATGAGAAATCCTAAATTTACCAGTGTACACGCCATTGATGGTCGCAAAGTTTTTCTTTTCTGATTCTTTAATTTTATTAAATTTACCATCTTGGAACCAAATCACAGCATTCTTTTCTGGTTCAACTGGTTTCAAATCTTTGTCCATAAATAACACTCTAAAGTTGATCTCATCTCCGGATTTGTAAACGCCCTTATCGGTTTGTATTCTCATATGGTTATGAAATTTACGGTTTTCTAGTTTTGTGCTATTTTTGAAATTTTCCAAACAATTAACACTCTCCGCGGTTAAATAGTAATCATGTTTCTCTAAACTGGGTAGATCAAATTCCACATTTTTGACTTCTTTTGGCGAAACCTCTACTAGTTTGATTTCGTTATAAGAGGTGCCGTTAATGCCGACTTTGATTTGACAGGGTTCGCTGGTGCGGTGAACTGCCACAGCTACGGTATATTTTTGATTGGAATGTATAGTACCAGGTGCGATAACAGTGTATTTGCTGAAATAGAAAGCATTAAATTCATACATATTCTAATGAATACTAATTAATATTTTTTATAATATTTGTACGGTTCGTAATAAATATACATACATTTGCAAACTAATATTTTGTTTTTCATATTTATTGTGATTATGTTCATAAAATACAATAAAAATGTTGGCAAGAGTTAACTGATAATATCTGTTGTATCTGTTGTATGTACTAAAGTTTTATAAAAGCCATAAAATGCTTCTTGATAATCTCTGTGAAAAAATTATAACAAGAATTTTATTAACTTTTTCACATGCACCTCTCGTGTGAGCTCTGTGTGTATTTCCTTTTAACTATTTATATTTTAAGATATTTCGAAGTACATACTTGTATAAGTACGAGTATAATCTTACGTGATCTTAAAAAAGTATATTTGGCACTAAGCAGAGTCTTTAAATGAATTTTTATACAGTGCTTAACAACGTTTTGCAATGATAGTTTGAATTTTAAAAACCGCGACACGACACTACAACTAAAAAACTATCAATATACAGTTGTTATCCTTTATTCAAAGGACCCTTTACTTACCCCTCATTAGCTTTAGCATATGCAAAGAGTTGCGCGAAGCAAATGGTAATATAAAATGCCAGGCGCATGTTTTAGCGGCTTATTAATTCTTTAACGGTTATATTAACACACTAAATGATAATCGTATTTAAATGTAGTTCTAAATCGTAACCGATCTAAACGTCTAAACGGTCAATGCGTGACTGATAAACTCAAAGTTTAAGTGGGTTCTTAAATACAGTGGTATTGAATTATCGGTGAGAAGTTTTCAGTTAATTTGGCTGTGTGTGCGTGGGGAGTTTGTTTCAATCAGCGTTGCCAGTTAGTTTTTCGAGGCCAAGTTTCATTTCATTTAACCCCAGAAAATTACGTATTACCTTAGTGTTTTTATTTTTACCCCTTTTCAGATTCAAGGTGTTTTAAGATTCATTAATTCAATTTCATTATTATTTTTGGCAGTTTCCTTTTCATTGAGTTTAGGACCTTTTGTAGATTTTTAGTAGAGATGATTTATTTCTTCATGGCACACGCGATCGTGATTAAATTTATAATATTTTTTCAAACAATTTAAAAAAGGAAAAACCTTTTTGCTAGTATTTTTATATGCTTAGATATGTATTGGTGTACATATTTATTCAAAGCATAAGGAAATTGGATATGTTCAGAAATTTATCACTGGAGTCCAAAATAATATATTTCCGATTTAATTGGAAAAAGTCTTCCCTTCGCATCAATAACAAAATAAAATTATTATTTACAGACAAATTACACAACAACTGATGAGCACTACAAAGTTTTAAGCACATTGGAGTTATTTTTTTACTGAAAATAACAAAGAAAAAGTAAATGTTCACTTATTTCAGAATATTTGACTTAACTATAATTTTTTAATTATATAAGTACATATCCTTGTACTTTATACTTGTACTTTGTACTATATAATTAAGTGTGTAGTTTTCCATTAGAGGCTACTTTAAATAAAAATACATAATGCAAAAACAATTTATTCTATTTTGACAAAACATTCTGTTACTCGAAGTCTCCGTAAGTCGAACTTTCTTTTGGCATAATGGCGATTTGAGTTATAGAAGTTCGACTGTATTCCCACTGAGTGTATTTGAACTGACAGTGATTTTTGCAGGTAACATCATTGGAAACACAAATCATTACCTTACTGTCCAAAAAGGCAGCGATTGCTGGAAAAGCCAACACGAATAAAACAAAAGTTGTATTTCTTCAGTAAGTGATTTTAATTGATAAATCGCTTCGTTCGTCAGTAGTAAGGCGAATTCATTTTATAGGTGGTGTTGATTTTCCAAAAAAACACTGCCTAGTTGATACAAAATGTCAAAAACAAAAAAAGAAAATTTATTTTAAATATATTTTTAGCAAACTTTAATCACAATTCATATGCCCCAAACAAATATATTTCTTCATTTAGTGGAACATATTACTTACTGTATACAGCCAACAAGTTATTTGAAAACACCAGAAAACATAAATACAAATAATTCTGATATATACAGCTGACAAAGCGAAACAGTTAGCTGTGCTCTCAATAACACCCGTAAAATGAATTCGACTTGGTCAATAGGACAAGTTTTATTGATTTTTGGCCGCATTGTAGAAAATTATCATCTTTTAAAAATAGCAAGGCAATATATAGTTACGTCTATGGAAACATCACTCTACAGAGGTTTAATTACTAATTTAATATGATATGTAGAAAAAAGATTCGACTCTTTTTAATGCTAATTGTAAAAGAAATTCCATAAGTCGATCTATTTTTGGTTTGATTTTAAGTTTACTTAAAGAATATTATTATTTTCAGTTAAAAATAAAGAGTTAAAAAAATTATTACAAATTAATCATTTTTGTTGCATTTGCCTAGTGTTCATTTAAATTTTATGTAATTTTTAGAGACAAATATTGCTTTGCTATAAACATAATCAGCAAAGCAAATTCTATTTAACATAAGAATGCAAAAAAAAAACTTATATTTCATGAGGTAAATAAAACATAAAGCACAGCTTTTTGTTATTCAGTTAGTTTTATTAGGTTTTAATAAAATATTGTATTATTTTTGTTGGTTTTCGCAACTTCCAAATACAGTTATCAATACTTTTTTCGACAAAAGCGAAGCATTCGAAAGTATTTTGCGATATTGAACGCTGTGTCTCAAGAAATGTTTGCAGTACTTCTACAATTATTTTAGCTTCACTAGCGGTACCAACATTTTCGATTTCTTCAGTTTTTTTCCTCTTCCTCCTGCTCATCATCATCTTGTGGATTCTTTACAAAAGTAATAATTTCATCATCGCTAAGGGGCCCTGTAAAAGCAACGTTGTCATCGAAGTTAACAAAATCATTAAACTGTTCTGTAATATTTAATTAATTAATTAGAATAAGCCATTCCTCGCTGTTTTGGAGACAAACATTATCTGTAACCAAAATATTTGGTCGCGCGAAAAAGCCACAAATCGCAAAATAACTTAAAATTGTTGATTTTTGAACACTTTTCCATGCTTTGTGGGCCATTCCTATTTCTTGAAAAACTGCTGAGCTTTAGTTTTTACCATCTGTTCTTCGAAGGGAATGTTGTCAAGTCGCCATTTAAACAGACATTGCTCAACGTCTTCATATTCAGCACTTTTGCACTTTAAACCTTTACTTTTGCAAATAATCTCCGATTTTTTTTAATTGCTCAGCAATTTCTAGCTTAGACTTGTCAGCATGATCTGCGGCCTCAATTATAGAAATTTTTCCTCAAATAGATATATTGATTCAAGCTTTACTTTACTCATTTTTAAAAGAATCAAGTCGTTCGTTCAATCAAGTCGTTCTTTTGCTTTAAATTTTATTCTCACTTCGTTGAACTTGTACGAGTACTTCGTTGTATAGAGGCTTTACAAATGCGCTTGTAAATATAATTAGACTTCGCTATTTTTATAACGGGATTTTACTATTTAGCATTTATTCTGATTTCATTATGTTGAGGCATTTGAATGAACATTTCGCTATATGGGCAAGTCCCATAAAGGGTCATCCATTAACCAAAATTTTTTTAAATTTATCCAACTTATTTTTTATCTTTTTTTTATAGAATATTAGACTAGATATTTAATGTTATAAACAATATAAAAGTATTTTTATGATCATTAATGCACAAATTATTACCAAATCCTACTCTGCCTCAGATCTTCAAATTTCATACCAGAAATCAAAAATTTTTAGGTATTCTTTACTTTTACTTTAAAATTACTTTAGTTAATGAAGATGGCCCGATCGAAAGCCATATTTTTAAACATTGGATTCACTTCAATTTTAGTAAAAAAAAATTGTGTTTATATTTTGGAAACATTGAAATTATGTATGAAATATCAGAATAGCAAATAGAATAGAAAAAATGTAGCGTGTGTTACAAAGGATACACGTCTTTTGATAAAAAATTACAAAAATGTTTGGCTGCAAATTCTTTTAGAATTCTTTTATGTTATTTCCTTTAGAAACTAGATTTTATGAGCTTTATTATGCAAAATTCGCTAAAAATTACGAAACACACTTTAAGTTTCAAAGTTTCTTCCTTTTTTTGTAGCGTGCGTCACAAAACTTTGTGATCAATTATTTCACAACAAATACCTGCTAAAAAATTATTTTTTATGCCATTTGAAAGTATAGTTATATCCCACTAAACACCATTCATAAGTTGAAAGACTAAAAACTTTGTATATTTTAATGTGAAAACGCGTACGAATGTAGCGTTCGTCACGCAGGATTTGTCCATATAGAGGCTTTTTTGCTCCGAATTTGTTCGTCATAGCAATAGTTTATGTTTGTATGAAAAACTTTGCAATAAAGAGGTTTTCTCAAGGGACTCAAAAAAACATACGTCATATTCAGTTATTCGTTATAACGAAGTTTGTTATAACGAAGTTTCACTGTATTTATGTATATATTAAACAAAAGCATATGCTCAAAATATTTTGTATTCTAATAGACTTCAAGCCTCCTGTTTTTCGTGAAGCTCACTCAAATGTCGGTTTCACAACAGATGTCGGATTTGCTCACATTTTTGTTCCAAAAGTAAAGAATCTGTAGAATTCGACCAAATTAAATTCTAATATTAACTATTGCAATTTTTGAAAGCGGTCTAAAAATCGGTACATATATTTGCTTTTACACTCTTCGAATAGATTTTAAAGATTTGCTTGAATTTTTTTTTGACAGCCTTAGAAGGACAAAAGTGGAGGGGTATGTAGATAATTTTTATCATAGACAATTTTATGTACATAAATGTGGATTTTTTAACATTCTTTCACGGTTTAGCTTCGAAAAACGTAAACATAGTGTATTCGGAGCAAAAAGTTTGTCAGATTTCAAAGCTGCAGATGATTAGATTGATATTAAATCTGCTAGACAAATTTAATTTTAGACAGAGTTTTTTGGAAGAACTTTTAAGCTTTAAACATGTTAAGCAATTTAGTTCACAAACGTTTTTATTTAGAATTACGGTTTTTATTGTTGCCTTTTCAACTGATATATTTGCCTTCTAGGCACTTTCTTTCCGTAGCTCCTGGCAACACTGTCTGCAATACTTAAAAACTATTTAAATAAAACTGCCAAAAATATGTATAAAACACACACACACACACCAAAACACCCCAATCAAAATTAATATGGCAACAACAATATGTACTCAGCACTTGCGTCAATTCAACGACTATTGTTTTTGTTTTTCTTTCTTCTATAACTTTATTTATTTTTTTTATTACGATAGTGAGTAGAGTCTAATAGGTTTTGTTGACTATTTGTTTTTTTTATTGTGGTTAATCCTTTTGCATACACTGACACCCACAAAGAAACATTTTGATCATTTAGGACATTTTTCACCGCTATAAAACATCTTGTTTCTAAGGGAAAATAGCTTTAAAAGAAATCTAAAATACCTACGTAATTTCAATGATCGCTCCTGTATTGTAACGTAGTCATATCTCAAAAAACGTAATTTTTGAGTTAAGAATGCAGAATTATTCGTCATTTCAGCTCTTGAGGGGATAATATTTTTGTATTTTTCCATTGACTTGTGAGTAAATTAAAAACTTTAAGCCTCGTTTTCTCAAGAACGAGTATTTTTTTATATGACTACGTTGCACTAAAGGAGCGAAATGTATACGTCATGCTTATAACTTTAGGAGGACGCAGCTTATCTCAACAAAACCTTAAAAAAGAAAATAAAATGTTAATGACTCCTTCAAAAGTGTGCTTAGCTTGAAGGCAAAAAAAAAATTAGCATTAGATTAAGGTAAGAAATTTGCTTTTTATTAAATCAAAATGTTGACTATTATTTGAATTGGAAATATCATTGTTGTTGCTAGCTATCTTGCTTGGCGAATTATTTAAGTTTGAGCTTTGGGCAGTTTGGTCGATCGGCAAAGCATTTGAGTTTGTTTTGGTTTGGAAGTTTGGAACCATATGAATGTTTTCATTGGATGTTTAGATGTTTACGACCGACAGGATGTGACCTTTTCAATTAAAATTTTGCCGGAAATGTACGTATTTCCAAATGTTTCTCTGGCCGCTGGCCCAGATGGATGTATCTAATAGAAAGATCAAGCTTTACAATTGCATTTTTCGTTTATCTTCGAACTAAATAGTCGGGCACATCTGCCTCAACTTTATAGAAATTTCTAATACGCCAACAAAATATGTTCTTACGTATTTTACAAGGTAACGCAAAAGTAATCATCCAATTTAGTTGTTAAATAACTTTTTTACTAAATAAAAAAAATATTTTGAGCGATGGAAATTTGAATTTGGAGCTTCAAAATTTTTTTCTGTTAAGTGGAGAAGATGATATCCCCCAAGTGGCTGCCATCAGTGATTATACACATTTGTGTCCGCTTTATCGCATTTTCCATTTTCTTTCAAATTTCTTAAGGGCTGCGATTGTTTGGGGCTTGTTGTCATAAACGGCATGAACCTGCCACTTTAATCAAGCATCAATAATTCACGAATCATTCAGAAATTACTTCAATGAAGTTGGAGTGGCTGAATAGCAGGAACAATCAATTTAACAATTTTGCCTACTCTGTATGTATGTTTCATTAAGCGTTATTTTAAGAAAGTATAATGAATATTTTGAACAAAGTTTAATTATTTTTAACAAAAGTCAATTATTCGTTACTCATCGAACAAAGATAATTTATTCTTTTTAATCATTTTTTTTCCAACTGTACTCGTATTAATTTAATAATTTTCTTGAAATTTGGAACAAAAATTGTTTTAGAAGATGCTTGATTTAATACTTAATATGAACACAATGAAATTGAATCAGGGACAGAAACCATGAAAAAATGGGTTCAGTTACGGGTTCATGTTATTAAAAATAAAAAATTCAGGTTCGGTTCAGGGTTCCGGTTCAAAATTTAAAAATCCTACATATCGTTTGTCACAGGTTGACAACTCTTACCACGCAAAAAAATCGGATCGGGTTTTTGATGCCAAAAGACAGTGTTTGTGCTTCTGCATGTTAGTACGTTTCATTTATATTTTTAAAAAGTTTCCTTCCCTACTTCTCCTACTAATTTCGGTTTTTTTATTTACTTCCAACACGGTTTAGTAACGGAGTAATAACGTTTTTTTTGTCTTCTGAAAAGTACAAAAAAAAAATGTTAAGAGTTGTCAACCTGTGACCGACGATATGTTTTCTTAGTAGAAAAATAATTTTTCAAAGAAATTTTCGTTTAATTTTACAATTAATATATTTTTCAACTTTTCTTTTTTTTAATTTGTACTTTGTGGGGATAAAATAAATTATAAGGCTGAAAAGGCTCTCTCGACGTAGCAGGTACTGCGAATATAATCTGAGCCGCTTGATACATTATTGCCGGTTCCGTTTTATGTTGCTCCCAAAAGAGTAAAATGTTTTTTTCTTTTCCCAGTCTTGGATATTCAAATTCATTTTTAACCAAATTATCAATCGAAGCGATGACATTTTCATTTGAATAATTTGATTTATAAAACCTTTTCTTCTTTTTTAGAACTTGTTCGAGCATATCTTCATCATCTTCTGAAGAAAAAGATATTGATTTTCTCACAAAATTCTAGTTTTCTCTTTCCATTTGTGAATTTGTCAAAATTTTTATTGTTTTCAAAATATGTTTTTTTTAGCATTTTCAACATCAACATCAAATGTAATGTTTTTTATTCTTCTTCTATTAAATATTTCTCTATTTTTTATATTTTTGAACTCGATCCTTGCTGAATTTTTGGGTTCAACGGGTTCGGGTTCAAAGTCTTTATAAACAGCGAACCTTCTTAACACGTTTGGGTTCAGATTCGGGTTCGGTTTCAGTCCCTGAATTGAATGTCAAAATATGACATTTATTTGATACAGCACCGAAAACAACTTACTTACTTACTAATTTTTCGTCACCGATTTCTGGACCGAAATTTTTTTCGGCCATAGAATTCATTAATACTGAGTAGCGTTGCCTTTAGATTCAGAAATTTTTTTGCATAGAAATAACTAAAGTTGCGCACTCTTTTGGAGATATTTTTTGGTGGCTGGCAGAGCTGTTATTAATTATTAAAAGTGTTTTTGTAAAATCTACAAGCTATTTTATAACACAAGCGTTCAATGTCATTCTAATAAGAATGGCGGAGCCAAAGCTTCTAAGCTGTGAATGCATGTTTGGAATTAATATCATGGTAGAGAGAAAATTAAGTTTCATGCCCAATTTTTCAAGCAATTCTATATATTTTTTCGTCAACAAATTGTAAATTTCCTACTCTATTACTAGAAGTACAGGCCAAACAATCATATATTCCCTGTTGTACAATAGGTCACTTATTTTAAATTTTCAGAACCTCTTTGGTGGATTTCGAATAGAATTTTGCTTCATTGACTTGTTTTCTTTGATTATAGTATTTAAAGAGGAAGAACCCCTTATAAGGTAGATGGAATAAAAAGTAAAAAGAACGTTTAAGGAAAAAGGAGAAAAAAGTGCAAAAATGAAGGCAAACAATTAGATATATTAGTCGTTTATTTTAAAATGAGGCAAGTCATTCTACCAATAGTTATTGGAAAACCACTCACAATATAAAAGAACAGAAACACTTCGTCGTCCCGAAGTTATCTTCATGTATATCAGAAAATCCAAAACCTTAAGACTTGACTAGTCAAATCTGACGTGTATGAACCAGATCTTAGATACTGAACTTGTGCTCCGGAAGTAGTGCAAACTCGGATCATTTAATAAATTTTTTTAAATATAATACTGAATTTTTAGACTCAATTTCCCAAAGAAAAAAATTTTTGGAGATATGTGAAGGTAACTTCGGGACGACGACTTATTTTAAGTCAATTCATTTTGTTTTTTCTTCAATTCACCCGTTTCATGCGCTTAAGTTCGTTTAAAGCTATCTTTCAATCAAATTATTTTGTGTATTTTGAAAGGAATTCTAAAGCATTTAACAATTGAAAAGACAAAGACAATTTACTTCCCTTGAATTGTCGAAGTGACATTATGATGTTTTGAGATCAACGATCTTGTCACCAGCGATCTTGTGCTGTTTGTTTTTCTACCAATCACAATACTTTACAGTTCGATTGAAATTCATAAAATAAAAAATATTGAGGCCGGTCAGGCAGTTACTGTGAATGGTGTTCGCTATCGTGAGATGATAACGAACTTTTTATGGCCCGAATTGGAAGATATGGATGTGGACGATATGTGGTTTCATCAAGACGGTGCCACTTGCCACACAGCTAACGAAACAATGGCTCTTTTGCGCAACAAATTCAATGGCCGTGTTATCTCACGTAATGGCGATGTCAATTGGCCGCCAAGATCATGTGATTTGACACCGTTGGACTTTTTTCTTTGGGGTTATTTGAAAGAAAAGGTATACGTCGATAAGCCAGCAACAATTCAAGACCTAAAGGATCAGATAATTCGGCACATTAACGGCATAGAACCTCAATTATGCCTCAGCGTCATCGAAAATTTGGACCATCGGATGGAGGTGTGCCGCCGAGGTCGCGGCGCCCGTTTGGCCGATATTTTGTTCCATACATAATTGAGTAATACCAATACATCATAATAAAATAAAATTACAATAATTTCCTAAATAGTTTGTGTTTTATTCAAAATTAACATCGGCCCTTGAAATTTAACCACCCTTTATAACTTTATTAATCGTTTGTTAATAAGGCAATTAATAATTTAAATGACTAAAAATGATTTCTTTAACGAAAGGTTTTGCCCCAATTCTGAAAAAACGACTCATGTAACAATTATGTATCTGAAAATTCGATTTATAATGACAACCAAAGTCAATTCGAATCAACTATTTTGAAGGTTATGTAATTATTTTTTATCTCAATCGGAGCTATATCTAAATTGACTGAATAAACTTAAAACGTGGACAAACAGTTGGTTCTTTTTATGGTCATATTTGGATACATACATATGAATCATTTATACAAGATATTTAGTAATTTTGTTATTTTGTTCATATTTTCTTTTTGCTATCTCAAAAATAATAGATAAAGATAAGCGTTTTGAATAAAACATACTGTGCAAATAAACGCAAAAAAAAATAAACAAAAATATTATTTTGTTTTTTAAAACTACAATTGAAATCTCTAGTAAACAAAATAATAAAGGCTTTTACAGTGTGGGTCTGTAGTTAACCGAATTTATAGAAAATATAAAGATAAAATTGGTTAATACGAGTAACGTGCATTCCAGAGAACATTCGTTTGTGGCATAAACTCCACTCAGAGGTCTTCCCCATCGCTTTCAGCGTGGGAAGATTCAAATCAAATGTCCACAAACACTACTTACTCCCTCTATCCTCCTTCCCATAATCTATTTTCCTAGTTCCAGTACAATGCATTGCATATGTAGGTTCATCCCCTGAGTACTGGTCCTAACACGCGTGATCATGCATGATCGTGAGCAGTTTTTTGTTTCAATCACGTGAGCGTGCATGAGCGTGAGTATAAAAAAAACTTTACGTGAGTGAGCGTGCATGAGTAGATTTTTTGCGTGATTGTTTCGTGATTTTTTCGATTTTGGAATTTTTTCATATTTTTAATAGTTACGTGGTTTTAAATTTTGTCATGAAGACATAAAACGTTGTGCCGATATGTATTAATGGACTGATGTAATTGAATGATGTAGCAGTATAAGTCCGAGTTTCGACTGGCGAACATTTGGAAGAAAAACATCCACAATTCTTTTTCGTTTTTTCATTCGCGTTCACACAGACGAAAAAGACCTAGAAATTTTAAGTTTTTGGAAAAAAGCTAAAGATCTCTCAATTATGCAGCTCAGCTACAAGCGAAGGAGTTTTTTCAACGCCAGGAAGAATACTTGAAGAAATGTGAAACAGACTCCTCGGGAAAAATGTTGACATAATTTTATTCCTGAATATATCTATTTATCTATTATCTATTAACGCTAAAGTACAAGATACTACTTAATCTTAATATTTAACACAGATTGCTTATGAGCAAGAACATTAATGATTTTAATTAAAATATTTTAAATATGTACATTTTAAATTTTATTTAAAAACTTTAAAATAAAAGAAAATTTATATTTTTTTTAAGAATTTTCAATTGTATTCAATTGTCAAATTTAATTTTAACTACAAAGTTTGAAATCGCATGATAGATATCATCAAAATACATACATACATACATATGTGTAAATCCTGCGTGACGAACGCTACATTCGTACGCGTTTTCACATTAATATATAAAAATTTTTTAGTCTTCCAAAAGAGATACCTTCAACTTATGCATGGTGTTTAGTGGGATTTATAATTAATATATTAATAATTTTTTAGCAGGTGTTTGTTGCGAAATAATTGATCACAAAGTTTTGTGACGCACGCTCCAAAAAACGGAAGTAACTTTGAAACTTAAAGTGTGTTTCGTAATTTTTAGCGAATTTTGCATAATAAAGCTCACAAAATCTAGTTCCTAAAGGAAAGAACATAAGAGAATTCTAAAAGAATTTGCAGCCAAACATTTTTGTCATTTTTTGTCAAAAGACGTGTATCCTTTGTAACGCACGCTACATTTTTTCTATTCTATTTGCTATTCTGAAATTTCATACCTAATTTCAATGTTTCCAAAACACAATTTTTTTTTACTAAAATTGAAGTGAATCCAATGTTTAAAAATATGGCTTTCGATCGGGCCATCTTCATTAACACTAAAGTAATTTTAAAGTAAAAGTAAAGAATACTTAAAAATTGTTCATTTCTGGTATGAAATTAGAAAATCTGAGGCAGAGTAGGATTTGTCAATAATTTGTGTATTAATAATGATCATCGAAATACATTTATTTTATTTATAAAATTATATATCAAGTATACGTGAAAAAAAGATATATAAAAAATAAGTTGGAACAATTTCAAAAAATTTTGTTTGGTGGACTCTTGCTGGGGCTTATCCATATATCAAAATTGAAAAATTGTATTTCAAAACTAACACATTGTTTCAGAAAAGTACATTTTTCAGGTAAACATAATTTTCCTCTTTTATTGCAGAATTTTCTAATTGTATATTAGATTTTTCTATTTGCATTCAGAAAATTTAATGTATAAATATTTATAGGTTGTGATTTTTTCGTGAGTATTTCGTGAGCGTGAGTTTTCATGATTGTGACTAACTTTTTTTTACTCACGTGCCTGATCACAAGCAGCCATCAAATGCAACTAGAAGATACTGTCAGAAAAATTTACGAAAAATTAGAAACTCCTGCCTTTGCTTCTATGATCCTCAATTGTGTGTTAAACATTAGCATTTTTAAATAAAGCTAAAAAACAATGTTCAGGAATTTTGTGACTATTTCAATTAAAAGAAAACTAAATTAAAAAGTCGTGTGTCTTGTTGTCTTTTTAGGCAACATATACAATCTCCAAGGAGACCCTACAAAATTTCACATGAAATAAATGCCGTTCATAATGTTTGATAAATTTAATATGTTTTTCACAACGCAACATTTTTTCATACAAATTTCATGTTAATTTTTATAGCATAGATTTTGAAAGTTTTTCGCATTCAATTTTGAAACGAATAGAAGAATTAATGTGATAATTTTTAAGAACATTGGGATATGTTAAAACGAAAAATTAAATAAAAATAATATGATTTTTATTTCGAGAATTTTAGTCCATAGTAAGTTAGGCTAATGTTCGCAACATTTTATGAAGAACGGTGTTGGTACACTAGAAAATTTCCAAAAAATCAGGGAATTAACTTTCCCCCCAAATTTAGCTTACACAGTGAAGAGCAAAAGCGTCAAAATGTGTACTAAGTTTGACTTCTAGGCAGAATAAATCTCATCAAAATACAACAACTTCGATAGAGCTTTTTAATTTAAACCATTCAATAATATAAGAAAAGACATCAGAAAGAAGTTCTTTCTTCAATATTAGAAGCTAAGCTCGGGATTTTTGCAACAAAATGAAAAGGTCAAACCTTTGAAAACTCAAACTGATTTAATTCCAAAAACGATTTGCGTCAGAACATTAAATCGCGAATACGAGCGCTTACTTCAAGAAACGACTAACACCATTGAATTCAGCATTCACAAGATAACTTTGGCAGTAGGGTGTCCAGATTGTTAAAAAAGGACACTTCTGAATTCATACGCTGTGCATGAATCTATCCAAATTTTGACGGAATATAAATTTACTAAAATGGAGGAAAAGCCCGTACTTTCCATCCTCATATTTATTTCTAATAAAAATTACAAGTTTTTTTCTAAACACGTTAACATTTTGTTCATTCTTTAAAAAAAAAATTTCATTGTGTTGTATATATTTAATATTTTACAAAATAGTGATTTCTTCATGGCTCTTGTATTTGCCCTTTGAAGTCTAAAATCTACGGCATTCCTTGGCTATAGGGCTGTACTTCTTCAGCATATCTCAATTGTTCGATCAAATAATCCGGTGCATCTGCCATCTTAATTCTTTTCAATAAAGTCTTTTAACTTTAATTCATTGTCAATTATGAAACCCAGACATTTTTAATATTATTAACTTTTTCGATTACTACATTTTTTATTGTAAATGGTATATTAGTGTTCCTATTAATTTCCATTATTTTTGTTTTATTTTCATTTAATTTTAGTTTGTTCATTTTTAAACATTTGTTTATATTTTCCATATCATATATTAAATTTTCGGAGAATTTTTCATAAGTTTCTGCATCAGTGAAAATTAGAGTGTCATCTACATATAGGATTATTTCACATTTCTGTAATATTTTTTCCATATCATTTATATATGAATAATTTTGAGACAATTATTTAAAATTCTTTAATATTTCCTTATTATATATATATATTGACATATATAGAATACTAGTTAATACAATAACATAAATATTATTAAATAATTTAGATTTAAGTTCTAGGGAAAATTTGCAGATTCAATTTAGGATTTTTTCCAATAATTAAATTACTTTTAGGATTTTACAGGTTGAAGAAGTGCACTGATGGCGGGTTAAAAGGTAAGTAAGTTGTTCTCACCGAAATGCAGATCTTGAGTAGCCTTTGGTTTTGCTTTAAGCTTAATTAAAAAGAACTTGGTAACAAACCCGAAGTCAAACGGTTTGACCGGTTCACATCTGCATTGCGGTGAGAGCAGCTTAACACAACATATGGATAAATACAGTGAATTCAAGGTTGGTATAATTTGAGATAAGTATATAGTATAATTCAAAGTAGATAGAATTAAATTCAACATCAATTAGGTTTATAATTCAAATTTACTATTAGATTTACATAAAACTCGTATTCGATATTAGATTTATAATTCAAATTCAATATTAGATTTACAATTCAAGTAAGTTATTGTACAAAGTAGTTTGGATAATATATATTATAAATAAAAGGGCACTTGGGGCACTCCAAAATTATTCTCTATAGCATTCGATTTGATATTGTTAACTTTTGTGTTTTGTTTACGATTTGTTAAATACCGTTGAAACCATTTTAGTTTTTTATCTTGGAAACCATATTTGTAAAGTTTTTTTTCAGAAGAATATCTCTGTCTATTGTATCAAATGCTCTTTTAAGGTACAGAAAAATGGCCAATGTCAAATAATCAGTTTTTCTATATTTCCATTTGATTAGAACATAATTGATCGTTGTTGCACATGAGAATTTTTTTTTTCTAAAAATTGATTGATATTTTTATAATAACTTGTTCTGTTCTACATAGTTTTCCAACTGTTTTATTTTTACTATTTTTTTCTATAATTTTTTCACAAGTTTTTCACAAGAGTGTTTATCGGACGATATTTTTCGCACTTGATCGTGTTCTTTTATTTTTTCGATGGATGTTAAATTGAATTTTTTCAGTTTTTAGGGAAAATACCCGTCTATAATGATTTATTTATGATATTTAGTTATATATTACTTGTTAGGTCCAAGTTATCCAGTATTGTTTCTTTCCAGTATTGTTAATTTTCTTTTTATGCTCTTACATATAATTTTAAATTCTATTAAAGTTATTGTGCGGAAACTGAATTTATAATTTATCACATTCATTTTGTGTTCATATTGCACGGTTTCAATACTAAATTTTTGTAAATATCACACTTTTTTTATCACATTTCTGGATTTTTTTATACTTAATTATTGTATTCATTTTCAATTTTTACCTTGTACATATTTTTTATTTTTAATTAGTGTTCTAGATGCACTTTATATGCACTAATTGTCCCAAATATTATTTGAAAATATATTGAAATTTATTATGGAGAAGCAAACGCATTTCACTGTTGCTAAAGCAGATCATCAGGGAACCTTTGGCAAACTAAAGATATTACACTCATTTAAGTAAATGAGAATTTTTTCAATATCAAGGTTTGAAGTTGTTTCATAAATCAATAGTGTTTTCTATTATCGCTTTTTGGTATTTGATGTTTTTTTTTGAGCTTTTAGCTCATTATTAAACCATTTGTTATTGTTTCTTCCGTTAATTCTCGATTTCATAGTAAATTTTCGTATTATATTTTCTAAGGTGACATCACAATCGCGAACGTATTCGTTTAGAATAGTCATTTCATTATTACATCGTATTGTCGAACTCAATTCACTGTTGAATCTGCTTTTGTTATACATACATATTTAAAAACTTCTATTTCTTTATTTGTTTGATTAATTTCGCTATTATATTCAATATAAATAGCTATAGATTCATGATCTTCATGATCTTTATTTATTTACATTAACTTTCGCCGATAAGTTTTTGTGTTTGTTATGACATAGTCAGTTAAGGTTTTAGAGTTATCTGTTAGTCTGGTAAGATCGTTCACTATTTGCTGCAAATCATTGTCATTAAAAATACTTATGGTCTTATTCACAAACGATTAATAAAGTTAATGTGTGCATACAAAAATCTAACATTAAACCTACTATAACTTTATTAATCGTTTGTGAATAAGGCCGTTAGAATTTTAGTTTTATAAAAGTCCTTATACGAATCAATGTTAAAGTCACCAGCTAGTAATATTTTAAAATTTTGTTCACTTATTTCATTCAAGATCTCTTGAATTCTGCTTTATTACACTTTGGCGATCTATACATATATCACTATGATATACGAAGTGTTTCCAATTTTAACCATTCCATGGACTAATCCAGGCTTGCGACTCTTTTATAATATCTTTTATATTAATTTTATTTACATGAAAATGCGTTTTGAATTACATATAAAAGTGATTGCTCCTCCTGTCCTATGTGAATTTGATAATGATTGTACTTTTGCATTTAAATTTAATTTTCATCTATTTCTTCAGTTTGATGTGTTTCAGACAGTATAATAAAATCAGATTTTCTCCTTTTTTACGTTGAGCTTGGCCATTCTCTGTTCTACTTGAAATGGTTCTCATCAAGTTCTAAATTAAGTCTTTTATTATCTCTCATGCAGTTTACACATTTTTGAAATTCTTCCTTATTGCACTCTTTACTTTTATGATTTCTATGACATTTGATACAAATTTCCTTGTTCCTTGCTGAAACACATTTATACCATCGAACACCCGACATCTATCCCATCCGACGTCAAGTTTTTCACCTGTTATAACATTTTTTTATGATTCGTTATCTATTATTAGTTTTGCATTGAAGATTGTTTTATTGTGCCGCTTTGTATCGAATTATTTTAACAACTCAATTTTACTCTTTTTTTATACTTCATTTCGCTTTTTAATTTCTCTAATAATTCTTTTTCCTGCATTTTAAAATTCATATCAGTGATTATGATTTGCATATTTACTTTTTTAGGCACTTTTATTTCGTAATTTTCTCTAATATCCTTCCGTATATTCTGTTTAATTTTATCTCTTTTATCAACATTCCAGATATTTTGGGAAAAAGTTTGCAAAATTGGAAACAAAACTTTGGAATTTTATATAAAGTCATTCCGATATTCGCAAGTATTTGCGGTTTTTCGTTAGTTTCGCAAATATTTCTGACATTTTCAAATTCCTTTCAGTTGTTTCCAATTTTGCAATTTTTGGCAAGTTTTTGTCATTTTCGCAATTTCGAATTTTCATAAAAACATGTCTGTTTTATTCGTTCCAGTTATGCTTATATCATAGTTCCAATAAAGCTAACCGTGTACGAAAAAAAATTTAAAATTGTTGCGTACTGTAATCTGAACGATCTCTAAATAATAATAATAATAACAAATAGAAATCAACTCTGTTTGTTTAGTTTATTTTTTGCTATTGACTTGTTAAAAATATTTGCATTAACAGCCGCGCGTGTTATTTTTTTTTTAGATACATACGCACATTTAAAAAAGGCCAGCCCATGTTTTTGTTAGAGATATTTAAAGGTCTAATTTTCAATAAATTTAATTGATAAATTATAATTTGGTGGAAGATTATAATCCAATACTTTTGGTTAAAAGAAAATAGCGGCTTTATTGCAGCTACAATGAACCTGAGTTGAAAATTAATAGGTTCTTGTAACTGATCACATGCAGAAAATAGACTACCGGCACCGGGTATTGGTGGTTGCTGCTGAGCAGCCATTCCTGAAACCACATTGATGATGGCATAAGATATTTGATGACTAATATTATCCGTAATACACTTGCTTAGCAATACCTCTGTAGTTTGCTATATTTGATTTCTTAACGGGCTTAAAAATCAGAATTATGTATGATTCTTTCCTATATTGAGGAAAATAATCATTTTCTATAGATTTGTTAAAAATTACATATTTATAATGGAGTTGTAAGTGCATTTGGACAATATTTTAATACGCAGTCTGACACATCATCGGGTCCACGGCTAAACAATATTTTAACGCTTTTTATAGTAGATGATGGCACTAGATATTCGAATATGTACGAATAGTTGAGAAAAAGTTTATAAAACGACATTAGATCACAATCTAAATTGTATATAATAGTTCTTATATAGTTTTTGTGGAGCAGCATATTCATTGAATTGTAATCAGCAAGAAAAACAAAAAATTAGCTTTTGATATCTTTTAGATAAGACCAAGCAAATTCATAACAGGTAGGCGCGCCTCAATTCGCTTTGTGAAATACCGGTTTCCTTTGTCAAAATCAATGTCAAACACTATATATAAATCAAACATAAACAAATTTTGACAAGCAAAATAGATCAAAATGTCAACAGTTCTGTCTACTATTTCGGTGACTATTTGGCGTCATTGTCACTATAAGAAAACTTAAAAAAGGCTGAAATTAATTAGTACCTTATTTTTAGTACCTATATATTTCAAACGACTGTTATGAATCATCGCCTTTTAGTATTTTATTTAGTTTTTTTAAAATAAATTAAATAAAATTTACATTTTCATTATTGACATCTACTTCTTAAAAGTACCCAAATTGTAGACTAGAATTGCTAAAACGTACTAGTGAATCGTTAGTGCCAATGTCTACATATGGTCCCAAAGAACTACCTAGTCAATAGTACCAATGTCAGTAATGGATTTTCAATTACACGCACATGTTAAATGTCTATTGAAAATAGCATTTTCTGGGGTATTATAATTCACTAGTACTGCTGACTGTGTCAATAGTAAGTCAGTGAAGTTTCACTATTGACATTTCCTGCAGGGATTGCTTTGCTTATGTTTTGCTTGAACCAATACTCACATAAGTGAATGCGTGTACGAGTGTATAGCATTTGTAGTGATGTCAACTTTATAAGCCTTTTATTCCTTTAATACCGAACCGCTTTAAATAATATATAGTCGGGTCACTAAAGCTCAATAATGTGTATACAATCAAAATGTCCAAATAGTACAGGGATGTTCAAATATATTTATTTCAGTACTTTCAAAATAAATGGCTCATAAAAAATATGCACATATGTACCTGAAAATGCGAATTATAAAGAAAACCAAAGTCAATTCGAACATATTATTATAAAGCTTTGAGTACTTCATAATTTTTTAGCTATCCAGAATATTATTGTATCTAAATAAACTCTATAAAACTAAAACCTAAAGAAACAATTCTATTCATGATCAATTTACGTAAATATGAAATATTTATTAAAGCTACATACCGATATTGTTATTTTGATAATTTTTAATATTTTCCATTCCAAAAATAGTAGATCGAGATAAGCGTTTTGTTTAAAACATACTGTGCCAACAAGAAAATGTTTGAGCATCAAAATTACAAAAGGCTAAACGAAAAAAAAACAAACAAAAATATATATGAATGTATGTAGATATCTGTTTTTATTTATATTTACAAACCACTATTAAAATTTTTTATGAATTAAATAAAAAAAGCTTCTACATGTGGGGGATTTAATTAAACGAATTTTAAAAAAAATATGCAAATAAATTGGGAAAAATTTCAGCTACTAAAGTTTATTTTCTGATTGTGAATTGAGAATGAGAATAAAGAAATCATATATTGTGAGCGCAGTGCAGTTATAGGATATCATGATCTCGTGCAAACACTTTAATAAAGACAATAAAAAATGAGTCAATTATAAGATCGCAGCAGTGCAATCAGCTTCAGAGCAATAGATGTCTTACAGCTAAATAACCAAAGGTCTGTCTCTTTATTACATTTATCAAAATTCGAATGTAATTTGGAACATTTAATATTATGATGTGCGTAAGTTATGAAAGGGAAGCATTCGATAATCGTCACACGTGCCAGATGAGTGGACAGATGATGCCAAGTGTGATTTATTGTTAGTGTTTGGACTAATTTGTGTTCTAGCATGAAATTCAAAATAACGGAAATAGAACATCACACGAAAGTTCTATAAACAGCAACGAGAATTTGCAAGATTGTTGGAGAAATCTGTATTGCAAATATTGATAGCAACTGTAAGCTTCAGCGCCACCAATTAATATGAGTGAAAATTATAACATACTGTTGTAATTTATTCATTATCTACATTGGCGAGCCATCTATGTGGAGGAAATTTCACTGTATAATACACACACATGCTAACTGACAACGATAATTAAAATATATGTATGACGAACAGTATCTAGTTCATCCCCGAACCGTTTAGAAAAAGCTCGCTGTCGACAACCATTTACTTCTACTAGTATTTCCTATGGCCGACACAATCGACCATATTCTAGCTATAATGCTTTGGCCACAAACATAATCCGCCTAACTCAACTTAAGAAAAAAAACGAGTTTTATGTACTATCGGGAACAACAAAAAAGGCTTTAGTTTTTCCTCAAACTCCCATTTCTCTAATCAAATTTTTGTTCTAGATATTAAAACAAAAAATATTGACTTAATTCGCTTTGAACTCTCTCTTATCATTATCAATAAGCACCAAAATAAACTTAATTATTTATTTTCGCAATATTTTATTTTATTTAAAAAAACTATATAGAATTAAGTTGCTCAGGCAAAATAAATTATCACAAATAAAAGAGAACACATACACACATAAACATATTTGCCCATTCCTCAGCCGCTTTTAATGTTCTATAATCGTTTAAGTCCATATAAACTCAAGAACAATAAATTTCCCGATCTATCTATATTATTAATAGTCAAAAACGTTTTTTGAGATCCCTTTTACAGCCGTAATACTGAACCGATTTCGGAAAGATTTATATGTTTTTAATGGGGATTTTAGATAGATGTGCACAATCTTAATTTTATTTAATTCGGTTTAGTATTTTGGGAGCTATAAGCGTTTGAAGTTGCTAACAATACATGCATACTTATTACACATTCAAAGTGTGCATGTGTGTTTTTCCAATTTGCTTTGTGTAGAAATGAAAGAGAGTTTTTTGTAAAAATAGAGAGATAAGTAAGAGAATTTTCAGTTGTTTATTTAGAATGTTTTTTGTTTTTGTATTTTACCGTATATGTATATTTATGTAAATGGTTAATATTTAATTACTAGAACTACTGGATATTACTCGTATAAAACAAAAACATAAGTTGTTTTAAACTTTCGGAATTAAGATTTTTTATTTTGCAATAAAGAATTTAATTTTATTTGATTAGATATCTCATTAACTACTTTAAGTTCAATTACCAATATTGAACAAAATATTGCACTGTAATGTTTTTTCCTAAACAATAATTGTATGGTTTTCAAAAACCTTTTCGAATATTAAAATTGAGTTATCTCAAAAGTATGTTTTTCAATTTAGGTGTTTATTGCTTGTGACCACAGAATTAATTAAATATTAAGCATTTATGTATATAAACGAATTTCTTCCCGTAGGTTCTCTCAAACACTCTCCTTGCTTTGCTTGTGTTTTCAGTTGAACCAATATTTTCTTACATAAGTGAATGAACGTGTGTATTTTTAGCATCTGTAGTCGTGCTAACTTTAGAAACCTGTTTTTCCTTTAATAATGAACCGATTTAAATAATAAATAGTCGGATCACTAAAGCCCAACAATGTCTACCATTTAGCAAAATAATGAAGAAAATCGGTTGGCAAACAAAGGAGAAAAAGTAATCCAAAAATTTTCGTTGCCTATTTGTATAATATACATATATGTATGTAGATTAAGAGCGACTTACTATTCTCTAAGGCTTAGAAAATTGCAAGATTGTCAAAAGTAGACAAATGTCGTGGACAGCGAGCAGACGAAAGCGTTTTGTTTTTGTGTTGACTTGTATGACGTCGAAAAATAGTTACAGAATAAGAGTATGGGCGGACGTCACGTCAGCCAGACTAAAACAAGTTGTCATCGGAGTTACGTCTCTGAGTACGTTCTAGGCTTTTGGGGTTGGGTTTCCATTTCGCAGTTTTGACAAATTCAGAGCTAATCGATTTTTTTTATTAAACCGTTAAAAATTTTGTTTTTGGCATATTTTGTAATTTTGTCGGCTGTGGCGTAACTGTCAAATTTTCATGTATACCGAAATCAAGTTCTACAATGGAGTAATCACGCAGTTTGATTTTTTTGAATTGAGCAATTAGTTGTTAATTGCGTCACTAATTGAGTAAAATTTTTAAATGCAATCCTCGTCACAAATATCTTCACTAAGAAGTATGTTCAGTGAGAAGAAACAATTCTATACAATACAAGCCAGATCCACCAAGTAGTATCAGTAGAACATCAGACTAACCTGTACTGTGTACATTGCAATGGTGTGAGCTTTTGTTGTTGTATACGCATTCCATTTTATATAGTGTTTGACATTTTCTTCAAGATTCATCTATGCTGACACCGCTTTCCGGATTTTTATCTGTTTTGATAGCTATTTTCTTACAACAAATTTTTTATTGTTGTAGAACCGCTAGTAGCTGGTTGAACTGCCTTGTGTCAAAGGCTAATTGAATTGATTGCTCAATCAAATATAAATTGTCTCAATTAAGAATGCATGTTGGAACATAGTATTAGTTAGAGCGATCTTCTAGTAAATGGATGTTATGTTTATTAATTGCTAATAGCTGATGAATAAATAAACAAATGATATTATTTTTATTAATAAATTTTCTTTTTATTTTAATATTTTAAAATATAAAAATTAAAATTTAAATTTTCTTTAAAAAAAATTGTTACTCGCACAGAAAAAAGTTAATAATACAACAGAAATTCCACATGAATACAACAAACAATAAAAAAGATGATAACATCAAATAAAGAAAATTATTAATGTATATACAGAAAATGAGAAAATATAAACGAACTGATTCTACAAAAGTTAAAAATATGATAGAATGGGATTAATCTAAAACTAAAATAAATTAAAGGTGTGTACAATTATAGACTTGTGATATTTT